>CM038678.1:300395100-300722083 GCA_021605205.1 Aegilops longissima
AAAGGATTCGTTTCAGAATATGTCCCGTCCGGATGGAAGCATCGCCTGTATTATTTGGCACAAGAGTGCATCTCTTTCGTGAGAATTTTCTATATGGCGCAGACCAGCCGCCTGGTGTTAGTGTTGGTTTGCCCGTTAACAAGCACGATGTGTCACGCCCAATATGCGACCCTATCCAAAAGGAACTCGACGGTCCCACCAAGGATAGACCCGATATTGAAACGCTTTTGCAAGGTGGATATCATTACATCAACATTACATAATAGATGGGGATACATACATAAGGCACAAATGCCACAAGAATACATCAACATCATATATAAGATCAACATCCGACTACGGATGAAACATAAATGTAAACTCAAACGACATCCACCTCGCTAGCCCAGGCTGCCGACCGAACCTATCCCCGATCAAGAAGAAGCGTAAGAAGAACTCCAATACAAGCAAACATCGCCTCACGCCATGATCATCGTGATAACCTGTACCTGCAACTGGTGGTGTAGTAATCAGGAGCCACGAGGACTCAAAGAATCCCATTACCATGGGTATCAAGACTAGCAAAGCTTAATGGGAAAGGAAGGGGTAAAGTGGTGAGGTTGCAGCAGCGACTAAGCATATATGGTGGCTAACATACGCAAATGAGAGCGAGAAGAGAAACAAAGGAACGGTCGTCAACTAGTAATGATCAAGAAGTGATCCTGAACTCCTACTTACGCCGACATAACCCGTAAACCGTGTTCTCCTCTCGATCAACCCCAAAAGAGACACTCACGGTTACGCACACGGTTGGTGTATTTTAGAAGAGTTTACTTCAAGTTTACTACAACCGGATATTAACAAATTCCCATCTGCCACATAACCATGGGCACGGCTTTCGAAAGTTTATACCTCGCAGGGTGTCCCAACTTAGCCCATGATAAGCTCTCGCGATCAACGAAGGATATTCTTCTCCCGGAAGACCCGATCAGTCTCGAATCCTGCTACAAGACATTTCGACAAAGAATAAAACAAGACCAGCAAGACCTCCCGGCGTGCCGACACCTCGATAGTAGCCACAGATCTCGCCTCGTGCCACACCCGGATAAGCTAAGCGCACAGTACACGACGTAACCCAAGTTGCTAAGGGATGGTCCCAAGACGGTGTTTAATTTGGACCAACACTTAGACAAGCACCGCCCGGGGTAATAAAGATGACCTCGGGATGCGCGACTCCCAAGGGAAAAGGCTAGGTGAGGCAAATGTAAAACCAATGTTGGGCCTTGCTGGAAAAGTCTTATTCAAAGCGAACTGTCAAGGGGTCCCATAAATCACCCGACCGCTGTTAGGGACGCAAAATCCGGGAACATAATACCGATATGACGGAAACTAGGGCGGCAAGAGTGGAACAAAACACCAGGCATAAGGCCGAGCCTTCCACCCTTTACCAAGTATATAGATGCATTAATTAAATAAGATATATTGTGATATCCCAACAAGTAAACATGTTCCAACAAGGAACAACATCTCCATGTTCCAACAAGGAACAAACTTCATCTTCACCGCAACTAACAACGCTATAAGAGGGGCTGAGCAAAGCGGTAACATAGCCAAACAACGGTTTGCTAGGAAGGTGCAAAAGGTTAGAGGCCGACATGGCAATTTGGGATGGCTTGAGCAGCAAGTGATAGGTAGCGCAAGATAGCGAAGAACGAAGCAACTAGCATAGCAATGATAGTAGTGAGATCCAGGGTAGCGGTCATCTTGCCTGAAATCCCGCAAGGAAGAAGAACGAGTCCATGAAGAAGACGAACGGAAGAAGCCGAACCAAGCGAGACGAACGAATCCTCACGATCGCAACGAAACAGAACTAACAAGAAGAAGCACACAACATAGTAAACACACCACACATGAACAAGACATGATGCACAACAAGCATGATGCATGACAAATCTAGATGAAGCTACTCATGGCAAGAGATGATGCAAACAAGAGCAACACATCAAAGCAAGTTTAAATGAGGCCGAAACAACATAGAACAATTCCGTAAGTCCTCATATGCAAATTTCGAAATTGGTCAAGATCTGAATAAACTTTATGTTCAAGTTGTTAAACAGCAAGTTAAGATGCACCACGATGATCTACACGAAATTCTAGTCAAGTTACATATAAAGTTCATTAGATATGGAGCTACGGGCTAGAAGATATGAGCAAAACAAGATAAACATGGCATTGATGCAAAATGCATACAAACATCAAACAAACACCTCAAAACAAGGATGCAACATGATAATATGAAGCTACATGCAAAATCAAGCAAGTTTCATATAGAGCACACTCAAAACGGAGCAACGGTTCAACACATACACACCATACAAGTCATAACAACAATCTGTCCAAAACAGCAACTAGGCATATTGCAAGCATCAAAACAATATGCTACAGGACCTCAACATGATAACAAAAGGCATGGGCATGATGTACAGGTAAAGCATGACAAAACATGAACACTGAGCTATCTCCAAATCACTAGAACATGCTCAAAACACATGGCAAGATTGCAAATAATAACAGCTTCAGCATTGATGTAAATAACATCAAAGTTGCAATGTTTAGAGCTATCAAACAACATGTTACAGGAACTTAACATGGCAAACAAAGTCATGGCATGAATCTACTCAAAGCATATAACAAAAGTCCTTTACTTACCATAAGCCAAAAAGGATCAGAAAATATGATGGCACCCATGTAAACATGGCAAGTTATATTACAGATTCATACATGGCAGGAACAACAATAAGTAGGCATGTTGGTGAGCTTGAACCACTCACTACAGAGCATTTCATGATAAAATAAGCATACATACATAAAGAAGACATGGCATAGAAGCTATACATGGCAAGAAGAACATCATAGCATACATGGATCAACTACAACAACCTTGGCAAAATTGAATAACATGTAAACAACCTGCCAGGAAACATTTTATAGCAAAAGTAGAGCTCGATTGACTCAAGCTATGGCACTCCATAATTGCAAACAAGGGCATGTATGGATAGAGCATAACCATATGTTCAAAACATCCTTACTGAAGTATCTCAAAATAAGCATGGATCTCTCTGTAGCATCAAGTTAACATGGCATAAAAATATCGCAGAAACAGGGCTGAAATCAGCAACATCATGAAGCCTAGTTTGCATGCTTGTGCTAGTCACCACATAGATCACAAAAATACATGGCATACACCCTGTAAAGATGGCATGGCATATTACAAAACACATGTAGGACTCAAGTTCATAGGATGCACACATCAATCATGGCAAAAATGACAAAAGTGCATGTTCTGATAAGAAACAGAAACTAACATCACATAGCACTCTTCCAACAGCATTTAGGGCATCAAGATGAGCTCAAATGAAAATGATGCAATGAGATGAAATGATCTACTCTTCGAGACGAACATTTTGACATATTATACGCACAAAACGGAGCTACGGATGCAGAGTTATGGCATGATGAAAATGCAACAAAAATGCAACAATTTCGGGGACTTAGCAGTTTTACCCTCTCGAAAAGTCAACGGGACGGAGGCGTGCGGGATGGCGAGATCCGGGACGGAGGCCGGCGCGTTGGATCGCGGACGGTGGATTCATCCACCCGCCGGATCTGACCGAGACGGGCAAGGACGGCGACGGGAGCTCCAGCGAAGGGGAGGCGCTGGCGATCGGCGCGGGCGGCAGCCGGCGAGGCGAGAGCCGGCGGGAGCCGGGCGAGGTGGCGGCAAGCGGCCCGGCGGCGGGCGGGCGGCAGCGGGCGAGGGGCGAGGGCGGGCGGCGGCCACGGGAGATGGAGGGGCACTGGTGGCATCGGCGGCGCCCATGGGCGGGGCGACGGGCGGCCGGGCGGCGTGAGGAGGCGGCGGTGGGGAAAGGGCGCGCGGCGAGGAGCTGGGCGGCGGCGGGAGACGGCGGGCGGCGCGCGCTCCTCGGCGGCGCGGCGGCGGCGGGGCGGGCGAGGCGGGGCTTCGGGCGCCAAGCGGGCGGCGGAGCGACGGGCCCGGGCGGGCGGATCTGGCCAAGGCGGCGGCGGGAGGCGACGGCGCCACATGGCACGCCTCCCGTATGGCGAGGGGCAGCAGCGGACGTGTCCGCACCGGCGGACGCGTCCAAGGCGCAGAGGAGAAAACTAGGGTTAGGGGAATTTGACCACGAATTTCGGAGGGGAGGTGTTTATATAGGTAGAGGGAGCTAGGAGAGTCCAAATGAGGTGCGGTTTTCGCCACGCGATCGTGATCGAACGATCGAGAGCATGGAGGGAGTTTGGTGGGTTTTGGGCCACTTTGGAAGGGGTTTGGCTGCAACTCAAAGAGGGCTTTACGGTTACCCGTTAACCGTTGAGTACCAAACGACCTCCAAATGATCCGAACTTGACAGCGGTTCACCGTGCTATACCAAGGCCGCTTGACAAACCTCGGTCCATTCCGAGACCGCTTAACACCCGCATACCTAAAAGAGGTAAAAGGGGCGCCGGAGACATAGGAGTGCCGGATTGCAAAACGGACAACGGGAAAATGCTCGGATGCATGAGACGAACACGTATGCAAAATGAAATGCACATGATGACATGATATGAAATGCAAATGATGACATGGCAAAGAGAACACGCAAGCACATGACATGGCAAAGACGGCGAATAATCTCGCGACACTGGGCGATCGAATCCGGGCGCATAACACTCCTCCACTAATAAGAGATCTCGCCCCGAGATCTTAGGACCGAGACGGAAGGGAAAAAGGATGAGGAGAAACAAGAACTCAAGAGAAGAAGCAAAGAATCGAGAGCACTCGAGAAGAAGAGAGGAACGACGAGAATGACGAGAATCAAAGCTCACGGAATCAGATAGACTATGAAAGCACTCGTTCTAACCGGAGTGGTTAGAATGAGAAAAGAAACGAATAAGACTGAAACGATTTAGGCAGCACACCGGCTAAAACATGGAGGAATAGAACTTGAACTTGAAAGGATGGAATGATACTTGACGAGATGAACAACACAATGCCTCCGGAAGAATTGGAAGAATTGAAAAGAACTTAGAAGGAAGGATTGAATGGAGTTGTTGAGAAAATCAACAACGAAAGAATAAGCTTGATGTGGACTTATGGAAAACATTCAAAATTATGAGCTGATCGCCGACCACAAGTGGAAAAGATTAAATAGCTGAGAATGACGAAAAATGCAAAACTTCACCTCAGAAGAAAATGAAGAATTATTTGCTCTTCAAGATGGGAGAAGAAAAGATACTTGAACTCCTCCCAACAAAATCTTGATGAACTCTTGAAGAATGAATTAAATCATGAAGAACCACCGTGAAGAACTCCTGTAACAAAAGGATGGTGAGATAGAATAAAGGATGAAAGAATAAGATTAAAGCTTGCGATGATTTAGATGGAGGTTCCGACGAGATGGCCGAGTAAATTTAAACTCCGGAAAAGAAAAGATGAAAGCACTTGGAACTAGAATTTATTCATCAAGAACAAACTCCAAAGGAAAGGATTAATCACTTGGATGAAATAAGAATAAGATTTATTGTATGCTTATCCTTCATCAAATTAAATTGATGACAAGCAATGGATTTTGCATATTACTTATTCTTCTTGAAAAAGAATTAAGGGAAAAATGGCGCAAAACTTGAGAAAGTCTTCATGAACCACCGGTAGAATTGAAAAGAAACGAACGAATTGATATGATACCAACAGAAAAGAATCTTGAATGAACCACCGTTAGAATAAAATGAACGAAGAAAAGAGAATGAATCACGGAAGAATTAGAAACCACGAAGATACTTGAGGGAAAACTAGAGACAAGAGAACGAAGAGATCGCGAACTGATTAACGAATGCTTGAACGCAGCACCGGAAGAATATTGAGACGAACGAATGGGCACGGATATGGAATAATTGGAGAACGCCTTTGAAAACTTGGAACGAAGAAATCTTCTGAAAAGATGGCCTCCGGATGATTGAGACGGAAAGCAAGTCCTGAAATACTCCGGATGGATGAAAAAAATTTGCACAATTGGAAACAACTAGATAGGATAACATCGAGCTAGCACCGCGAATCTCCGGGGGAACGGACAAGATTTAAGAGGAACTCTTCTTCGATCTTCGAATGACGACGAGAAAACACCACCAAAATTAATGAGATACTCCGGAGAATGAAAACAGAGAGGTTGAGCCAACAATGAAATGATTTGAAATCGATCTTGAAAAGGCATCTCGACCGATGAAATTCATTCTTACGCCAAACTCCAAAAGAATTGAGAATAACTCCGGGAAATTAGAAGAGTCGTAAGATCCTCGAAAAGACCTGTGGGTTAGGGCCCATCAAGAGAGAAAACACCGCTGAAAAGGATTGTTGAACAGATAGATGATGCACCGAACAATTGAAATATTTGAATGAGGTGACAACCTCGAATTAATTCAAACACGCATTTAATCTCCGAGATGTCTTCCGAACTCCGGAATGATAAGCTGGTGAGAGGCGAACGAGCAAAGAGAACACTTCGAAGGAAAAGAATATGTTTAACCCGAAAAACTTGAATTGAGTCCACCGGAAAAAGAAATGAAGAATGACGAACAAGACGAGAATTCACCGGTTGAAATAATTGAGGGAAGACTGAAAAGGCTCCGTACGAATGAAATTGATGGTCGGGAGAGAGGCAAACTCCGGGAAGAAAAGGGTGGGAGGGCGGGAAAACAAAATCATCTTGGAAGGGGAAATCGACGAATATCTTCAAGAGAAAACACCGGTTGAAATCATAGAGGAAAGAAAACAAAGACTTCGCACGAGTAGGATGGATACTCAATTACGGACTCCGGTTCCAAGAAGAAGAAGGGTGGGCGGGTGGGAAAGAAAACAACTGAGGATTGAACTTGGCAAAGATGAAGATGGTCGAGTCGACTTGACGAGAAATGCACCGGATGAAAAGAGATGAGAACCAACGATCGGAAAACCAACTGCGTGATCCTAAAGAAAATTTGAAGGGGAAGAGAAGTAATTCCAAACACCTACGTCAAGATTCCTCACCAGAGCGACAAAGGGGCAGAGGAGTAAAAGAATTCCTACTCTCCGATATAACTAGACTCAAAAAACAGTTTTCTTCTAGACTCAACAACGGCCAAACTACACGATCAATCAAGGGGCCCTAGGGTCGGTCGAGGCTCGATACTAACTTGTCACGCCTAATATGCACCCTATCCAAAAGGAACTCGACGGTCCCACCAAGGATAGACCCAAGATATTGAAACGCTTTTGCAAGGTGGATATCATTACATCAACATTACATAATAGATGGGGATACATACATAAGGCACAAATGCCACAAGAATACATCAACATCATATACAAGATCAACATCCGACTACGGATGAAACATAAATGTAAACTCAAACGACATCCACCCTACTAGCCCAGTGCTGCCGACCGAACCTATCCCCGATCAAGAAGAAGCGTAAGAAGAACTCCAATACAAGCAAACATCGCCTCACGCCATGATCATCGCACAACCTGTACCTGCAACTGGTGGTGTAGTAATCTGTGAGCCACGAGGACTCAGCAATCCCATTACCATGGGTATCAAGACTAGCAAAGCTTAATGGGAAAGGAAGGGGTAAAGTGGTGAGGTTGCAGCAGCGACTAAGCATATATGGTGGCTAACATACGCAAATGAGAGCGAGAAGAGAAACAAAGGAACGGTCGCAACTAGTAATGATCAAGAAGTGATCCTGAACTCCTACTTACTACGCCGACATAACCCGTAAACCGTGTTCTCCTCTCGATCAACCCCAAAAGAGACACTCACGGTTACGCATACGGTTGGTGTATTTTAGAAGAGTTTACTTCAAGTTTACTACAACCGGATATTAACAAATTCCCATCTGCCACATAACCGCTGGCACGGCTTTCGAAAGTTTATACCTGCAGGGTGTCCCAACTTAGCCCATGATAAGCTCTCGCGATCAACGAAGGATATTCCTTCTCCCGGAAGACCCGATCAGTCTCGAATCCCGCTACAAGACATTTCGACAGAATAAAACAAGACCAGCAAGACCTCCCGCGTCCGACACCTCGATAGTAGCCACAGATCTCGCCTCGTGCCACACCGGATAAGCTAAGCGCACAGTACCGACGTAACCCAAGTTGCCAAGGGATGGTCCCAAGACGGTGCTCTAGTTTGGACCAACACTTAGACAAGCACTGGCCCGGGGTAATAAAGATGACCCTCGGGATGCGTGACTCCCAAGGAAAAAGGCTAGGTGAGGCAAATGGTAAAACCAATGTTGGGCCTTGCCGAAAAGTCTTATTCAAAGCGAACTGTCAAGGGGGTCCCATAAATCACCCGACCGCGTTAGGGACGCAAAATCCGGGAACATAATACCGATATGACGGAAACTAGGGCGGCAAGAGTGGAACAAAACACTGTGCATAAGGCCGAGCCTTCCACCCTTTACCAAGTATATAGATGCATTAATTAAATAAGATATATTGTGATATCCCAACAAGTAAACATGTTCCAACAAGGAACAACATCTCCATGTTCCAACAAGGAACAAACTTCATCTTCACCTGCAACTAACAACGCTATAAGAGGGCTGAGCAAAGCGGTAACATAGCCAAACAACGGTTTGCTAGGAAGGGTGCAAAAGGTTAGAGGCTGACATGGCAATTTGGGATGGCTTGAGCAAAGAAGTGATAGGTAGCGCAGCATAGCGAAGAACGAAGCAACTAGCATAGCAATGATAGTAGTGAGATCCAGGGTAGCGGTCATCTTGCCTGAAATCCCGCAAGGAAGAAGAACGAGTCCATGAAGAAGACGAACGGAAGAAGCCAACCAAGCGAGACGAACGAATCCTCACGATCGCAACGAAACAGGAACTAACAAGAAGAAGCACACAACATAGTAAACACACCACACATGAACAAGACATGATGCACAACAAGCATGATGCATGAAAAATCTAGATGAGGCTACTCATGGCAAGAGATGATGCAAACAAGAGCAACACATCAAAACAAGTTTAAATGAGGCCGGAAACAACATAGAACAATTCCGGTAAGTCCTCATATGCAAATTTCGAAATTGGTCCAGATCTGAATAACTTTATGTTAAAGTTGTTAAACAGCAAGTTAAAATGCACCACGATGATCTACACGAAATTCTAGTCAAGTTACATACAAAGTTCATTAGATTCGGAGCTACGGGCTAGAAGATATGAGCAAAACAAGATAAGCATGGCATTGATGCAAAATGCATACAAACATCAAACAAACACCTCAAAACAAGGATGCAACATGATAATATGAAGCTACATGCAAAATCAAGCAAGTTTCATGTAGAGCACACTCAAAACGGAGCAACGGTTCAACACATACACACCATACAAGTCATAACAACAATCTGTCCAAAACAGCAACTAGGCATATTGCAAGCATCAAAACAATATGCTACAGGACCTCAACATGATAACAAAAGGCATGGGCATGATGTACAGGTAAAGCATGACAAAACATGAACACTGAGCTATCTCCAGAAATCACTAGAACATGCTCAAAAACACATGGCAAGATTGCAAATAATAACAGCTTTAGCATTGGCGTAAATAACATCAAAGTTGCAATGTTTAGAGCTATCAAACAACATGTTACAGGAACTTATCATGGCAAACAAAGGCATGGCATGAATCTACTAAAGCATAGAACAAAAGTCCTTACTGACCATAAGCCAAAAGGATCAGAAAATATGATGGCACCCATGTAAACATGGCAAGTTATATTACAGATTCATACATGGCAGAACAACAATAAGTAGGCATGTTGGTGAGCTTGAACCACTCACCACAGAGCAATACATGATAAAATAAGCATACATACATAAAGAAGACATGGCATAGAAGCTATACATGGCAAGAAGAACATCATAGCATACATGGATCAACTACAACAACCTTGGCAAAATTGAATAACATGTAAACAACCTGCCAGAAACATTTTATAGCAAAAGTAGAGCTCGATTGACTCAAGCTATGGCACTCCATAATTGCAAACAAGGGCATGGATGGATAGAGCATAACCATATGTTCAAAACATCCTTACTGAAGTATCTCAAAATAAGCATGGATCTCTATAGCATCAAGTTAACATGGCATAAAAATATCAAGCAGAACAGGGCTGAAATCAGAACATCATGAAGCCTAGTTTGCATGCTTGTGCTAGTCACCACATAGATCACAAAAATACATGGCATACACCCCTGGAAAGATGGCATGGCATATTACAAAACACATGTAGGACTCAAGTTCATAGGATGCACACATCAATCATGGCAAAATGACAAAAGTGCATGTTCTCATAAGAAATGAAACTAACATCACATAGCACTCTTCCAACAGCATTTAGGGCATCAAGATGAGCTCAAATGAAAATGATGCAATGAGATGAAATGATCTACTCTTCGAGACGAACATTTTGACATATTATACGCACGTAAACGGAGCTACGGATGCAGAGTTATGGCATGATGAAAATGCAACAAAATGCAACAATTTCGGGACTTAGCAGTTTTACCTCTCGAAAAGTCAACGGACGGAGGTGTGCGGATGGCGAGATCCGGGACGGAGGCCGGGCGTTGCTGGATCGCGGGACGGTGGATTCATCCACCCGCCCGGATCTGACCGAGACGGCAAGGACGGCGACGGGAGCTCCGGCGAAGGGGAGGCGCCACGACCGGCGGCGCGGCAAGGCAGCGAGGCGCGAGAGCCGGGCGGGAGCCGGGCGGAGGCGAAGGGCGCGGCCCGGAGGCGGGCGGGTGGCAGCTCCGCGAGGGGCGAGGCGCGGGCGGGCAGCGCCGAGACGGAGGGGCACCGGGTGGCATCATGCGGCGGCGGCGCGCGGCCGGCGGGCGGCGGGCGCGGCCGGGAGGAGGCGGCGTGCGGGGAAGGCGCGCCGCGAGGGAGCTGGCGCGGCGGCGGGAGACGGCGCGGGCGGCGCCAGCCAGGCGGGCGCGCGGCGGCGGGGCTCGCCGGGCGAGGCGGGGCTGGCGCCGCCGGCGGGCGGCGGAGCGACCGGCCCGGGCGGGCTGGATCTGGCCGCGCGGCGGGAGGCGACGGCGCCCACGCGGGCACGCCTCCCTGGGCGAGGGGCAGCAGCGACGTGTCCGCGCCGGACGGACGCGTCCGGCCAAGGCAGAGGAGAAAACTAGGGTTAGGGGGAATTTGACCGCAATTTCGGAGGGGAGGTGTTTATATAGGTAGAGGGAGCTAGGAGAGTCCAAATGAGGTATTTTTTGCCACGCGATCGTGATCGAACGACCGAGGGCATGGAGGGGAGTTTGGTGGGTTTTGGGCCACTTTGAAGGGGTGTTGGGCTGCAACTCAAAGATGGCTTCACGGTTACCCGCTAACCGTTGAGTACCAAACGACCTCCAAATGATCCGAACTTGACAGCGGTTCACCGGTGCTATACCAGGCCGCTTGACAAACCTCGGTCCATTCCGAGACCGCTTAACACCCGCATACCTAAAAGAGGTAAAAGGGGCGCCGGAGACATAGGAGTGCCGGATTGCGAAACGGACAACGGGGAAAATGCTCGGATGCATGAGACGAATACGTATGCAAAATGAAATGCACATGATGACATGATATGAAATGCAAATGATGACATGGCAAAGAGAGACACGCAAGCACATGACATGCTAAAGACGGCGAATAACTGGCAGACACCTGGCGCATCGAATCCGGGGCGTTACACGATGGGAGGCTCGAAGGAGATGGTCACTGCAACGGTCGCAAGGAACTGCACGTGGCATACTCAGATCGACGCAGCGACTTTGACAGAGCAAACTTGGTAGTGCTACAACACCTAGACGAGGTAGATCCTTTCGTGGCACTGCATGAAGAAATTATCGCAAAGAAGTATCGTGACCGGGGTATGCGTGACGGACGCCGGGTTACTAGAGAGCACAACTCCACTTTCCCGCATTGGTTCAAAGAGCATATTATTGCTAATCCTCCGAGGAGGGCTCTAAGGACGGATTGCTCATATACGCCTTTAGCACATGGCCCTCGCCCAACCTCGTAACCTATCGTGCATATGATATCAACGGATACACGCTTCTACACGGAGGCTAAAGATATGGACAAGTGATGATCGTAACTCGTGGGTGACGATGGAATGCATGACCGCAGCGATAACGGCAAGAATCGAACGATTTTATGGAAGGGTCGATGAGATCTGGGAGCTTGACTACTCGACTGCACAACACGATGATTTTCCATGTTAGATGGGCTAAGAATGTCGAAAGAGAAAGCCGGATTTTCACTACCATGACTATACCCGACGCCAAGAGCGCCACTGTGAACGCTATCGCAAAAACGAGCCATGGGTACACGCTAAGCACGTGACACAATGCTTCTTCATAACTGACCCAAGCAATCCCAGCCATGTTGTCCCGAGGAGAGGCAAAAGGAACATCATTGAATGGATGGAGTCGCCAACGAGGAAGACTATGATCAAGACGGCAACCCAATGAGGGAAGATGACGATGATGATGAAGTATACGCCAAAAGAAGAATCAATACTACATTACCTAAGAAAAATCGTACTCATGGAAAAGGCAAAGTCACAATGAGGGGCTCAATTATTCTTTGACTAATAAGAAGGGAAAGAAGCTGACTCAAAAACAAAACGCCAAGAAGGAGGAAACTTATGTTATCGGTCAAATGATGTAATATATATATATGTTCCTATTTTGTATACACACTTAGCCATTATTATGCATGGGTCCAATTATGTAATATATATGTTCCTATTTTATGCATATATTTAATCGCAAATGATGCAATATATATCGCCTCCCTTCGCTCACCGCCTCGGAAATAAAAGTGGGATAAATTAAAGGAAAAGGAAAACTGGCAAGAGCGGTAGTAGCAGCCGCTTTTCCTAAACCGCTACAGACATCAAGTTAGTAGCAGGCTGCTTTGTCCAAATGCTACTGCTACGCCCACTTAACCCAAAATTCTCACCCGCCTCGCTTCATCCCGCCCCCCCAAATCCCCACTTCCCTGTCAGATCGCTGCCGGCCGACCCGCCCCAAGCCTTCGACGCCGGCCAAGGCTTAACTCCCCCGACCCGCCGCCTCGACCTCCGCCTCTCCCCGACCCGCCTCGCTCGACTCTGGCTGCCGACCCGTCGGCCCTCGCCTCCTCCTCTCTCCCTCCCGCCGCCGTCTCTCCTGCCTCTCGCCTCCTCTCAGAACCCCCTCTCTCTCTGCTAGGGTTCTTCGTTAATTTACTTAGGTTTTAGTTAGGGCAGTATGTTAATTAGGTTATCTATTTAGTTATGAATTTAGCTAGGTTTCAAAATTTCAACTGGACATGTGATATGTGCAAATTTGAACTGACATGTGATATGTGCATATGTCATGCTTTGGACATGTCATGTTTGGAAAATGATCCGAGTGCCCTATGTTACGCCGAATGTTGATTCATTTCGCTGGTGAATTTCAGCGCCGATATGTCCATTTTTAGCAAAGGTCATGCCGAAATTTCCGTGAATAAAGGCATGATTTTGTGCTACATAGTTGGTATATCGAAAAGCTGCACATAGATTTCTTTTATGTCATTTATCATTTATTCATACTTTTAGAAATAAATGAGGACACTTAATCATAGGAAACATGTCGAACAACGAAGAAACTGGGCCTTCTCACCAAGATGCGCATTTAGATGGATTATGAGGGTGAACAAGAGTACCTCGACTATTTGACTGCTAAGCAAGGTTTGCAGGTCGGCCTCGATGATGGTACCGACGCCGACATCGACAATCGACAGAGACAAAAAGACCGATGGCGGCACCGAGACCGGTGGGAAGGTACCGCACCGATGGTGGCACCGAGTCAAGGGAAGGTACCGCCCGATGCCGCCACCGAAAAGAGGAAGCATAAGAAGCAGAGGATACGAAAACCTAACAAACTAGGGATTGGACGACTTGTGATCACAAAGATGGCACTTGGCAAGTTTGAGCCGTTAGAGCCGGAAGAACCTCGCAAGTGCTATGGGAACCAAGTAGGATGCATCCTACGGAATGCGCGAGCATCAACGACGATGACTTAAGGAGTAAAGAACATTTGACGCAGCTTGTTCTAACAAAGTTGCACAAGAGATTCAAGTTCCCGACCGGGATGATAACATAGAACAACCGTGGACGATCCGAAGATGAAAAAGATTAACAATCACGCCATGGGCATGTTCAGAATGATTTGGCCTCGTGGAAAACGAGGGTGAAACGAGCTATTGAGGCTGATGAACCCCTGTCCAAGATTCTCGAGGTAAATCCGACACTTACGGAAGAGGAGTTCAAAAGTTCAAGGACACTTGCGCTAACCGAGGCAGCCAAGGCTAAGGCTGCGAAATTCAAGAGCCTTCAAAGAAAGGAACATGGGAAGCATCGCCGTGAAGCCGTGGCTACCTCGGTAAAAGGCCCATATGGGATAAGGAGGACGCTGAATGTGAAGCCACGGTCTCCAAGACCCTTCGGAAAGTTCACCAACCCCTTGGAGCATGACTTCATCAGGCCCGCTACAAGTGGGACAGGAGAAAAAGTTTTTTACACGGACAAGATCACGAGGAAATTGATTAGACTATCGGAGAAGCAACACCAGCTTGCAGCCAAAGCCCTACTTCTCTCGATGAGGCCCAAGTGGGACACCCTCTCAACCGGCCTTGAACGATTTTAAGGGACTCCCTTTGGATCAGGGCACACAATATGGTTGTGTGCACGGCGCCGAGACGGCGCCACATGGAAGGTGTTTACAACGAGGGCCCGGAGGCCAAGAAGCTGAAAACGGTTTAGTCAGCGGACATCGACGCCAAGGTGAAGCTTGCGGTCGAGAAACTAGCAGCCGAGGACGCGAAAAAGCAGCCGAGGACAAATATGAGTTGCTACAAAAGAAAATCAATGCAGCAGAATCGCCGCAGAAATGATTTCGCTACTAACTTGGTTGCACTTATCATCAATCGGGCGAAGGAAAATCCGCATAATACGGTACATGATTTCCGATGCCCGTTTCGTCGGGAGCAACTCCATGAACAACAACACCATCGCACCATCACTTGCTCACGCAACCGGCCTCCTCTCGCAGCCGCCCCGCCATAGCAGCCCGCCCTCGGCCTCAAGCGCGCTTAGGTGGGCCTTCGACTTTGGCTCAGCTCGACGCCACACGGTAATTACATGTCGCACCAACATATATATATATATATATATATATATATATATATATATATATATATATATATATATATATATATAATATTCCTTTTTTTTGCCTTTTCGTTGTTTTACGCCACGTATATATGTGTTTGCAGCGTAAAGAAACCCCGTGCACCATACTCTACTTGATCAAAGGCCGAAGGTGGATGTTGGAAAGGGATGATAATGGACCCTCTCAACGCACGCTCCACAACCAGCCGATCTCACTGGCACTTCAGGTTAGCTTGACCAGTGTGAAACGGGCACGAGGATTTGCCTCCAAGACAAAGATGTGGGAGCGGACGACGAGACCCCGCCATGGATTGAAGCTGCAAGAATTGGGTGCTGCTATGGCTGAAGAATCTTATTGTCCGAGCCGCCGAGAGCTCACTAATAACTACCACACATCAACAAGCATGTGCGAAGACCACCACCCCGCCACGCAATTACCAGCTCTGTAGTGCCGGTGAGAGCGGCGGACGACATGATGAAGGGGTGCAATAGTATCACTGATGTAATTTCTCCCAGAGAACAGAGAATGGATGATGAGACGGAGGTCGACCTTATGGATTACCTCAATACAAACGCGTATGACTGTGACATAGATATGATGAGTCAACCATATGACTAATCAAAGCTATCAACTTGCTAATGAGGATATGGATGATATGCCCAAGGGTCGTACTCATGGATTGCAAAAGTCTCTCTTCATGAAATCCTCACAGACACGCTCAAGATGCCGCCAACACAAGCTCAACTAGCCGGGCGCGAGGGTCGATAAAGACTTAGCCCGGGAACACTGGGCAGGGGTTAAGGAAGGGTCTGGAAGGTGTGCCCAAGAAAAGGAGAGGAAGAGATCGGGAAGGTAATCGCTTCCAAACAAGCCAGAGCACATAGCAGCTAGACGATGCATTCTCAAGAGCGGTACCCATGAAAAGTGCGGCATGTTCCATCTCACGGCGAGCCGATGCTACCGCCGAAACCGCTGGAGGCACTATCGGGGATCTCAGAGATCGCACGACCATGTGCCGCCGACCGAGAAAAGCCTACTAGCCTCAAAGGATCCAGGATATCCGACATACGCTGCTCGTGTGCTCGAGGGAAGTGCTACGCCGACACACAGCCCGGAGGTGTTCTTCCCGCGGTTTGACCATATCTTTGAGATGTTTCTAACAAGGCGGCTTGATTTTACTATCGTCCTTTTTTTGCGCTACATATGAGCTCCGGCCATGAAGAGTGAAGAAGTCTCGCAAATCTGTGGCGGATCCGCATTACATGCACGAAGTCTTTCTTGAGTCTCGGCGACTTTGAGCGTGAAACTGCTAGGGAGTACCTCCAAAACTTCATGGTACAGAATAAGGACCGGAATTGTCCTCGTGCCTTATCATCCAAAGTAAGTGAGTTCCGGACAACCCTTTCGACATTTCAATCATTCCTTCTCTCATATGGGGAATAATTTGAGGTGTCTTTTCCCGCGCAGCAACGGAGCGCCGCCCTTATCGTTTCTTACCCGCAAGTCTCCCACGCCGTATTTTGACCCTTCCAGAGACTACGAGAAAAAGACTACACCCACATAATGAATATTCTAGATGATGCTCTCAAGGCTTCAGCTTTAGAGGTGGCCACGCAGATCAAGAAACAAAGGAACAAGAAGATGGGTTTCGCGATAAAACTAATCTCTCCTGCATCCATGTCCCAAAATCAAGCAAGAAGGATGGATTCTACATCGTCCATCTCATGATTCAGTTCAACACGGATCACCAAAGCTTCGCATTAACAGCAGAATGATGATCGTATCCACAAGTGGCTAGAATCTCATGGAGAAGCGGATTATAAACTTAGAGATGACTTCTTTCGCATCCAAAGCGACATTGCGACGATCATCATGAAAGAATCGCCGATGAGAAGGGATGTTCCACCACGGCCCTATATCGCGAAATGACGTCTCGAACTCGATAGGCATGCAACGTCTAGACCTCACGCTGCTCAAGAAGCTAGGGTTCGCCCTCGATGATATGGAAGGATGGAACTTCTAGTGATTTATGATGCCGATGATGATGATATGTGTCGGTTGAACTTGTATACTTCTTGTAGCGATGAAACTTTGTGATGTCCACGGTCCATGTGCCGAACTTGCGTAACACTACTTTATTAGTTTGCGTACGATGACCTGCATACCTCTAGTTAATTAATTTGTGTACTGTATGTTGCATCTAGTTGCTAACCCTTTCTTTTCGGTGTTGCTCTAGTATATTTTGTTGCATATATATGATTGTACATCCTCTTCATGAACATGCATCTCTAACAGTACCTAGTTTCTTGATGGCTAGATGGAATTGCTATGTCGTGTACAAAGGGAAGGTTCCGGGTGTACAACGAGTGGCATGAGTGTCGCGCAAGTGAATGGGTTCACGCGCCAGCCATAAAGGCTTCAAAAGCAGGCAAGAAGGAGAAGCTAGTTACTTGAGGTTCACGCTAGCGTGAGAGAGGACTCAGAATCGCCACCTCATGTATCTGATAGTTCCGCTCTCACTCATAGTGATAGCACTTCTTGTGTATACCTTTGTTTAGATGGATGATGTTGTTGTAGTTGCAAGTATTCGAGACTTGCATGTATCACTTTGTGTTGGATGATGATTATGATGAGACTATTTGTATGTACATGCTATGATTACATTTGTGGTCTCGCAGACATTTGTATGTGTATCATGATGACATTTCTATGTGCTAAAGATTCTTCTACAAAGCCTGTTCAAATACAAAACAAATATGCCAAAAAATAAAAAAAACTACTTAAATTAGCAAGAGCGAGTGTACAAAAGTTAGCAGCAAGCCGCTATAGCAAAGAGCGTCAAGGTAAAGCGCTTAGAGATAATAGCAGAGCGAAGCTTCATGAACAGCGCTGCTGATACACTTGTGTAGCAGTAGTGCCGGTGAGCACACGCTGCTGCTATAAGTTAGCTGTAGCGCCTTATTAGTAGCGCCTATCCCCGCGCTACTGATACATCTAAAACCCGCGCTGCTGCTAGCCTTTTCCCTAGTAGTGCCACCGGCACCGTCACAACCAGGACAGCAGGAGGTGCTGGCGGCACTAGCCCGCGCACATCAAAGGTTGGCATGGCGGCCACAACCTGCGACCCGTCCTTGCGGCGGAACAAGGGGACGAAGGCACTCGGCGGGTATTCGTGGTCGTCTCCGACCAGGAGGCGAAGAGCCGCGGCCAGCTCTTCGTCAGGCAAGGCCTCCGATCTCAGGCAAAGCTTGTCCTCTTCACCCCCAAGCCTCCATAAGGGGCATGTACGCACCTAAAGCGGGGCCACGCGCAGCATCAGGAATTCCCTCAGGAGCATGGCCCCTATAACCTTCGGCGCCTTCATGTTGCCTGACTTCAGGTCAACGTTCATCTTCTCCAGCACCAACGTCGCCCGGTCATTAGTGAGCTTGGCAATAGACCACCCCACGTCGGACTGGGGCATCTCCGTTGGCAGCACCAAGCATGGGTGGACGCACTTGGCGTCCATCATGACCCACTTGCTCCTGAAGCCGCCGGCCTTCTTCCCAACCTTCGAGATCGAGTTGGCCTTGCCGGCCGCAATGAAGTTGGCTCCCCCAGAGGTACGACCCTCGTTGATGTGGAGGAAGAAGAAGTGGCGCAATAGAGCCACAGATGGCATCACGCCGAGATACGCCTCGTAGTAGAAGGCAAAGATTGACAAGAGAAGGACAGAGTTGGGATGAAGATGCAGCGCCTGCAGCCCGTAATGGCCAAGGACCTCATAAAAGAAGTCGGAGAAGGGGGGAACCAGCCCCGCGACGATGCTGCTCATGAAGAAGGGGAAGAAAGTGCTTCCCTCGCGCTCCGGCATGGCAGAGACGGCCCGGAGCTCGGTATTCCCCCTCTCGTTGCTCTCTCCCACAGTCAGTAGGCGTGTGGCGGCGAGGTTCTTCTCCGAGACATTGGGCGCATCTAGAGCCGGCTCATACCAGGCGGGCTGTGAAGAAACCTTGACCTTCCGGGTCGCCATTGGCCGCTGATGCGGAAGGGGATGGAAGTAGATCTGGAGATTTTGGAAGCGAGGGGCGAGAAAGGGGATCTGGAGCAAGGCGGAAGAAAGCAATGAAGGCAAGCATAGCTCGCGCCTGCCTTTTGTCAGACGGCCAGTTGCCGAGGCAGCGTGGGGAAGCGGAGACGCCGACATCCAATCAATCGCCATGTGTCGACCAAGGCCGCAGGCTATTGGGGCCCGCGGTGCTCTGCACTTGCCCTTTGGCATCACCTCGAAGCCAAGTCCAAGCGCGCCTTGGGCTCGGGGGCTACTGTCGGCATTCTAGGAATGGGTGTCCCTAGACTTGCCTGCCTGCGGCCCGCGGTGTGGCTTCACTTGCGGCCCATTATGACCCGTCTTCACCAGCAAGCATTCAAGACCCTCGCGAGGGGCCAAGCCTCGCGAGGCGTACGACACAAGACCTCCTCGGGAGCAGCCTCACCAGGCTGGCTCGCAAGGGGCGGAGAGGTCAAGGCAAGGTGAACCTCACGAGATTCCTACGACGTCAGCCATGACGACCAAGGCCAGGCAGGCGCCAGCGCGCACAGGGTCCTCGCTTCCTCTTTGGTGCTAAGGAGGCAAGCGCAGACAATGAGTACCGAGGCATCGGGCAAAGGTTTCTATATCTATGCAACAAGATGAAGACCAGCAGGACGCCAGGACGGAGGTCACCGTGGAGCCTAAGACGACTTCTCCACCAGAGCCTTTGGCAGGCGAAGACCACCTTTCGTCAGGATAGCTTTTACTAGCTGTCCCCCTTTCAAATTGGCCGTTGTTGGCTCCCTTCCCGCTCAATATTTGGGGAGAGGACCAGGGCCTCTATAAATAGGACTAGCCACCACAGTAGGAGGCAACTGAGCTAGAACTGATTGAGATCATCCCCACACCACCAAGCACAAGAACACCTCTCCTCAGGAGGCTGTTCTTCCCCTTGTACTGTTCATCCTCAGCCCAAGAGGCAATCCACCACCACCACACTGGAGTAGGGTATTACACCACAACGGTGGCCCGAACCAGTATAAACATTGTGTCTCTTATGTTGTGAGTTTGTCGAGCCCGGTTTCGAGATCGCGGTGAGGGTGAGGGCGTGATTCGTAGGGGGAAACTTAATGCGCACCCCAGTGTTCGAACCTCAAGGGTTTTGCTGGAACCTAAATTTGACAAGCTTTGCTTGTAGCCCAAGCCAAGCTGTCGCGTGTGTTTGAAATCCGACCGTTGGACACGTGTCGGTTCCTTAGTGACCCAGGGTCATTTTGAACATATCATGTCGGGTTGCCTCCTGGCTATAAATAGCCCACCCCCTACACCATAATTTGGTGGCTGCTCAGAATTAGTGCACAACTTTTTCCGTTTGAGAGCAACCCACCTTTGAAGCCTTTGAGAGATCCTTGCGAGGACAAAGCCCAAAAACACCTAGAACCAAAGAGTGTTAGGCATCACTGAAGTCTTTCTGTCTGCCTGACCTGAAGACTTGTTACACTTGAGGACTGTGTATCGCCCAGCCGGTTAGGCATCACGTTCTAAGGATCCAAGAGTCATTGTGGATCGCCGGTTGTCGGATTTTGGGCTCCGCAAAACCATTAAGATTCGAACACAGGGGCGTGACGAAGATCTCTCCCACTACACGTCAACTAGCGCCTCGCTCTTCTCCTGGTGGTGGGAATGGAATGCAAGCAAGCACACAAGAGTTTACAAAGGTTCAGGCCACCTTGCGGTGTAAAACCCTACGTCCTGGTTTAGTGGATTGGCCTCGCGAGGGCTCAAGTATGAACAAGTACAGTGGTTTCCTGAGCTCAGGAGGCGAGCTCAAGAGGGGTGAGGAAGAGGATGTTCTTGCTCCTTTGCTATGCTAAGTCCCAATGGGTTGGTCGATGCTCCTCTATGCTAGGAACCCTAGCTACTTATATAGACGGCCAGGGTCCTCTTCCCCTGAAATTTTTAGGCGGGAAGGGAATCCCACAATGGCCATTTGAGCGGGAACACAAGGACGCTCCTATCCTGACAAAAGGTGGTCTTCGCCTGCAAAGAGGGCAGGCGGTGACGCGGTGGTGGGCTCGCTGATGACATCCTTCATGCCGTCCTTGCGGTCTTCTGTCTTGTTGCACCAAAGGGGAAACCTTTGCCTGTCCCCTCGGGGACCTGCGCCTGTGCGGTCTCCTTTGCACCAATATGGAAACTGCGCCCGCTGGCACGCGCTGGCGCCCGCTGGCACGGTTCGTCATGGCTTGCGTCACTGCCTCCTCCCGAGGCAGCCCTTGCCTTGAGATCTCCGCCCTCCCGAAGCAGCCTAGCCGAGGCCACTCTTGGGAGAGGTCTTGGTTGCCCCTCCGGAGCAGCCTAGGTGAGGCCGCTCCCTAAGGAGGTCTTGGTCGTTCTCCTCGCGAGGGCTGGCCCCCTTGCGAGGGTCTTGAGCAGCTGGTCGATCAGCTGGGCTCTACTGGGCCATACCAGGAACGCGACATGGGCCGTAGGCAGGCAAGTCTGGGTACCCTGGTTCCCAGTATGCCGACAGTAGCCCCCGGGCCCAAGGCGCGCGCGGAGTTGGCTTCTGGGCGCATGACGGTTGGATGGGACGTGGCGACTCCGCTCCCCACGCAGCCTTTGTAACAGTGTGACTAGACGACTCCCTGGCGCGGGCGATGCGACCATCATGGCCATCACCAATCGATGGGTTGCCTTCCTCACCCTATAAATGAGTCCCGGGGGGGGGGGGAGCCCCCAGGCCATCTTCAAGCCAGCGCCACCATCCTCTCTCCTTCCTTTGTATCCTTTCGCCCCCAAGATTTTCATGGCGCCGCTGAGGAAGTCCTCCGCCACAGAGAGGGGCAAGGGTGTGAAGGAGTTGGTCTCGCCGCCGCCGAAGAGGGGCCGTGGGCGCCCCCACAAGCATGCCGCCACGGCCGTGACGGTTCCTCGGGGAAGCGGGCGCAGCTTCTCGGGCTCCGGCGGAGTCGCCGGCGAGAGGCGTGGAGCCTCTCCTCTCGATGGGGGCGGTCGTGGCCACGGTGGTCGAGGTGGCTCAGGGGGGCGACCGGCGCCTATCCGTCCCCTGCTCCGGCCACTCCACTCCTCCGACGCGGCCTCCGAATTCATGATGTGGGTGGAGAAGTCTGCAGATGTGGCTCTTGCTTCCTGCTGGTTCCACCAACTGCCGGAAGAAGGGCCCGACGGCGTTTGGCTGCAGGCCGATGGGTGCTGTAGCGGAGCCTTCTGGGTGGGAGTAGAGGTGCTCGCTTCAGGCGACGTGTTCCTTGGCCGTGGCTGGCAATCCTTCGCCCGTGCGCGTCGGCTACGGGGAAAGTGCACCCTCCACTTCAAGTACGACGGGGTGTCGTCGCTGCTCGTCAAGGCCTTCTCGGAGGGAGGAAGGCGCCTTGGGTGTTGCCCAGAGGTGGATGACGATGAGGGGGGTGGCGACGGCGTCCTGAGGAGCAGCTCTCCCTCTGAAGATGATCTTGGCCTCGGCAGGCTCCGCGGGTCCCCCCTTTGTGGCAGCAGCAGCTCCTCCAGCAGCGGCGGCTTTCCTGGGCGGCCGCTCCGCCACGCCTGGCTCGCCGAGGAGGAGGGGCCCTCGCTCCGCCGCTCTTCGGTGAAGCGCGAGGAGTAGGGCTCCGTCTTGGTTGAGGTGCTGACTACGCCGATCCACGGGCTCCGAACCCGCCTGGCCCTTGTTTTTTATTTTCTTCATTTCCTTCCTGTATTTAGTGTAAGCTGCCTCGGGTGGGCGTGTAATGAACAATGGCATGTATACATGAAATGGAAGTCTGCTCTTATTTTCGTTTTGGATGAAATTACTTAGCTTGTGTATCAAGGCCGTGTGAGATCGAAGTCCCGAGGCGGGTGGCCTCCCTCGATGTCACGAGCCCCTCAGTGAGTCATGAGGATCGCTGCCTGGAGCCCCGAGCGTAGATGAGCCTTGGTGAGTTGAGGAGGGCTCGCACCCTTGAGCTCACTTGAGAGCATGGAGCGAGTACTGATATGCCAAGGCCTGAGCAGGCTTGGTGAAGTAAGTCATGAGGGCTGAAGAGCCTGACGCCAGAGCCTGAGCAGGCTTGGAAAGGTGAGGCCGTGAGGTCACGGTAGCGGAGAGCTGAGACCGGCCGTATCCCAGCCCCCACGTGCGAGGCGCGCGAGGGAGGATAAGAGGCGCAGCCCGGCCTGAAGAACTGAACTTGGGAACAGCGAGAGAAAAGCGAGCGAAACCAGAGCAAACCGCAATAAACTCGAAAAACTTCATAGCATGGGGTGGAGGAAAGGCTGACAGCCAAGGAAGTAGAAAAGGCTGATAGCCAAACACCAAGGCGAAAAAAGGAAAAAGGTCGCGTCCGACCCTTAGCTACGTCTTCTTCTCAGCGCGGAGCTAAGGACTGCCACTGGGACGTGGGTGGGAGCCCGATCTGAGGGCCCGTAGGCAACACACAGGAGACTCCGAGGCATGTACAGCCCCAACTCATTATTACGTGAGAGTGTCACTAGCGGAGACCTTCACGGGCACGGAGCCTTGATTGTCTTCACGGGCACGGAGCCTTGATTATGGATAGAACCTCCTGAGGTGCTGAATGTTCTAGAAATTCTGGATGAGTATCCCATCCTGCGTCTCCAGGCGCACAGCGCTAGGCCTAGAGACACGGGCGATTCTGAACGGGCCCTCCCACATAGGCGAGAGCTTGTGTAGCCCTTCCCTGGAGAGGAACCGCCTCAGGACCAAGTCACCAACTTCCAATGTTCTCGAATGGACGCTGCAGCAATGATACCGCCGCAGCGCATGCTGATATCGCGCTGCCCTGAGCGCAGCTCGGCAGCGGCCCTCCTCGCCGAGCATGAGGTCCATCCTCCAGGCGGCGTCCTGGCGTTCCTCATCGAAAGCCAAGACCCGTGGGGAGCGACGCTTGACCTCGTGAGGGAGGACCGCCTCAGCACATAAACGAGAAAGAACGGGGTTTCTCCCGTAGGTATGGTTGCGGTGGTGCGGATTGACCACAGCACGGACTGGAGCTTGTCGATCCAGCCCCTGCTGCAGGCCTCGAGCTTTTTCTTGAAGCTTCGTGTCTTGAGGCCGCGCAGGACCTCTGCGTTGGCGCGTTCGGCCTGCCCATTGCTCCTAGGGTGGGCCATAGAGGCGTAGCAGATCTGCGTTCCAAGGTTAGCACAATATGATCTGAAGAGATTGCTCATGAACTGCGAACCATTATCCGTGATGATGCGGTTGGGGACGCCGAAGCGGGTCACGAGGCCCTTGATGAACTTGACTGCCGATCCTGCGGGAATCGTGCGCACCGGCTCCACCTCGGCCCACTTGGTGAACTTGTGGACGGCGACATAGAGGAACGGTAGCCCCCGCCGCCGGGAACGGTCTCAGATGTCCAATTTCTGCACCACGAAGGTCCAGGAGAGCGGGATGGTCTGAAGATCTTGCGCTGGCTGATGGATTTGCTTGGCATGGAACTGGCATGCCTTGCAGGCTCGCACGAGCTCCGTGGCGTCGTCCAACGCTGTGGGCCAGTAGAAGCCGCTGCGAAAGACCTTGCCCATGAGGGTGCGGGACGACGAATGATGGCCGCAATCCCCTCCGTGGATGTCGGCCAGCAGCTCTTGTCCTTGCCTCCTCGAGATGCATTTTAGCGAGCCGCCATTAGGGCGCCTCCTGTAGAGCTCACCGTCTTGGATGCAGTAGGCCGAGGTCTGCCGAGCCATGCGTTCCGCGCCTTCCTCCTTCTCTGGCAAGGTGCCGCGCAGTAGGTATGCCTTGAGTTCCTCAGTCCAGCAATCTTCCTCAGGTTCGGCCGCGAGCAGCAGGCGGGCTCCGGAGGGTGGTCCACAGGGTGGTGCGCCGACCTCCGGAGCCGGTGGCAGCCCCTCATGCGTGGATGCCAGCTCTGGAGTAGGTGGTGCTGCCGATGGCCTGAGTAATTGCTCCTCGAAGACACCTGGTTCCTACTGCTCTCGTCGGGAGGCCCGCTTGGCGATGTCGTCTGCTTCCTTATTTGTGCCCCTCGGCACGTGCTGCAGCTCCAGTCCTAGGAACCGCTTCTCCATCTTGCGCACCTCCTCCAGATACGCTTCCATGTGTTCGTCCTTGGGCTTGTACTCTTTGTTAGAGAAGTTGACGAGGAGCTGCGAGTCGCCTTTGATGGTGAGACGCTTCACCCCTTGTGCGGCCGCGACCTTGAGCCCGGCTATTAGGCCCTCGTACTCTGTGATGTTGTTGGAGACCTTTTCGCCATGCTGGAAGCAAAGTTGCACAGCGTAGCGGAGCTTGTCCTGAGTGGGTGATACCAGCATGGCGCCAGTCCACGCGCCGAGGCGCGAGAAGGCACCATCAAAATATACCACCCATCCTTCCGGAGTTTCTTGGCCCGGGGCCAGCAAGCGGTCCTCGCTAGCCCCCTGGTCCAGAGCGTCAGTCCACTCTGCCACGAAATCAGCCAGCGGTGCCCCCTTGATGACTCGCGTGGTGCTGAACTCCTGCTGGAACGCCTGCAGCTCGATGTTCCACTCAGCAACCCTCCCGATGACGTTCGGGCCCCGGAGTACCTTCTCCAGGGGGTAGGCTGAGACGACCTTGATGGGATGGCCTTGAAAATAGTGGCGCAGCTTCCTGGAAGCAACAAGGAGCACCAGCAGCAGCTTCTAGGGCATGGGGTAGCGCGAGCGAGCGTCGCGGAGCACGGTGCTGACGAAGTACACGGGATGCTCCACGAGGGTTGGTGATGCGGGATCCTCAGGCGCTTCTGATGGCTCAGGAGCTTTACATAGGCCGGCGGGGTCGACAGACGTTGCGGCCGTGTCGGCTCCGGAGGTCGTGTCATGAGGCAGCGGAGTTCTGGAGGGCATCGGGTCATTCCGCGAGCTCTGGCCCCTCCCCCTTTCCTCTAGTGCCACTACCAGTGTCGCGCTGGTGGAGTGAGGCGTAGCAGCGAGATAAAGGATCAAGGGCTCCTGAGGCCTTGGCGCCACCCAAACCGGCGGGCTGGTGAGGTACTTCTTGAGATCATGGTAGGCAGCGTCGGCCTCTGGAGTCCACTCAAAAGGCACCTTCCTCTTCATGAGCTTGAAGAAGGGGAGGGCGCGCTCGCCGAGCTTCGAGATGAAACGCCCCAAGGAAGTCACACGTCCCGCAAGCTTCTGCATTTACTTCAGGGTCGCGGGCGGATTCATTCTCTCGATGGCTTTGACCTTCTCCGGCTTGGCTTCAATGCCCCGGTGCGAGACCAGGAATCCTAGCAGCTTGCCCGAGGGGACCCCAAACACACATTTTTCCAGGTTGAGGCATAATTTCACCTTGCGCAGGTTGGCAAACGTTTCCTCCAAGTCCCCGATAAGGGTCTTGGCCTCCTTGGACTTGACCACGATGTCGTCGACGTAGGCCTCTGCGTTCCTCCCGAGCAGAGGGCCGAGGGTGATGTGCATCAGCCGCTGGAAGGTGGCACCTGCATTCCTCAGCCCGAAGGGCATGCAGATATAGCAATAGGTTCCGCATGGGGTCAGGAACGACGTCTTCTCTATGTATTGTACTGCCATTTTGATCTAGTGGTAGCCCGAGAAGGTGTCGAGGAAGCAAAGCAGGTCACACTCGGCTGTTGAGTCCATGATCTGGTCGATGCGAGGGAGTGGGAAGAGGGAGAGGGAACGGGTCGTTAGGGTAGAACTTGTTGAGGCTCGTGAAGTCGACGCACATGCGCTCTTTGCCTCCTTTCTTCGGGACGATGACAGGGTTGGCCAACCATTCTCGGTGGCGCACCTCCCGGATAACGCCTGCTTCTTCCAGCTTCCGGACCTCTTGGACGATGAAGGCCTGCTTTTCAGGAGCCTGCTGCCGCGCCTTTTGCTTGATAGGCTGTGCGTTCGGGCACACCGCGAGGTGGTGTTCGATGACGTGCCTAGGCACCCCGACCAGGTCGGTCGCCTTCCATGCGAACACGTCCTTGTTCGCCTCGAGGAAGGCCACCAACGCCTCCTCTTGCTCAGGAAGCAGGCCCGCACCGATGGTGAAAGTGGAGCTCGCGTCTCCCTCATCGACGGGTACCTGCTTGGTCTCGGCGCGATCCTGAGAGAAGAGCTATTTCTTTTTGGCTGGAGCGGCTTCTACGGCCTCCGGAGCCCCCTCTGCGCTTGGGCGAGTCGCGGCAGCAGCTCGATAAGCGTGCTCGAGGACCTGAAGAGCGGCCTTGGTGTCTCCTTTGATGGTGATGGTGCCACTGCTCCCGGGCATCTTGACGATGTTGTAGCCCAGGTGAGTCGCCGCCATGAACTTGGCCAGGGCCGGGAAACCGAGGATTGCGTTGTAGGGAAGGTGGATAGGCGCGACGTCGAAGTCGATGAGCTCGGTCCAGTAATTGGCGTGCGTCCCGAAGGTGACGGGGAGGCGGACCTGCCCGAGCGGGATGGCCGAGACCGCGACCCCCGAGAAGGGTTTTGTGGGGAGGAGCCGCCCGTAGGCCACCGGTAGATGGCCAAAGGCCTCCGCAGAGAGGATGTTGAGCCGGGTGCCGCCGTCGACGAGGGTCCTTGTGACGGCCACCCCACAGATGGTGGGGGTACATACCGTGGGGAGGATGCATGCGCCGGTTGTAGCTCTGGTGCGGTCGCCGGGGCCGAAGACGATAGTGTGCCCCCGCGCGTCTAGCCCCTCTGGGGCCTCATGCGGCCAAGCGGCAGCCCCCAACCGTCGAAGGTGTGATTTAGCGTGACGGGCCGACGCCGGCGCCTGGGATCCTCCGATGATGCAGGCGGCCCCGCGGCATGGTGGCGCCCCGCCGGCATCGTCCAGCAGCTCGCCGAGGCGAGCCACCCAACCGTCAAGTCCCGCTTCAAGCGGCCGGTGTCGGAGCATCTCTGGTCGTTAAAGAGCTGGCCGCCAGGCCAGGGGAAGCGGGAGGGCGAGGGCCGCCTCAAAGCTGGCTCGCCCGTGATGGGGTCGCCGACGTGGAGGACGAAGCGCCCGTGAGCAACGCGGTCCACCGACGCCACCCGGGCAACGGGAACGGCTCCATCCTCCGCGCGAATGCAGCAGGCAGGTGTCGCCATGGCGACGTAGGACAGAAGAGGGGAGGCGAGGTCGTCGGAGAGGCGAGATCTCGACACGCCCCCTACCTGGCGCGCCAAATGTCGGATTTTGGGCTTCGCAAAACCATTAAGATTCAAACACAGGGGCTTGACGAAGATCTCTCCCACTACACGTCTACCTAGCGCCTCGCTCTTCTCCTGGTGGTGGGAATGGAATGCAAGCAAGCAAACAAGTAGAGCACACAAGAGTTTACAAAGGTTCAGGCCACCTTGCGGTGTAAAACCCTATGTCCTGGTTTAGTTGATTGACCTCACGAGGGCTCAAGTATGAACAAGTACAGTGGTTTCCTGAGCTCAGGAGGCGAGCTCAAGAGGGGTGAGGAATCGGATGTTCTTGCTCCTTTGCTATGCTAAGTCCCAATGGGTTGGTCGATGCTCCTCTATGCTAGGAACCCTAGCAACTTATATAGACGGCCAGGGTCCTCTTCCCCCGAAATGTTTAGGCGGGAAGGGAATCCCACAACGGCCGTTTGAGCGGGAACACAAGGACGCCCTATCCCGACTGGGGGCAGGTGGTCTTCGCCTGCAAAGAGGGCAGGCGGTGACGGGGTGGTGGGCTCGGCGATGACATCCTTCCTGCCGTCCTTGCGGTCCTCGGTCTTGTTGCACCAAAGGGGAAACCTTTGCCTAGCCCCTCGGGGACTTGCGCCTGTGCAGTCTCCTTTGCACCGATATGGAAACTGCCCCCGCTGGCATGCGCTGGCGCCCGCTGGCACGGTTCGTCATGGCTTGCATCACTGCCTCCTCCGAGGCAACCCTTGCCTTGAGATCTCCGCCCTACCGAAGCAGCCTAGCCGAGGCCACTCTTGGGAGAGGTCTTGGTTGCCCCTCCGGAGCAGCCTAGTTGAGGCCGCTCCCTGAGGAGGTCTTGGTCGTTCTCCTTGCGAGGGTCTTGAGCAGCTGGTCGATCAGCTGGGCTCTACCGGGTCGTACCAGGAACTTAACATGGGCCGCAGGCAGGCAAGTCTGGGTACCCTAGTTCCCAGTACGCCGACACCGGTGAACGAAGTTTGTGAAGGTTTGGAAGTCTACCTTGTATACTTACCAGTGATTGGGCGAGGACTGGGTGTCCTTAGCTCAAGGGGAATAAGGTGAAGACGTTGTCTTCTCGAAGTTCAATATCGCCTCTCTAACCGCACGCATAGCTTGTCACATGTAAACCGGAACTGGTCTACCAAATCCTATTCTTCACCAAGCTACTATTTCTATCCCCCACCTAGTTTACATTTCATTTTGTCTTCGTGAAGTCATTGCTTGCTTCCGTGATCTGTTTGACTTCACTGCGCGAAGACTATCACATGTTTGGCTTCATACCGTCTTCCATTCTAATCTGTACTACCTAGCTTCTTTTAGTCCTCGTGCTTTCATTACTAGGCTTACTTGACTATGGTCTGTCTAGAGTAGTTTATCTTTCACTACATATTATATAGGTTCTATTTGATTGTTTGCCTTCAAAGACCACATGTTTTGAAGACCTCCATAAATAATCGCCTATTCACCGCCCCCTCTAGTTGATAACTAGAACTTTCAAGATGCAAATCCAAACAAGGAGGAGCGGGGCAACAGAGACAGTTCCAAGGTCACGGCAATGAAGGAGGTGGTGCAACGGCCAGTGTACTTCGTCAGCACCCTATTGCAGGGGGCTAGGTCGAGGTACTCTGGCATGCAAAATTTGATTTCTGGCCTCATCATAGCCTCAAATAAACTGCGCCACTACTTCCAAGCCCACGAGATCACGGTAGTCACCCGCTTCCCCTTGTAATGGATACTGAGGAACCCCGAGGCCACTGGCAGAATAGTGGAATGGGCATTGGAGTTATCCACCTTTGGTTTGAAGTTTGAGAGCACGTCAATTATTCAGAGCAGAGCACTAGCGGAGTGGACACCTACCCCTGACGAAGAAGTGCTTGAGATAGTCATCCCCAGCAAGGAAGTGCCCCAAGAATGGGTCATGTACTTTGATGGTGCCTTCTCCCTGCAAGGTGCAGAAGCTGGCGTGCTTTCGTTGCTCCCACTGGGGAGCACCTCAAGTGTGTGGTTCAAATGCATTCCCTCGGGAGAAGGCTACCAACAATACTGCAGAGTATGAAGGACTCCTTGTCAGGCTCCGGATCTCCATAGAACTGGGAATCAAGAAGTTGGTCGTTCGTGGAGATTCGCAATTTGTGGTGAGGCAATTAAACAAGGATTATCAAAGCCCATTGATGGAGGCATACGTAGAGGAAGTGAGAAAGTTCGAGGATCACTTTGATAGATTACAAACAGAGCACATGCCACGTGCAGAAAACAGCATTGATGATCATCTGTCAAAGTGCGCTGCGCAAAAACTCCCTATGGAACCAGGGACTTTTGTTCTCCATCTGACTCAACCCTCTGTATCCCCGGAAACAATGGCCCGAAAGAGGAGGAAACTAGACTCCGGCAAGCCTCTCCTAGCAGAGCTTCCTGAAGCCCCCGACAGAGAGCTTGGCGGGAACAACTCCCCTTCGATCGGTGAGCTGCACCGTCCCGCCAAACTACCAGTCTTTGCGGTTGAGGCATGCGCTCCCGTCAACGAGGAGGTGCCATCGGTCCTTGTTGCCGAGCCTCAAGCTCCAACTTGGGCGCGGCACATAGTCCATTTCCTCCAAACAAGGGAACTTCTCAAAGAGCAAGAAGAAGTTGAAAGAGTAGCCCGGAGGGCCAGTATGTATCACTTCATTGACGACACACTATACAGAAGAAGGCCAATGGTGTGCAATTGAAGTGCATTTGATGGGAAGAAGGAAAGTAACTGTTGGCAGAGATACACAAGGGTATGTGTGGCTCCCATATTGGATCAAGTGCCCTGGTTGGAAAAGCTTTCTGGCAAGGTTTCTACTGGCCCACGGCCCTCCAAGATGCAATTGAGCTAGTCACCAAGTGTGAAGCCAGCCTGTTCCACTCCAAGAATATCCATCAGCCTGCTCAAGCTCTCCAAACAATCCCTTTGTCATGGCCATTTTCGGTCTGGGGGCTCAACATCTTGGGCCCCTTCCCCCGTGCTACCGGTGGCTTTGAATTCTTGTACGTTGCAATCGACAAGTTTACAAAGTGGCCAAAAGTGGAGCCCGTGAGGAAGGTGACCACACAGTCAGCTATCAAGTTCTTGAAAGGATTGGTGTGCCACTTCAACGTACCCACCAGAATCATCACTGAGAATGGCACACAATTCACAAGCCATGCCTTCATGCATTATGTTCAAGCCCTCGGAAGCAAAGTCTTGTTTGCCTCTGTTGCCCATCCCAGAAGCAACGGACAAGCTGAGAGGGAGAATGATGAAGTGTTGCGACTGCAAGGACTCAAGACAAGAACATTTGATAGGCTGCAGAAGTGTGGCAGGCGATGGATCGACGAGCTGCTGGTGGTTCTTTGGTCCATCCGTACATCACCAAATTTACCTACCGGCCAGACTCCCTTCTCCCTAGTCTATGGGGCAGAAGCAGTGATCCCCATGAAACTCATATACGGATCACCTTAAGTACTTTCCTACGATGCAGTAGCGCAAGAACAGCACCGACGTGACGACACTGTGCTACTTGAGGAGAACCGTCTCCGGGCTGCTACGTGTGCTGCATGCTACCAGCAAGCCCTGCGTCGCTATCACACCAGCAAGGTTCATGCCAGGAGCTTTGAGGAAGGCAACCTTGTCCTTAGGCGTGTTCAGTCCGCCAAGAGTGCAAACAAGTTGGCGTCGAAGTGGGAAGGCCCTTACCGGGTTGTACGAGTCACCAGACCCGGTGCACTCCGTCTGGAGATCAGAGACGGCATTCGGTTGCAAAACTCATGGAACATTGAGCATCTCCGTAAGTTCTACCTGTAAGGCGCGGCTGTTGGGCCCTGCTCGACAACCACCCTTTTGTACAAGCCTTGCCGATGTTGCATGTAAGCCTTTGTACAAAGCCAGGCGCAGACCCTGAGCAACAGATAGATAAATGAAGCCCTTGGGGCCCCAAAGAAGCTTGCATGCATGCATAACCATATCATGAGCATAGCATGATCATGTAGATAAGATCATATGTAGCTCTGTTTTCATCTGCACTAAGCTACAGGGTTCTTGCTGCGGACTTGGTCTCTAAGAGAAGAAATGGAGACGAGCCTACATAACGGTCCCTGACAAGCCAAACAGATAAGTTCCTTCTTATCCATACCTGTTCTGTAAAGTGAAAACTTGTGCATATGAAAACCTCGTCACCTTCGGAACATAGGTGATCCCATCCTTTGACCCGAACGATGCTTCGGTCCAGGTGGTCACAGTGGCCTTTGACGGAGAAGGTTCAACGAGGGGATGGCCCCTTTTTGTAGTTTTTTGCCTGGTAGGCCTAGCCCCACGGCAACAAACTAAACGCACCAACAGGATAGCCTGTCGGAGGAAACTTCTTTACTTAAATGTAAAGAGGCATCTCACCTCTGCATGGACATGATACATGCACATGTACCTGGCAAGGCTTTTCTTTTTCATTAATATGCTGATAAGCAAGTACAAATAATACAGAACACAAACATGGATAAGGAAGATTACATAATTCAGACTAAAGTTTGGCAAATGTCTACACATTTTAGACTGAAAAAAGATATGTTCCCGTAATACCTTTCTTGTCCCTCTTCTCCTAGGCACTGTGGTTAGAGGTGAAGAGGGCAAAAGGAGTGCATGAGCAGAAGCCTAGCCCGATCCCGTCAGGACTTGCCGGATGCAACCTGACAAGATCGGGAGTGGCGAGGCTGCGAAGGACGAGGATTGGGGGAGCAGCTCGGCGGTGCCCTGGTCACCACCCCCAAGACCAGCAAGAAGCCCCGGCGCAAGCACCGACAGGGAGGGCCACCGGAGCTTAGCTGGAAGACTGCTGGAGGAGGCGAAGGCACCAAGAGAGCGACCCCCTCCCCGGTAACCGTCCTGAAGAGGCCGGTGATGATGGTGCCGGGGAGGGAGGGGAAGAGTGGAAAGACGAGGCAGCAGGCCGGCAATATGAGATGAAGGTGTCGGTGCCATCATACTCCAACCTGACGCCCTGCCACCCGCCTTCTCCGTCTTCCCTCGTTTTTCCTCATCATCATCGTTCCTGGAAGACGCCGGACCCTCGGCCCGTCGCCTTCCCTGGAGAAACAGTAGACGATGGCGACGTCCAAGACGCGCGAGGAGCACCACGCCCCACCTTGGCGGGCAGGAAGGCACCGTCATCTTCAGCGTTAACCCCGGCTCCACCGGAACGAGCAATGTTGGGATTACCAAGGATCCCGAGCACTGCACCCCAAACAGGCACCGGAAGCCCTAGGAGCCTCGCAGTCGGGATGACGGGCCTCGGTGACTTGCAGCAAGGACAAGCACTCCCTACCAGGCGGCCGACTCATGTGGGGGAGACGGGCGTTTCACCATTTTGGAGAAGCGTAACGCCTCCCACACCGCAAACGATTCGGCGCCCACATCTTCGACCGCAGAATCTCCTATGACCCCGGACCAGCCTCACTCCCTGAGCACCAACACGAGCGTTCGGCATCGTCGACCGCGAGCTAGAGCCTTTGGCCTGGTCCCGGTCTATCTCCCTCAACATAACAAAGAAAGAGGCAAGGAATGAAAGGCGAGAGGTGCGTGGATGAGCATTTCCGCTCCTTCTCACCTACTTTTTATAGGCAGATCGGGGCGAGGGGCTGTTCCTCCACCCCCACCCCAGAGGAGTTCTCACCGATCTGACCGGTCTAAACCACCACCAATGGCCGGATCCGATTGCTGCCTCCTTCCACCAATGCAAGAAGACTGGGCCCCTACCATGGCGCTCTCTTCCACACCACACGCCTCTGTTACCTACCCCACTCAATGCATGCAGCATACATGGCAAAGGATAAGGGTGTGGTGGGATGAGTGAATTGGCAGTTACTCCCCCGTGCGTTAAAGACAATCATGGGCCATTACCGAGCTCGCCCCACTACAACTGGCATGACACGACGCACGGAGAAATCGGGAACTGACTCGAGCACATGTTAATGAAGAAGCAAAGAAGATCTTAAAGGATGAGCTACCACAACCTCCTTGCCTGTGTACTAGACAAGTCCTTCCCCGATGATGCTCGGCAGCGTGTTCAGGTCAGGCACGGGGGCTCCTGTCGATGCAACAAACCCGAGGCGTGTGTTGCCCGGACTGTACACAGGCTCGAGAGCAAGGTTGCAACATCCAAGACAAGTCCAAGCAAAAGAGATAGCTCTTTGGGAGATCAAGGGGCGGATCAAGAAGACCAAGAGGAGACAAAGGAACAAGACATCACTAAGGAAAAACCTCCCTTGTCGGGCAGGCGAGCCTGGAGAGGTCGAGACTACCCCAAATACAAGTCTCAAGACTGCCCCGGCAAGCTTGACGGGGACGCCGATGGCAGATTACCCCACCAAGGCTCCACCGCTCCACCTCACAACAACGCAAGTCACCTATCGGTGCGGTGTCGACCCCTCAAGTGATTAAGTGGCTGTTATTTGGCACGTGGCAACCATTTCTAAAGGAAATCACCTCCGAATGACACCCATCCAGGGGCGTGTCATGTAGGCAGGCGAGTAGGTGGCTTAATGGCATGGCAAGGCTTGCGGGGCTACACCTATGATGTGACACTAAGTGGTTCATTTAATGCGCCTTGTCCTGTCTGCAGAGTTAGGTATGACATCACTGTTCACTATCTAATCAGCATGTAATGACTGATTTCCCATTGTGGTGACCCCCCTTGATCTATAAAAGGAGGCCGTGGCAACCTTAGAAAGGATTTGGACCCTTGTACACTCGTACGCACGTAGCTGCTCTCGTCCCGAGATGACCTTGCCGGGCTAGAGCACCGCACCACCACCACAATCCTTTCATCAATCCACCAAAGCAGAGTAGGGTTTTACGCCTCGCGGTGGCCTGAACCTAGGTAAAATTGCTTGTGTCATCACTGTCGTGCTACGCTACGCTCTCCGCCCTTTGTGCAATGTGCTCATCCCCCTTGCCGAACCACAAGTGTCAGATGGTCCCATAGGTGGCCATGTTATTCCACAACACACTCAAAATAATATAAGTGAAGCATGAGTGTTCAATAATTTCTATAAAATAAAGCCACCACCGTGCTCTAAAAAGATATAAGTGAATCATTAGAGCAAACTGCCTACCTGAAAAGATATGAGTTAAGCACATAGAGTATTCTAATAAATTCACGATTCATGTGTGTCCCTCTCAAAAGGTGTGTATAGCAAGGATGATTGTGGCAAACTAAAAATCAAAGACTCATATCATACAAGACGCTCCAAGCAAAACACATATCATGTGGTGAGTAAAAATATAGCCTCAAGTAAATTTACTGGTGGAACAAAGACGAAAGAGGGGATGCCATCCGAGGCATCCCCAAGCTTAGGATCTTGCCACTCATTATTCAATAGACCATCAAATCTTTACCCAAAACTTGGAAACTTCACAACAGAAAACTCAACAGAAAACTCGTGAGATCCGTTAGTATAATAAAGTAAATCACTACTTTAGATATTGTTGTGAACTCATTCTAAATTTATATTGGTGTTATATCTAATGTTTTCCAACTTGTACAGGGTTCATACCCCCCGATAGTACCCATATATTCATCAAAATAAGCAAACAACACATAGAAAACGGAATCTGACAAATACAAAACAGTCTGTAGTAATCTGTAAACTTCGTATACTTATGGAACTCCAAAAATTATGAATAATTAGGACAACATAGGATATTCATATATCAATCTCGTGTGAAAACTTCAGAATTTTTCCATGCTCCAATGAATTTAAACAATTTTATTATTGGAGCAAAATTTTCTGTTTTTCCAGCAAATCCAAATCAACGATATACCAAAGTATCCCAAAGGTCTTGCTTGCCTCAAACACTAACTAAAACACCAAAACACAATTACTACAAAAGTAATAATGTGTATTTATTGAAGAATAGAACAAAAACAAAAAACGCAAAAGTAAAATTGGGTTGCCTCCCAACAAGTGCTATTGTTTTGCCCCTAGCTAGGCATAAAACATAGATCTGGGTATTGTCATCTTTGGTATTAAATCCATAAGTAGCCCTCATAATAGATTCATATGTCAACTTAATTTTCATTATTGGAAAGTGTTCCAAGCCCTTCCTTAATGGAAATTGAAATCTAATGTTTCCTTCTTTCATATCAATAATTGCACCAATCGTTCTAAGGAAATGTCTACCAAGAATAATAGGACATGTAGGATTGCAATCTATATCAAGCACAATAAAATCTATGGGTAAATAATTCCTATTTGCAACAATAAGAACACCATTAATCCTTCCCATAGGTTTTTTAATAGTAGAATCCGCTATATGCAAATTCAAAGAACAATCATCAAATTTCTGGAAACCTACCACATCACATAATTTTTTTGGAATAGTGGAAACACCCACACCCAAATCACACAAAGCATTACACTCATAATCTTTAATTCTTATCTTAGTATTAGGTTCCCACTCATCATAAATCTTTCTAGGGATTGAAACTTCCAACTCAAGTTTTTCTTCAAAGGATTTCATCATAACATCAATGATATGTTTAGTAAAAGCTTACGTAGGTGTGCCATTGCTCGTTATAAATACTACGCCTCCCACGGCATTCGGAAGAATGCTCACGTTCATCCCTATCTCCTCCCCCTCCCTCTCACGTCGACCACCATGGAATCGCCCCTGCCAAACCCTAGGCGCCCCTCGCTACACTACATGGACGGTCACGCGTCGTCGTTCCGTTCCTCGCCGCCACTAGTCGAGGAGGACGCGTCGGTGTTCCCAGTCTCGCCTGCACGCACGTCGGAGGACGCGTCGGCTCCCTACTATGAGGAGAACGTCGCGCTTCCTACCGAGCCCCCAACCTTAAGGAGCTTTGGAAAGAAATGGAGGTTGCCTTGTGGGAGGCTTTGCCTCCGGCAGAGCGCGTCAAAATAGAGGCGGAGAAGAAGGCCCAGGAAGAGAAGTGCGCCACGAGGCATGTTGACTGGCAGGCCTATGTCATGTCTGAGAGAGTTAGGCAATTGGCTCTTTGGCAAAAGGCTCGTGCGAGCACCGTGAGGGTGGCGGAGGACGCCCGTGCCAAAGCCCTGAGTGCAGTCGGGCCCAAGCGCCTCATCTACGCTTGGCGGTACTTGTACCGGGTGCATGCTTCCAGCGAGAAGGAGTACCTATTGGCGCCAGATCACCACACCAGTGAGATCGCGCTGGCCTGCCGGCAAGCCGCCAATCAGCACCTCGCAAGTTGCGAGGTTGAGGAAGAGGTGTTGTGTTGGCGCACTGGGAAACGACCGCACACCAGGGCACTCGTGGCACGCTGCAAGCACTCCTGTGAGCGTCGTGGCTTTTATTAGGAATAATTTAGTTTTGTAAGGCGATCTCATTAGTTTTGGGATGCAAATGATAAATCCCGAACATTCGGGAATTATTAGCGTCCTTGATTAAGTATGTAAAAGTAAAATTTTGGAAAAATTGTGCATCCATGCGCATTTTGTAAGTACGTGCATATAGCACAAACTTAACTATATATCGCACTACACGTCTCTCTCTATATATATGCTTCAAGACTATGCTACAACTATTACTTATCTACGTACAAATGCACATTTTAACATTACGATGTGGTTTTTATAAAAGTAGAAAAACAACACTAGTCAAGCTTGTGAAACGATTCAATGCAAAAGAAATGCAAAAGTGCTCGTTTGATTGTTTACTTTTAGCTTCCTTCTCTGTGGTTATTTCTCTATCATACTTTGTACGGAGTATCTCACTGGTCTGGAAGGCATGCAAATTCCCAAACCGCTTCGTACACCCTGAATTGAATTTTTTGCCTAACAAGTTGTGCCGTGCAATTGGAATTCCAACTTGAGTACTACTACTAGGAGTAGCAGGGGGCCAGTTCTATTAGGCTTCTAGATTAGTAATCCCATAACTACTACCTCCGTCCTAGTTTATTGGTCCCCATTGTAATATGTGTCAAATTTTGACCATAAATTTAACTAATGAAATGTTTATGCATGTCACCAAAAATTATATAACTCTTGTTCACATGCACTAACATTTTATCAGTTAAATATTTGGTCAAAATTTAGCACAGATTACAATGGTGACTAATAAAAAAGGACGGAGGTAGTAGTTTAGAAGCACAAATGAATGAGTGAGGTGCCTTATGTCACTTCCCACTGTGACTAGTCTTATGGGAAAAGCTGGGTAAGAGACGGCTTATGTTTTAAGCCGCCAAAAGAACTAGCCCTAGGAGTAGTAGCTAGGGATACTAGGAGTAATAGCTAGGGATTCTAGGAGTAGTAGCTAGGGATCGAGTGTGCGAGATGAACCGGACAAAGTAAATGTAGAGAGATGAAATGCTAAAAAGATTGGGACGTGATGGTTGCTTGTCCGTTTATTTTACCAGGCCACTTATTATTGGGAGTGGTTGGGTTTTGTGATATCACGGCTTAACTGTCGCGCCACGAGCGGGGTGAGACTCCTCTGTAGCGCCGCCCTCTACACTAGTACTACCTCGGTCGTGGTTTATTAGTCTCCCATTGAATTTGACAGAAGATTTAACTGACAAAATGTTAGTGCATGTCAACAAAAACAATATCGTTGGATTCGTGTTTGAACATAGTTTTCAATGATATAATTTTTTGTGACATGCATGAGCATTTATTATACTGTATATAATGTTAGTTAAATTTATGGTCATACTATATATAGCAAGGTGCCCGTGCGTTGCACAGAACAGTGAAATGCATTAATCGGGGAGTTGTTTATTTTGACAAAGTATGTGGGGGTCATCTCATGTGTAACGAGTATCGTTAGGTTTCTTCGGATATTATTTGTTCTCTAGAGCTCACAAACATCCGAGTGAAATAGGTAAAAAAGTATCTTTTGCAAACAAAAGCGTTCAGCTATTCAACCTGCATCCAAAACTTATGAAGAAATAAAACTTATTGTTCTTTGCAAGAAATGATCTTTAAGAATTAGTGTTTGAGTATCGATTTTGTTTATTTTTCCTAGACCACCATGAATGTACTCCCTCCATCTAGGTGAATAAGACATCTTACATTATGCACCGTGACCAAGAATGAGGGGAAAATGAGAGAACTTAATGTTTATTTGCTAATTAATAGCATCGCACGCAATGAACTAACCACTGCATGTCATGTTTGGTAGTCTTGAATCATTGAAAACATGCACGCCCCACATTTCTTATTGGTTGATATCTCAAGAAACAAGAAACAAGGTGGGAGTTAATGCAGTGCACCTAAGTGTTTTTGTATTATTTGGTTTTCGTAAGGTGACTTAGAGCGAGTACAAATAAGGTACAATCAGCAGGTTGTAAGAAGTAAAGTAATATTTCTAATGCTTAGTTGGAGGAGCGAGGATAGGAGAGAGAATGTAAGTGGGCTCTCATGCAAGACCCAACTGCAGCACGTGCTCCTAGGCACTATGTGAGAGTGGAAAGTGGGCCATGTATTAATATAGTAGCACATACTTATAGCTTATTGTTATACATGTTGTCTATAAGTTGGCTATAGATGACATGGCACTTTCTTATAGTCAACAGTTGGCTATACTGTTAAGTATTAACCATGCTCTTATACACCTAGATGGAGGGATTAAATCATGATGACTTGGAAGGGGCAGAGGAGATGTAAGAAATGGTTCATCATAAGTCTATCACCACTACTGTAGTTAAAATTCTCAATTAATCTTATAAATGGCAAGCGAGAACTGTAATGGAGCAAAAGCATACATGGAAGATTCTAGACTAAACCATAAATGGATACACTTTTATTCAAGCGCCATACTCTAATAGAGCAAGATCATGCATGGAAGGTTCTATACTATATAAATAAGAAGTCTCCACATTCTTAGACAGCGGATTACATTGAGCGAAGACTAATGATGAACATTTGACATGGTAATGCATATGACCAGGTAAACCTCCTTGGAGTCCCCGTGCACCATCTTCGTGTGAAAATCATACCAGGTGTCTTCCATGTCCACATTGCTGGGAACGGAGCAGCTCGGCACAGTCCCAGTCAGCGTGATGGAGGCGGCATGGGCGCCCTCATACCTCGGAGGGGCAGTAATAGTGAGAAAGCACCCGTCCACCGGCCTCGGGTCAGCGTCGTCGGCGTCCCCCCTGACACACACTACAGAGATGGGGCAGCGGCCTGCGCGGGCCTTGCCGGTGCCCACGGCGAAGAGGAAGATGTTGCTGTCCTCGTCCGCGACTAGCTGGCGGCGGTGATCCTCCAGCAACTTTGGCATGGCGAACGGGTAGCACATCTCGTACTTGATGTTCATTGCCATGGGCGAGTAGTGAGTGACAGAGGGTGCCGTGAGGTGATGCACGATCTCGATTAGGGAAATGAATATATTGTTCTTATGAAGTTGAACTAGCTATATGTTGTACTATGTTGTTTTCATGTAGCTATCGTACTGTGATGTTATAATATATTTATGTGCTTGATATGAAATTGGCAAACAGTTGGTCGATATGAAATGTGAATTTGCGTAATACTGGAATTATTAATTGGAAAACTAATAAACCTGCTAAATGTGTCATGGAACTTTGCAAACGGTTCTAGCAGTAAAAGTGCTTGTGATAGATATCCCAATGCCACAAAGTTTTCTTCATCAAATGGTGTGTGATATAGTTGATAAAAGCAAACAATTAACCAAGGCAGAGCATGTGTGATAGTTACACCTTTCACACACGAGCCTACACATAAAACTGTGTGGGATGTACATACGAACGGAAACGTTTTCCCTGGATTGACTATGTTGGATGTACATAAGAACGGAAAGGTTTTCCCTGGATTGACTGTGTGGGATGTACATAAGAATGTAAATGTATTCCTTGGATCGACTGTGTGTGATGTACATACCTACGAAAATGTTTTTCTGGGATTCACCATGTGGGATGTACATACCTACGGAAATGATTGGGTTTCGATGCCTCGCCCGATTGCACACGAGCTCATTTGATGTCTCAGGAGGGCCTATCCCCGACGATTTCTAGGTCGTGTGGGAAGGACCCCCCTATCGCCCACACTCACTTGGCGATGGTTCCAAATGCCTTTGCGGAAAGGAGTTCAAAACCGTTTGTATGCCACCGACGCGTACCAGTGTAGGGAGAAGGGCGTCTGCCCGGTAGCTTGATTTGGTGTCATTCTGAGGGACCAAACAATCGCTACCAGCTCGTCGATCCATCGCCCGCCATTCTTCTGCAGCTTATCGAATGTTCTTGTCTTGAGACCTCGCAGCACTTCAGAGTTCGCCCTCTCAGCCTGCTTGTTGCTCTGTGGATGAGCAACAGAGACAAACGAGATTTTGCTTCCGAGGGTATGAACGTATTGCATGAAGGCGCAGCTCGTGAATTGGGTGCCGTTGTCGGTGATGATTCGTGCGGGGACCCCGAAGCGGCACACCAATCCTCTCAAGAACTTGATAGCTGACTGTGCGGTCACCTTCCTCATGGGCTCCACCTCTGGCCACTTTGTGAACTTGTCTATGGCGACGAACAAGAACTCAAAGCCCCCGGTAGCACGGGGGAACGGGCCCAAGATGTCGTTCCCCCAGACCGAGATGGGCCATGATAAAGGGATCGTCTGGAGAGCTTGGGCAGGCTGATGGATATTCTTGGAGTGGAATTGGCAGGCTTTACACCTCGTGACCAACTCAAATACATCTTGGAGGGCTGTGGTCCCGTAAAATCCTTGTCGGAAGGGTTTTACAACCAGAGCCCTCAATCCGATGTGTGAGCTGCACATACCCTTGTGTATCTCTGCCAACAGTTCCTTTCCTTCTTCCCGGCAAATGCACTTCAATTTTACCCCGTTGGACCTTCTTCTGTACAGCGTGTCGTCAACAAACTGATACATACTGGCCCTCCGAGCTACTCTTTCATCTTCTTATTGCTCTTCGTGAAGTTCTCCAATTTGGAGGAAATTGACTATGTGTCACGCCCAAGTTGGAGCCTTAGGCTCGGCAAGGAGGACTAGTGGCACCTCCTCATTCGTGGGAGCACACTCCTCAACCGCGGAGACCGGTGGTCTTGCGGGACAGTGCATCTCAGTGATTGAAGGGGAGTTGTTCCCAGCAAGCTCTCTGTCGAAGGGCTCGGGAGGCTCTGCCGGGAGAGGCCTGCCAGAGTCAAGTTTCCTCCTCTTTATGGACATTGTTGCCGGAGATACGGATGGCTGAGTTAGTCGGAGAACCAAAGTCCCTGGTACACATGGTGTTTTTGCGCAGCACACTTCGATAGATGACCATCAATGTTGTTTTCCACAGGGGATACATGCTTCGTTTGCAATCTGTCAAAGCACTCCTCCAACTTTCTCACTTACTCAACGTATGCCTCCATCAATGGGCTTTTCTAATCCTTGTTTAGTTGCCTCACCAGAAGTTGGGAGTATTCGCTGATGATCAGCTTCTTGATTCCCAGTTCTGTTACAATCTTGAGCCCGGCAAGGAGCCCTTCATACTCTATTGTATTGTTGGTAGCCTTCTCCTGGGGAAAATGCATTTGGACGATGTACTTAAGGTGTTCCCTAGTGGGAGCAACGAGAAGCACGCCAGCCCCTGCACCTTGTAAGCAGAAGGCACCATCGAAATACATAATCCATTCTTGGGGCGCTTCCTTGGCGGGGATAACTATCTCCAACACTTCTTCATCAGGGGTTGGTGTCCACTCTACAATAAATTATGCCAGTGCTCTGCTCTGAATAGTTGATGTGCTCTCAAACTTCAGCCCAAAACTGGATAATTCCGAGGCCCACTCCACTATCCTACCGGTGGCCTTGGGGTTTCTGAGTATGTGTTACAAAGGAAAGCGGGTGACAACCGTGATCTCGTGGGCTTGGAAGTAGTGGCGCAGTTTCCTTAAGGCCATGATGAGGCCAAAAATCAACTTTTGCACGCCAGAGTACCTCGACCTAGCCCCCCGCAACAGGGAGCTGACGAAGTATATTGAGTGCTGCACCACCTTCTTCATTGCCGCAACCTTGGGAATGCCTCTGCTGCCTTGCTCTCCCCTGTCTTGAACTTTATCTGACCTTGCCGGGACATGTTCATTTTCCTCTCAAGAGGAGACAATGGCTGCGGCTGCCGCTTCATCTACTACCCGCTGCGCCACCAGTGCTGCACTAACCACTTGATTAGTTGCCGATAAGTATAGCAGCAACGGGTCTTATGGTTTGGGAGCCACCAAAGTGGGCATAGAGGAAAGATAGGCCTTCAAATCTTGCAGCGGAGCGTCCGCCTCTGGGGTCCACTCCATAGGTCCTGCCTTCATCAAGATTTTGAAGAATAGCTAGGCGCGCTCAGTAGACTTGGAAATGAAACTGCTATGCGCGACAACACATCAAGTCAAACGCCTCATGTCCTTAACTGTCTTGGGTGCTTGAATCTGCTCGATAGCCTTGATCTTTTCAGGGTTGGCCTCTATCCCCTGATGGGACACAAAGAAGCCAAGTAGCTTGCCGGAAGGAATGCCAAACACACACTTCTCCGGGTTCAGCTTCAAGTTAATCTTGCGAAGATTAGCAAAGGTTTCTTCCAAATCCTGACTGAGGGTTGATCTGTCCTTGGTTTTCACCACAATATCATCCATGTAAGCTTCAATGTTACTGTGCAGCTGGGATTCAAAGCCAATCTGGACTACTCTTGCAAAAGTGGATTGTAACACCCCATTTGTAACACTTCCATTTGGGTTCCATATTTTGTTTCTATTTGTTGCTTTACTTATTGCATTCTCTTGCCAATTCTTGTAATTTTTTCTCTATGCCATCATATGTTGCATCATGGTCATATCAAGTGTAGCATTGTGCTTATGTCATATTGCATATCCATCCTCATCATGTGCATTGTGTGATTTCATGCATGTTGTATTGTTGCATGCCCCATGTGTGTCTCTTGCACCATCACTTCTCCTTCCTTCCCTTTCTTTCATTTTGCAAGTGCCATCTTACCCTCCTCCATATATGATCATTTTCGCGCCAGCAACCTTACACCATGGTCTAAACCTGTTTGCCAAATTTCAGCTCTTTTGAAGTTGTTTTGGTTGGGTTCAAAAATGCCCCAAGTTTGAATTATATTCAAACTTGTTCTATTTTTCTACCTCTAAAAATGTCCAAACCAATTTTATTGCATAGTGAGTGTTTCTAGGAGCATGAGTATATTTTTAAATCTTCCAAATTCTCTTCCTAGATCCCCCTTCTTTTCCTTTTCTTAAATCTATTTATTAATAAAAACAGAGAAAGGGAACTCACCTTTTCCTTACCTGGGCGCTGCACTTGGGCCTTTGCCCTCCAACTAGCCAGCCACTTACCTCATCCGACCCAACCAGCCCACCAGCAACAGGAGAGTCATCCTCTGTGCGGCGCGCATCCAAGGCGCCACGTCGACGAGCTCATAGATTTGACGGCCATCCGTCGTCCCTAGACCTTATAAAGCATGTCCAAACCCTACCCCGATCTCTCCTCTGTCCATCCAGGCCCCCTCCTTCCCTCGCCGCCGCTAGGTAAGGCTAGCCCACTCCACGCTGTGGCCCTGCCCACCATGCTCCAGCCGAGCTTGAGCCCGAGGAAGGAGTATCTCGTCGCCGTGCCTCCGGCCCCCTCAGCCATCGTGGAGAGGAATGCCAAGTACCTCTCCGTCGCCTGCCTCCATGCATGCGACCACATGGCCTCGGTTTGACCTCCACGACGTTGTTTTCTTCCTCGTCTTCCCGGTCAGAAACCCGCCAAGTTCAGAGCTGCCTCGCGCCGTCTCCATCGAGTCCCCGGCCTCATCTTCTTGTCATTGGTATCCAGGTATACCCAACTTCCTCTCTGCTCCTTCCTATCGTCAATAGATCACCATAGGCGTCGCTTCGTTCGTATCTTTCACATGCTCTCGGTGCTCCGGCGAAGTCTGTAGTTTTTTTGGTGTGTGTGCACTTGCTGTAGCACGTGCGTGCGTCCCCGTGCTCCAGTTTCCACCTTGCTGTGTTCTCCTCGCTGCGCCTACCCGCCTGCACCCAGCAGCCACCAACACGCTCCCTGCAGCCTCGCGCTGATCCTGGCCACTCCTTGCTCCCTACATTCCCGTGCCTCGCCATGCCCCGAGCTGAGCCATGCTTGAGCTAGAGCGCCTCGGCCTCTCCTAGCTTCCCGCGCTCTTGCACCTGCACAGGCTCCCAATCCCGCACGCCCTCTACTGCTCTCCCGCCGCTCGCGTCGCACGCTGCCTTGCCGGCGCCATCATCCCCGTGTCCTGCAACCAGTAGAGCTCCAGTCCTCTATGTGGTTTTGTCAAGTTGTGTCCGGCCCCTGTATGGTCAAGAATCTCTGCCTATCTCGACTGGTCAGCGCCACACTCCTACATGCAGGAGGTCTCGGGTTTGAACCCCAGCTCCAGAATATATTTTGTCTTTGGCATATTGTTTTGTTTGTGCCACTAACGATCCCGCCCCACTGTCACCCACACTGCTGCCCCCTTTTTCCTTTTATTTTATTATTCCAGCGAAATTCCATTTATGTAAAGTGCCCACTTTCTTAATCAAGCATGTCCAAATCAGGACATTCCAGATATGATAGATTCCATTTCTGTACATGTCCATAATAGGCAGTATTTAACTTAAGGCATTTGTGAGCATTTTTCTACTACATCATATACATGTTATATATCATTTTGGGCTAGAAAAATCCAACTAATCCATTAGTGGCATCCATTTCATCATTTGAGCAAGTTTGCACACATGTCATTTTACATCACATAGCTGTTTTGTCATTTATGTGGATAATTATGCACATATGATATGTGAAAACTTTGTACATGAACATGCTCTTTTACATGCCGTCTTACTGCTAGAATTTGTTTCATGCCATGAGATTCATTGTAGTGAGTGCAGCAAGCTTCCAAACATGCCTAGTCAAATCTGCTCTGCCATGACATGTGTTTCTGGACAAAGTTCAGTGAGGGAGTTTTATTAAGTTCATTTAGTACTAGCATTTCATGCTCTTGTTTGTCATGATTAGTTCCTGTAGCGTATAGTTTACTAGGTCTAAACATTGCTATCTGAATCTGTTTTGCCATGTTCAGTGAATTTCTGTCAACTCTGTCAAACTATTATCATTTGCATTTTTGCCGTGCTGTTTTAAACATGTTCTAGTGAGTTTTAGCAGTATCTCAGTAATCATGTTTTGTAGTGCTTGACATGTACTTAAATTAAGTGGCATTCATTTTCATGTTGCTATGCTGTAGGATATTTAAACTTTGCATCCAAGTTGTCATCTTGCTGTTTTCAACAGATTGCATTGTAAATGGTTTTTCTTGTCATTTTCAAACCGTGCATCCGTTTCCGGTGATCTTTATATCGATGTCAACGGAAATCTGCCAATCTATCCACCATGCTTGGATTACCAAGATTGTGCCATGTTCATTGTTTCTCCATCCGTCTCGTTTGCACTCCTTCCGGAGCACCCATATGCATTGCACATCATATCTTGCATACCATGACATGTATTGCATCATGTTGCTTGTGCATTTCACCATGATTGATTGTTGTTATGTCGTTTGTATTCTTGCTTTGGGTAGAGCCGAAGACGAGTTTGTGTACGAGGACCATGTCAAGTACGTTCACGAGGAGCAAGCTTTCGTTCCTACTGAGGACATTTCAGCCAAGATGATCATCAGCCCCGATATCACTTCTACCTTTGCTTGCTAGTTGTTCGTTCTATCACTATGTCGCGCTACCTACCACTTGTTCATATAGCCTCCCATGTTTCCATGTCAAGCCTCTAACCCACGTTCCTAGCAAACCGTTGTTTGGCTATGTTACCGCTTTTGCTCAGCCCCTCTTATAGCGTTGCTAGTTGCAGGTGCAGTGCAGGTTGTTCCATGTTGGGATATCACAATATCTCTTATTTAATTAATGCATCTATATACCTGTTAAAGGGTGGAAGGCTTGGCCTTTTGCTTGGTGTTTTTTTCCACTCTCGCCGCCTTTGTTTTCATCATACCTGTGTTATGTTCCTTAAATTTGTGTTCCTTACATGGTTGGGGTTTATGGGCCCCCCTTGACAGTTCGCTTTGAATAAAACTCTTCCAGCAAGGCCCAACATTGGTTTTACCATTTGCCTAATAACAACTAAAATTTGCATAGGGAGTAATTAACATGAGGATTCTTAATCAACAACCCGAGCCAATGCTCCTCATGAGTGTTGGTCCAAACTAGAGCACCTTGCGGCGCCCCCTAGGCAACTTGGGTCCCAGTGACTGATACGTCTGCAATATATCTATAATGTTTTATTATTCCATGCTATTATATTATCTATTCTGGATGTTTATATGCATTAATATGCTATTTTATATGATTTTTGGGACTAACCTATTAACCTAGATCCTAGTGCCAGATCCTGTTTTTTCCTTGTTTTAGAGTTTCGCAGAAAAGGAATACCAAATGGAGTCCAAACAGAATAAAACTTTCACGATGAATTTTCTTGGACTAGAAGACACCCAAGAGACTTAGAGTGCAAGTCAGAAGAGCCACGAGGTGGCCACAAGGGTGGTGGGCGCGCCCAAGGGGGTAGGGCACGCCCCCGACCTTGTGGGCCCCTCGGTGACCCCCTGACCTAGATCTACCTCCTATATACTCTCATATACCCCAAAAACTTCTGGAGTAGCCACGAAACCACTTTTCCACCGCCGCAACCTTCTATACCCGTGAGATCCCATCTTGGGGCCTTTTCAGACATCCTTTTGGAGGGGGATTCGATCACGGAGGGCTTCTAGATCAATAACACTGCCTCTCCGATGAAGTGTGAGTAGTTTACCACAGACCTATGGGTCCATAGCTAGTAGCTAGATGGCTTCCTCTCTCTCTTTGATTCTCAATACTAAGTTCTCATCGGTGTTCTTGAAGATCTATTCAATGTAATACCCTTTTGCGGTGTGTTTGCTGAGATCCGATGAATTGTGGATTTATGATCAGCTTATCTATGGATATTATTTGAATCTTCTCTGAATTATTATATGCATGATTTGATATCTTTGCAAGTCTCTTCGAACTATCGATTTTGTTTGGCCAACTAGATTGGTTTTTCTTGCAATGGGAGAAGTGCTTAGCTTTGGGTTCAATCTTGTGGTGCTCGATACTAGTGACAGAAGGGGAACCGACACGTATTGTATTGTTGCCATCAAGGATAAAAATATGGGGTCTTGATCATAATGCTTGAGTTAATTCCTCTACATCATGTCATCTTGCTTAATGCGTTACTCTGTTCTTGATGAACTTAATACTCTAGATGCATGCTGGATAGCGGTCGATGTGTGGAGTAATAGTAGTAGATGCATAATCATTTCGGTCTACTTGACACAGACGTGATGCTTATATTCATGATCATTGCCTTAGATATCATCATAACTTGGCACTTTTCTATCAATCGCTCGGCAGTAATTTGTTCACCCACCGTAATAATTTCTATCTTGAGCGAAACCTATGGCCCCCGGTGTCGGTGTCAAAACTGGCCGATCTCGGGTAGGGCGTCCCGAACTGTGCGTCTGAGGATCAAATGTAACAAGGGACAAGTGGGACACAATGTTTACCCAGGTTTGGGCCCTCTTAATGGAGGTAAAACCCTATGTCCTACTTGATTGTATTTGATGAGTATAGGGGTTACAAGAGTTGATCTACCTCGATATCGTAATGGCTAAACCGTAGATGTCTAGCCTATGAGAATTCTAACTGTCCCTACGGACTAAACTCTCCGGTTTATATTCACACCGGAGGGGCCTAGGGTTGTACAGAGTCGGTTTGTAAAGGAAGGAAATTACATATCCGGACACTAATCTTGCCATCCACGCATAGGGGAGTCCTACCCGGACATGGGGAAAGGTCTTCCGCTTTGTATCTTCACAGCCCAACAGTCCGGCCCATATCGAATAGCTTGGACACCCGAGGACCCCCCAATCGAGGACTCCCTCAGTAGCCCCTGAACCAGTCTTCAATGAAGATATGTTCGGCACGAGGATTGTCCTCGGCATTGCAAGGCGGGTTCCTCCTCCTGAATACTTCAAAGCAGTTTTATGAACAGAAGAATTGTATCCAATTCTGTATAATTGTTACAACTCTTAGCCACGAAGGCAATGCATCAAACAAAAAAGTGTCTTTCCACTGACAACTTTTTTGACGAAACGTCATGTCTAGCCTCTTAACATTTCGAACTGTTTTCACGCCTCCTCCTTCGTGTTTCGAGGCACAGCCTCCATTGGCACGTCTTGTCAAAATAGAGATCGTGCCCGCTCATTACGGGATCCTCATCAATACGGTTTTGGGTAATCCAATTGTGCCATTCGCATGACCCCTTGGGAACATGCTAGTTTTTAGGCTTGAGGGGGGCGCTTGATATTCACCGCCTATATAAGAGGGTAAAGATTCCTCTTTTTCCCCTCGCCTTCTTCCTTCTCCTGCCTTCCTGTTGGGGATATAACTACTGAATATAAACCGCCCTGAAGGGGCCGGTTTACCCTCGTCTATAATTAGGGCCCACGAAGGCACACGGCCCAGAGCCCAGAGGCGGATTTGGGTCCATAAATGTAAACCGCCTTAGTCATGTAACTTGTGCTGTAAGATAAGAGAGAAGAGACCGAGCCGAACACTTGTATGAGCCGGATCGGGACTCTGTAGACCGGCCGGGCGTCAACCCGTGTATATAAGGGGACGACCCGGTGGCGGTTTAGGGACAGACAATTCGAGGCTTAGGCGAAGCTATTGCTCCCTAGTCGCCGAAGTCACATCAATCCCATCACAAACTAGACGTAGGCTTTTACCTTCATCGAAGGGGCCGAACTAGTATAATTCTCGTGTCTTTGTGTCCGCTTTAACCTCTAAGTTAACCCGTCGATGGCCTGCGACTAAGTCCTTTCACGAGGACATCTGCCGTGACGATTCCACGACGGTTGGCGCCCACCGTGGGGCTATCGCCGCGATGGTTTGATGATCTTAGAGGCAAGTTCAAGGACTCGAAGGCTATCTTTGTGGGCGGATGACTAAGAGTCGTCGCGGCAAGCTCTACATCGACGATGCGCATCGGGGCCCCGAGGCCGCTCGATTGAGTCTGAGTACGGGTCCCCTTTGGTGGCATACTGCGTGTTCATCGGCAAGATCGGCGAGCCAGGGCTGGGCGGACATCTGCACCGACCTCGTCGAGACGGCTCGTGGGCGAAGAAGAATCCTGCCTGGCTAAACCGGCTGTCAAGCGTGCTTCGTGGGAGTCATCCACGGAGGCTGTGAGGGCGGATCAGCATCTGGCGGCGAAACCGTTGTCTACTCGATGACGAGTCGTCGGCCGGAGAAACCGAGTCTCTGTACCGGTTGCAAGATGGCGGATCGGGGCTGTTCCAACGGTGAGAGTATTCCGGACCTTTGATCTGCCCAACCGGGTTGGAATCTTCATGGCGGTACACTGGCGGCCTTCACTCTTCGACCATGGCGCCGATCGTCGGCGGTTCAGCAGCCGTGGTGGCAGCCGGGAAGGAGGCCCTGTCGCCCGCCGGCTCAAGTTTTATCGAGCTATTGACGCATTGGCGTGCTCATGGCGAGGCTAATCTGGCGAATCAAGACCAACTGCTGGAGATTGCAAAGGTGAAGGAACAAATCACAAAGGCTAAAGCGGATCTGGCAGCCGCGACGTGAGATGGCGGCGAGCGGGCGCTTTGGATCTGCAGAGCTTATAGACTCATCTTTGGATCGTAACGCGTCACACGAAGTCATGAAAAGAAAGTACAGATCCCGTCGCCCGGTTTCGAGGAAGAGACTCTTCAATACCCGAGGCAGGGACGATAATCCGCGCCCGGTGGTGAAAGCGGCCGAAGCACACAGGACAAAGCGCCGATTCAGCCCGTGTGATAGATTTGCCTCGCCATCATGCGGCGTGCCCAGGTTGTCTGAACACCTCCGGTCACTACTCCAACCCGATGGATAATCTTGTTGCGGCTGCGGCGCGGTTGAAGGCGATTCAATTGAAGGTGATTCACCGCAGCGTAGAGACACGCCGGGCAAAAGAGCTCCTCGGGGCGGCCCGGCTCAAGCGAAGCGTATTCATACAGTTGGGATCGGATCCACTCCACCCCCCGCCCAAGCCAGAGCTATAGCCGACACGCAGACGAACCGGCCGTATCAAGCAATGCGCAGCGCGGTCCGCCTCGCGGCAACAACCCGGCGGGTGGCTTCGAAAACGCTCAAGTGGTGGTAGACCGGGCCCGGGCACGTAGGGAGGCCGAGTTAGCAGCACAACATGAGGATCATCAGCTTGCGCCGGTTCGACCGACCATCTTGAACCGGGGTTACATCGGCTCTTTGGGGTGCCTGCCTCGTCCCGCTTTACGCAATGTCGTTTGCCCAAGGACTTCAAAGGGCCACGCAAGGTGCCCAATTATACCGCCGATTTGGCTCCTGAAGCGTGGATAGAAAGCTATGAGATGGCCATGGAGATGCTGGATGTGGATGAAGCGGCGTGTGCGAAGTATTTCACCATGATGTTGGAAGGTACGGCCCGTACTTGGTTGAAGAACTTGCCGCCCAACTCGATCAGTTCATGGACCCAGTTGCGGACCCGGTTCATTCAAAATTTCAAAGACACCTGTAAACAGCCCATATGCGTGGTGGATTTGGCGGCTTGTGTCGAGCAGAGGAGAATCCACAACCCATTGGGTGCGCGGCGTTTGGAAGTTTTACATTCTTGACCGGATCAACCACGATTCCGCGATCTTAACCCTAGAAGCCAACTGCGGTTCAAATCGTTAAAGTTGAAGCTGGAGTCGCATGAAGCGTTTTGCAATGACATGGGCACTCTCATGGGCGTTTTGGTAAAGTATGCTGATTCGATAGTACCAAGGATCCCGAGTGCGAGGAGGATGACGAAATAGGGAAGGAAAGCGAACAGCAACTCGAGAGGCCAGCATCGATCGGCGGTAATGGAGAAACAAGCGTAAAACAAGCGGTAACATGGGCTTCGTAGCCAACACCAGCGCCAGCAGGACAAGGGTCAACGGCGCAAGGGTAAGCAATCAAACCGGGCGGTGCGCCAAATCACAATCCGGATCGTTTGAATTACCTATTGAATCAACCTGTCCGAAGCATGGGGCGAAGGAGGCACCGACAAACCACCTCTGGAAGGATTGTTATATTATGCAGGAGTTCAAAAGTTCTAATGCTTTCGGTATGATCAAGGGCCCGCGGTTCGAGTCCGCCCGGTTTCTGATGGAGAAATTCGGCCCGGGTTTGGTGGTAATTCAGGCGGCGGGACAATCGAACAATCGAACAATCGTAACCAAGGGGTTACAATCAACAACAGCAGCGATCGGGTTATCAAAGTAATCCAGCAGTTGAGCGGTGGGCGATACCATGTCTTTACCACCAGCTTGAACAAGCGAGACCGAAAACTTGAAGCGGGCAGTCAATGTTGTTGAACCGGCCGCCTTTGCATTACTGCTACTGGTCGAGCAGCCTATTGTATGGAGCGAGAGGATCATCCTCCCGGGTTTACAATCCGGGTCAGCTAGCCCTAGTGGTGGCACCTCGGTGGGAGGATACAAGTTTACCAAGGTGCTTATGGATGGAGGGAGCAGCATCAACATCACGTACTCGAGACCTTCCGGCGTATGGGGTTAGCGGATAAGCACCTCGGGCCGTCCAGACGGTGTTTCACGGTGTGGTGCACAGCAAGTCAGCATACCGGTCGGTAAGATAGCTCTGGAGGTGGCCTTTGGGGATGAACATGACTCTAGATCGGAAACATTGACGTTTGAAGTGGTGAAAATTCAAAGCCCTTACCACGCCCTATTTGGGCGGCCGGCTTATGCTAAGTTTATGGCACGGCCTTGTTATTTCTATTTGCAGCTAAAAATGCCGGGTCACAAAGGGATGATAACTGTTCATGGGAGCCGCAGGATCGCTTTGGAGTCTGAGGAAGGTGATGAGGCTTCGCCGAGTCGGTTTGTGCCATCAAGAGCTAAAGTATTATAAGGACAATGTTGATCCGGCGGATATGACCCGTTGAAGAAGCCAACTCTGAGCACGATCCGGTTTGAAGTTTAAATCGGTGGCCGAGACTAAACTTGTTGATTTTGTGCGGCGATTCGTCCAAGAAGTTCACCATCGGTGCTAACTTGGATCCTAAATAGGAAGCGCGCTCATCGAGTTCATCCGTGAGAATCGGGACATTTTGCATGGAAACCTTCCGACATGCCGGTGTACCGAGGGAACTCGCGAGCACACTCTTAATGTTGATCCCAAATACAGACCGGTAAAGCGGTTTCTTCGCGGTTTAACGAGGAAAGGCGCAAGGCCATTGGAGAGGAGGTGGCGGGCTCTTAGCGGCAGGATTTATCGTTGAAGTTTTCCATCGAGTGGCTTGCTAATCCGGTGTTGGTCCTTAAGAAGAATGGCACTTGGCGCATGTGTGGATTACACGATCTTAATAAGGCTTGTCCAAATAGATCCTTCGCTCTCCCGCATTGACCAGATTATTGATGCTACGGCGGGTTGTGGCGTTTGAGTTTTTGGATGCGTATTCGGATATCATCGATTAAGATGGCGGTTAAGGACCAGGAGAAGACGGCGTTTATCACTCCTTTTGGAGCCTTCTACTATGTATCTATGCCTTTTGGGCTCAAGAGCGCCCAAGCAACTTATCGGCGTTAAATCTGAATTGCTTGCACGAACAGATCGGCCGTAACGTGCATGCTTATGTGGATGATATTGTGGTTAAGTCAAGGAAGAAGGAAACGTTGATTGAGGATTTAAAGGAAACTTTTGACAACTTGCGGGTGTACAAGATGATGCTTAACTCGGCCAAGTGTGTCTTCGGTGTTCCGGCAGGCAAGTTATTGGGCTTTCTTGTGTCCAACAGGGGGATTGAAGCTAATCCGGAGAAAATTACGGCTATCACCTCCTTGGCTAAGCCAAAGTGCATCAATGATGTCCAGCGATTAGCGGGTCGGATTACGCTAAGCGGTTTATCGGCCGCCTCGGAGAAAAGGCCATTCCTTTGTACCAATCTTTGAAGAAGGCGGATCGGTTAAATGCGAGTTCAGCTGCCGATGAAGCATTGGAGGATTTAAAGCGGCGCCAATTAACCGCGGTTCTCGCCGCTCCCATTGACAAAGAGCCGCTTCTATTTTATATTGCTGCTAATGCCGAGGCGTTAAGCGTAGCCATTGTGGTAAGCGGAAGGAGGCGAGGAAGGAATATCCGGATCAGCGGCGGTTTATTACATCAGCGAGGTGCTCATTGAGTCTAAGCGAGATATCCGCATTGGCGAAGCTGGTGTATGGAGTTTTTATGGCGTCGGGAAGCTGAAGCAATATTTTCAGGGCATCCTATCACGGTGGTCATTCAGCTCCTTGGGCGATATCATCTGAACCGCGAAGCAACTTGGCGGATTGCTAAGTGGGCCATCGAGCTTGGGCCACCACGGTTTCTGTATGTACCTCGGACGGCGGTAAAATCCCAGAGCACTTGTGGATTTCATTAATGATTGGACGGAGTTGCAAGCGCTGAAGAAAAGCGGATCATACCTATTGGACCATCCACTTTGATGGGTCCGGCAATTGGAGGGCTCGGGGCTGGAGTCGTATGCTTCCCCACGGGTGACAAGTTCATTACGTTCTCCGCTTAATGTTCCTTGTACTAACAATGCAGCTGAGTATGAAGCTTTGCTCCATGGTCTCCGGATGGCTAAGGAGATGAATCTCAGCCGGGTTAAGTGCTTTGGTGACTCGGACTTGGTGGCCGAGCAAGTATCAGGTACTTGGGATTCCAAAGATCCACTCATGGCTGCATATCGTCGGGAGGTGGATATTGTTGCAGGTCACTTTAAAGGATATTAGGTGGATCATGTGGATCGCCGAAGAACGGCGGCGGGCGCTTTAAGCGGCTGGGCTCTCAGCATAAACCGGTCCCGCCCAATGTCTTCCTTGATGTACTGCACAATCCGTCAGTTAAGCTCCCTGATGAAGTAGATCTGGCTATTCCTGATCCGGAGGCTCAGTTGGTGGCAGCCTTGCATGTTATTCCGGATTGGACGCTCCCTTATTTGGCGTATATGACCCGGGGCGAGTTACGAGAAGATGAGACGTTGGCCCGACAGGTAGTTCGGCGGTCTAAGTCTATGACCATTGTTAACGGTGAGTTGCATCATTGCGATTGTCGTAGGCGTTTCAGCGTTGTGTGTCCCCTGAGGAAGGCTGTGAGATATTGCGTGAGATCCATGAAGGGGACTGTGGTCACCATGCGGTTCAAAATCCTTGGTGGCCAAAGCGTTCCGCCATGGTTTTATTGGTTGACTGCCCATGCTTGTCGGAGGATCTGGTCGAGGCGATGTGATGGTTGCCGAAGTTTTCTAGGCGTGCCCACATACCGCCCAGGGAATTGAGGATGATTCCAATTACTTGGCCGTTTGCGACTTGGGGCTGGACATGGTGGGGCCTTTTAAAAGGTCAAGGACAAGAAAACACACTTGCTGGTCGCAGATTGACAAGTTTACAAATGGGTCGAGGCAAAGCACATTAGCAAGTGTGATGCGCCACGGTGGTTCGGTTCATAAAAGGGTGATCTTCGGTTTGGATTTCCACACGTATCATCACGGATAATGGCACCAATTTGTCCAAGGGTGCCATGAAGGAGTTTTGTGAGCGTGAGCACATCCGCAGCGTTTCTTGATGGCCCACCCGCAGTCAATGGTCAAGCGAGCGAGCTAATCAGAGATCTTGAGAGGTATCAAACCCGGCTTATGGTCCCTTTATAGAGGACGTCGGGCTGTTGGGTAGAAGAGCTACCATCGGTGATATGGAGTATAAATACTACCCCTAACAGATCCACTGGATACACACCGTTCTTTATGGTCTATGGAGCGGAGGCGGTCCTTCCCAGCGATATCCGTCATGACTACGCCTCGCGGGCAGCCTATGTTGAGGCAGATAGCGAGGCTGCACGGTAGGGCGCTTTGGATCGACTAGATGAAGAGCGAGATATGGCGGCTGCTCGTTCGGCGATTTACGGCAGGATCTTCGTCCGTATCACGATCGCGGGTTAAAACCAGAACCTTTCGGAAGGAGACTTGGTGCTTGGCTCATTCAAGACCGAACAGATATGCACAAGCTATCCCCACCTTGGGAAGGGCCTTTTGTGGTCAGCAGAATCTGCACTGTGGGTCATACTATCGATTGATGTTCGAGGCGAAAAGACTCACGCACGTCGAAGAGGAGACCAACGAGCCATGGAACATAGCTCATCTTGACCTTATTATACCTTAGCCATCGGCTCTACTTATGTACATATTATGACAATGTATATATTTTGAATAAAAGCAATAAACGGAGCCCGGCTAAACGGGGTATCCGCTTCTGTAAAAATCGGTTTGGGTACATGGAGTTGTTGTCACAAAGCAGCCTCGGTTTAGCCCTTGATCTTGATTTTCGAAGTTTTGTCATCTGGGGGCTTGGTCGGTGTCCGAACCAATGCAACACCTTTTGATGGTAAGCCACCAGATCACTTGGGGACATGGTCACATCTGAACCGATCCGCCTCTTGGTCGGCCTAAGGTCATAGAGTCACTTGGGGGCTTGGTGAACCCGAACCATTGCCATGCCACTTGATCGGCATAATGCCACGATTTGAGTTGGGGCCTGGCTGACTTGAACCATAGCTACACCTTATGGGGAGCTTGGTCTGTCCGACCATGGTAACACCATCGATCGGCTCGATAAAGCCTCTTCTTGCAAACGGTTTTATCATTGCCTTTGCTTCCATATTGTTTTCATAACTGTTATTTGATTTTTATTGACATTTTAAACCGACAACCTTTTAAACCGGTTCAAGCTGTCAATTAACGGAATTCAGTCCATTTTTAATCCGGAGATATTTGTTTCGGTTTGACTTTTTCATTAACATCCCATTATGGAGTAACAGGGGCTTGTCATGACCGGCATGGTTTACACGGTAAACCGCATTATAAACACAGAGTTGTTTTCTCCTTTGTGGTAATGGTTTATACAACCTCCGCCTCAAGATTGGCTAAGCCAACTGCATGCCCGATTTGGCGGTATTTTTGTATCACAAAATTTTGATCATATACATCAATATTTTCTTATATAAATATATAGGCGTCACAAGCCGGCTGGCGACACAAGCCGCCGTGGTGGTTTAAGAACTTGTGATTGCAGGCAAAATGCATTGAAGGTTTCAATTCTTCAAACCAAAGTATCGGCACCTCCGCATAAAGGTTACTGGTCGAGGGCATAAAGGCATGTTCAAAAACAAAGTGCTAGCTATTCTATTACAAGGCCTTCCAAGGCCGGTGTTTCGCATGGCGTTATGACTAGCGATTTACGATGCATCACCGGCTTGATTTGATTAAGCTTCTCGCCGGGTTGGCGTGAGGAAGAGGGGCATCCGTGTCGGTTCAACTTCTTCCTCTTCATCACCCAAAGGCGGAAGTCATTGGTAGACCAGTCAATCCGGGTTAAGGCACGAAAGACAGCCTCTTCACTTATAAGCTCAGCGGATCAACGTCGAGGGCATAAGTGTGCTTACGGATTGGGGAACAAGGCTCGCACTTCGGAATGACAAACTCCACCCGCTTGTTGTTCGCGATCGTAGAAAGAGCGGTGAACCGCCAGTTAACCGCTGCCGATTGACTTCGCCGGTGGGCGCATCTCCTTTGTTATTCGTTTGAGCGTCATTATCAAAGGCTTCACCGTTCTCTTGGCGCTGGGGAAACCCTTAGCTATGTCGGCGGATCAAGGTCCGCTATCCACGCCTTAAGCGGGTTAGAGCCGATAAAGTGCCAGCCGGGCGCGGATCGTTTCAACTCTTCAAGCTGTGCGGAATCATGGATAGCGGTCCAGCGTATCTTTGATCAGGGCGGAGATGTGTTGTCGTGCGATGTGGCACATATGACTCGCTGGCGCCGGTATCTGCTGCTCAATCAGCGTATAAGCGGCCTTGAGCTTCTTCCGCACATCGAGCCGGATGAGCGTCGCTTCCTGTATCGGTTTCAGACAGGTCAGGTCAAACCGGAGGAAATATCACGACATGGGTAATCAGTGCAAATTTTCGTACCAAAGATGGCAGAGGTCATGGCGTGAATCTGGCGCTTTAGTCTGGTCAGCTCTTACATCACCGGCTTAAGAGCCGCTTGACATCTTCCGCCGCTTTTTCAAACCGGTCCTCTCGATGTCCCGGTTGGCCTGCTCGGTTATACCACTCCTTCAACTGTTCCATAGTGGCCAAGGCAGTTTTCAATTCATCCTTGGCCTTGGTGGTTTCGCTTGTTGAGTTTCTAGATTGGCACGAAGGTCCTTGAGTTGTGCGGTTTCTTTGGTATATCTCATTACGATAACAAAGGGAGCACGTTAGTTTTTTCATTATAAAGTCTCAAGCTCAATACAAATATTCAACTTGGCACTTGGGGGCTAATGGCTAGTTGATCTCGATTTGCTATGGGGATACAAATTAAGTCGGTTTAACTATGCTAAGTTGAACCGACCCTTGGGGGCTCTGACCTTTGAAGTTTAAGGCGTATGGGTTCTATACAAAGTTAAGTGCGGTTTAACTATGCTAAGTTGAACCGACCCTTGAGGGCTACTACACAGCAAAAAGTACAAGAGAGGCATAACTCCTTACCTCATAGCAGTCCTTCATCGATTTACAGACCGGCTTCAAAGTCACGACTTGTGTAGAGTCGGTTGAAAAGCCGAGTGCAGTTCTTGGGCGAGAGAGGTTGTCATAAGGCTGACGGATCGGTTTCCCCTTCTCTTTACTCATGGTGGTAGATTCTTCCTTGGTGCTATGTTTTGCTAAAGCGACGGTTGGCTAGGGGTGGTGTAGCCGTGCCGCCACTATAACGTCATCATTTTGGTCGGGCTGGCCAGATTGGCGGTCTTCTTTGGGCTCGGCGGTTCAATGATTACGACCCGCTCTGTGACGGACTCGGTGGAGCAGGATGTGAGGTTTCCACTTGGGCGTCCGGCTCAAGTTCTGGCGGATCAGCGTTGTCAACTTGGTTCAACCCGGCAGAACTATCTTTAACGACTTCAGGATTTTCGCCATGCTGCTCTGGGGTCTTTTCCGGATCAACAACCGCAGTAGGATCAAGGGTTTTCGCTTTTTTACTCAAGCGAGCCTTGGTGCTGCAATGTTCAGAATTAGAATAAGATAAACCAACCAACGCAAGTATAAACCGAATTGGCGGGACAGAAGTATGGTGCTTACCCTGCAGCAACTTTAAGCGGAGGTAGTTGCGTGGTTGATGAACCGCCAGAGGAGTAGGAAGAGGCCTGATAATTCGGGTCAGACGGATTGAGAGGACATCGGAAGAAACCTTTTAAAGGATAACGCTTTTCAGGAGAACAAATCACCTCACGGGCGGCGCTTAGGGTTGGTGTATCTGGTAAACCGGATGAGGTAATCTGTTGACCATCGTGCGGGTCGTCGGCACTCTTCAGCCTGCTGTGTCTTCAAGGAAAGGTTTGGATTCAAATGAGCATAGGAATGAGATTTTTCACTTTCCGGACTGTGCGGCTAATTCTCTTAACCGGCACGAGGTCGGATTCGGAAGAAAGAAAGATTACCTCAACATGGTCGGCATGGTGGCTTCAAAGATCATCACAGGAGTTAAAATTGTCAGTAAAAGGAAGAATAAAAGGAACAAGCCACAAGCAAGAAGAAACACAAAGAGGAGAGCTGGTTTACGGCGACTCCCTCGTGAGGATATCAAGCTTTACCTCAGCTTCTGAATCTTCGTCTTCCGGCGGATCAGAAGACTCGGCGGTTTTCCTCTTGCCAGCCTTCTTGGTGGTCTTGGACTTTACCGCAGAGCCGGGCCGGTTTGGTCCGCTTCGAGAAGAGCTGTTAGCACGAGAGGTAACAAGGATTAATATATATCAACAAAGCACTAAATGTCGAGCGGTGGCGAGCCTTACATGAGCGGTTTGTTGGCAACACAGAATGGAGCCAACCCGGTTTGGCTGCAGATAGAGATCGGTTCATCAAGCAGCCTCTTTACTACCTCTGTGACTTCTAGCTCAGTTATTGTTAGCTCGTGACGTCTTTGAGGGTCTTGGAGGCTGCCAGTGTATTCGTGCATCAATCCGGGCCGGCGGCTTAATGGCAAGATGCCCCAAGAAACCCAGCATCGCACAAGGTCCGCACCAGTTAGTCCATTGGCCATTAGAGCCCGGAGTTTGATGATTTGAGGCGCAAAATTCTTCCGTTCATGGCGGTCAGCGTAAAACAGCGGATGATGGTTGCTAAGCCGTGAGCACGGTAACCCGGCAAAGGATTATCGTTATCGAGCAGATTCGGCGATAGAACCAGGTTTGGTTCCAATCTTTCGGATAGCTATGGTGTTTGGCGTGAGGAAAATCAACTTCCTTCCTTTTACGGATTGAAACGCCGCCCAACTCCGTGTTAGGACCATCCGAAAATTCTGTCTGATGGTTCAAGTGAAAGAAATCTGGAACAGCTCCACAGATGGTTCTTCTTGAAGATAGACTTCACAGAAAACTTGGAAATTGCATATATTTGACACAGAATTCGGACCAATATCCTGTGGATGGAGTTGAAAACTTGCAAGGACATCCCGGAAGAATTTTGATCTGGGCGGGCAGAATCCCCGGTCTAAGTGCTGCACAAACACAATTACTTCTCCTTCTTGCGGATCGGGAGGGCATTCGGCATTCGGAACCCGCCAGTGGAGGACATTTTTAGAAGCTAAAGCGCCAGTGGTGACGCATCCGTTGAGTTGCATCTCAGTGACCTTAGACCGGACCCAATTGCAAGCTGAGAATTGTTTGGCCATTCCGGAAGACTAAACTGCGAAAGGAAAGGAGAAAACGATTCACCATTAACGGTTCAAACACATTGTACAATGTTAAACCGGCGATTCGGCAGCCAGTTTCCAATTCCGGTTTAACTGAGGACTAATGGAGTGACGGATTAGCTATCAAAAGTCAAACCGCCAAAAGAGACAGAACTGGAAAATCTACTAAGTGTGGACGAAACAGATTTCACATGCGAATGGAGGTAATTTAGATCTCTCAAGATTCATGAAGAAAATTTCTGCGACCTATGCAAGCCTCATAAAGGGCGGGAAGGTTAAATGCGTTCTAAACAAGAGGATCTGAACAAAATGAAAGATGCACAAAGAGTTAAACTGACGGCGGAGCAGTCGCTGCACAGGATGTATACTACGGTTGAATCATACGGCCATGGCAGAGCAGGTATGAGGAAACTACGATGAACTACAAGATGAACAGGGACCTTCAGATGCGGATCCAGGGCTTGAAGAGGGCCTTACCCGTCTGCAGAACAGCGGAGGAGCGCCAAGAGCTTCTGGTCCAATCAGGTTGATGCAGCGGCTGGCCGACACGGCGTTCGAAGGTCGGGCGGCGACGGCGGAGCTTGAGCTGGGCGTCACGAGGAAGAAGAAGCGTGGAAGAAGAAGAGAAAGGGCCCGCCGGTCTATTTATAAGGAAACGGGGTAATTAACAAGCGCGAGAATCGAGGAGTCAAAAGCGGCGGACGGGGCAGCGGTCGCCTCGATTTCGGGATAGTATTAAATGAAGGAATCTTCTGTTTGGATTTCTTTGTTAAAGATAGCGTCAAAGCGCCCGATTGCGGTGGTTGGAAGATAGCGTCATGGCGGTTCAAGCAGATGGCGGTTTACGAAATGCGAAGGAGATTGAGTTTCCCAAAATGTTGAAGATTAACATGAACGGTTCAAGTCAATCTGGGCCTAATGTTGGGGATATAACTATGAATATAAACCGCCTCAAGGGGCCGGTTTACCTAAATCTATAATTAGGGCCCACGAAGGCACACGCCCCGAGCCCAGAGGCGGATTAGGGTCCATAAATGTAAACCGCCTTAGTCATGTAACTTGTCTTTGTAAGATAAGAGAGAAGAGACCGAGCGGACACTTGTATGAGCGGATCGGGACTCTGAGACCGCCGGCGTCAACCCGTGTATATAAGGGGCGACCGGCGGTGGTTTAGGACAGACAATTGAGGCTTAGGCGAAGCTATTGCTCCCTAGTCGCCAAGTCACATCAATCCCATCACAAACTAGACGTAGGCTTTTACCTTCATCGAAGGGGCCGAACTAGTATAATTCTCGTGTCTTTGTGTCCGCTTTAACCCCTCTAAGTTAACCCGTACGATGGCCCTGCGACTAAGTCCTTTCACGAGGACATCTGCCGTGACGATTCCACGACACTTCCCATCTTCAAGCTCCAACGCCCAAAGTTCAATCTTTCCCACCGCCACCAGCCTTCCCAGCCATGTCAGGATCTGGTTCAAAGGGTAAGTGGGAGGCCTTCTCCATCACCCAGAAGGTCGTCAAGGAGCTTCGGGGGGTGGGATATCTGTCCGAAAACATTGCGCACAGGCTCCCTGCCAAGGATCAAGTCATCCCCACTCCGGAGCCTGGCGAAAGGGTCGTATTCATCCCCCACTTCCTCCGTGGGCTATGGTTTCCCCTCCATCCCTTCGTCTGGGGCCTTTATGTTCTACTATGGGCAAGATTTCCATGATCAAGCCCCGAATTCTTTCCTCCACATCTCGGCGTTCATCGTCGTGTGCAAGGCGCTACACTGCATCCCCCAACACTTCGGCCTATGGCTCAAGGTCTTCAATCTGAAGCCGAAGGTGCTCGACGGGCAGCATGCGGACTGCGTCGGCGGCATGGTTAACAAGCTCCCCAATGCCGTTTGGCCCAAGGGGGCCTTCGTGGAGACCATCATGGTGTGGCAGTAGGAGTGGTTCTACATCACCGAACCCTGCGATGCAAGTGGGCGGCCACTCCTGAGTTCAGATCCGGACCCCCTAAGGGTCTGGATTGGGGATCCACGGTGAAAGTGTTGATGTTGGAAAAGCGCATCACCAATATGATAGGCAAGAACACCAGTATCACTAACGTGATTCAGGTGATGCTCTTCTGCCGGATTCTTCCCTGCCAACTCCGGCCCTCTCACATTTGGGAGTTCAATCCGGAAGATACATGGACCTTGAAGAACTTCTTCGGTACAACACATGAAGACATCTGAAAGCTACTCTTCAAGGCCCAAATAATATGGGCGAAGAAGACCGAAGACATCGGCCTTGACGTCGAGAATCCGGCCACATCGGTAACTATGCTTTTCCCGAATATCGATTTGGTCAATAAGTTTTTAGACATAATGAATTTTTTGTACTTCCTTCAGGGCTGGATAGCAAAAGCGGAGTGGTTCAAGTGTCCGGCACCACTGCCCGAAGACCCGCCCACACCCTAGATGACAAGGATACTGGTACTGACACCTTATCAGGCATCGGAGGAGAAGGTCAAGAAGAAGAAGATCAAAGAGGCCAGAGGCGGCCTCCGCCACAAGGGTTCTTCGGACGCAGTGTCCGGAGTGACCGAAGCTCTCTCCTTCCACGAGGGAGATGAGGAAGAAGAGGAGGAGGAAGCGGAAAGTGACTCCCCTCTTAAGGGGTGGAAGAAGAAGAGGGCAGCCTCCATAGACCCGGAGGGGGAGGCGCCCAAGAGGGGGAAGATGGCCCTCTCAGATGTTCGAATTCGGAAGCTGAACCCGTCCCCAAGTGTAAGTGCATCTAGTGCCCCTTAATGATTTTGGTGTATCGAAGACATATAGGTTAAGGGACTAATGTGTTTGTGAGTGTACACAGGCCTATAAGTCTATGAGGAGTTTGATATTTACAGAGAAAGTCGACCCCTAAAAATGAATGTCTTCGACTGAAGACTTTGGATTCCTGAAGACTTTCTGAAGAATTTGAAAGTGAAGAAATTGGTGAGACCCTGAAGACTTGGATTTCATGTGAGGAACATGAAGCGTGAAGACTTTTGTTTTCGTAGTTTCATTTTCTCTTTCTTGAGTCTGAGGAAACACTGTACTGTTAAAGGGGGTCGAGGAAATACTAAGGAAAAATTTCCAAGTGATGCTCAACTAAAAATCCTACACCTACCAATCCCTTCGAGTGAAGCCATTGGAAATCTCATACAGTTCAGTCAATTTATTCAGTGATAGAGACGAAGTTCTTCTGGTCTCTGAGGAATTTGTTCTGACTGAGGAGTGAGGAATTAGGCACAACGGATTGCCTAAAAGTGAGGAACATGATAGCCCTGAGGAATTTGACTGATCAAATTTCCGACCGTTGCTGTGCTATGCGCCAGCTGTCCCAAAATACCTTCGCCACCTTACAGTCATATCATTGAAGGGCATTTATGTCTTATCATGTCGAGCTGATCCCTAGGCTATAAATAGCCGCCCTCTACAACCACTAGCTGGTTGGCTACTCCAAGAGAAACTGACACTTGTCATTTGAGAGCGTCCCATCCTCCGAGGACTTTGAGCGAAAATCATCTAGTGAGGAAAACCCAAACCCAAACACCTACAAACCCAAAGTGATTGAGCATCACTGAAGAGATTGATCCTGCATGGATCGACGCTTGTTACCTTTGAAGACTGTGCATCTTCCGGATGGTTAGGCGGCATGGTCTAGAGCATCCAAGCGGAAATTGTGGATCACCGAGTGACCGAGTTTGTGAAGGTTTGGAAGTCACCTGAAGACTTAGCACGAGTGATTGGGCGAGATCTGTGTGACCTTAGCTCAAAGAGAATACGGTGAGGACTATGTGTCCGGGACTGTGTGTACTCAGGTTTAAATACCTAGCCGCTCCAACCAGACGTACAACTATCACAGCAGTTGGAACTGGTCTACCAAATCATTGTCTTCACCAAGCCTACGGGTTCTATTTCCTAAACTCTTTAATTTCCTCATAACTTTGTTGTGTGCTTGTTCATATCTGTTTGAAGACTTTGACTGAAGACTTTCTCAATTTCCTTAGTTCAATTTCTTCAGTCTGCTTGTCTTCATCCTGTTTTATCCTGTGCTTACGCTTCCTGTACTCTGTGTCTGTTTTCATTTCATCATGATGTCCATGTTTATGTTATGTCATGTATGCATCTGAGTACTTATTCCGCTGCAAGTAGTCCTTCGCTTAGGAATTTCCTCACCCTTAAATTCCTCAGTGGAGAATTCATAAAAATCGCCTATTCACCCCCCCCCCTTAGTCGACTTAACGCACTTTCAATTGGTATCAGAGCAAGGTACTCCCTTGTTCTGTGTGATTTTGGTTTAACTGCCTGGAGTTTTAGTTATGTCGATCGCAGGTATGAGCAAGGTCTCTGTTGGGTGTCCTACCTTCGATGGGACGGACTACCCCTACTGGAAGAATAAGATGCGAATGCATATTGAGGCAATTGATAACGATCTCTGTTATGTTGTGGAGAATGGTGTCCCCTCTGTCACTCCTACCATCAATGCTGCTGACGTGAAGAGATTCAAACAACTCGACTCTCAAGCGAAGAACATCACATGTGGCCATCTGAGGAAAGGGCAGTATGGCAGAGTGAGAGCTTTGGAGACAGCTAAGCTTATCTGGGATAGGCTGTCCAAAGTTAATGAAGGAGTCTCAACACAGCGTGACTCTCGAGTTGACGTTCTTCGCAATCTCTTCAACCGTTTAAAAAGACTCGACAATGAAAATGTTCAGCAAACCTTCGATCGCCTCACTAACATCTCAAATGAGCTTCAAGCACTTGGTGCCACTGACATCACCGACCATGAGGTGATGAAGAAATTGTTGAGATCGCTTGATTCCTTATTTGATACTCTGGCACTGATGATACAAGAACGTGGTGATTACAAGTCACTTGATCCCGCTGATATCCTCGAGAGGCTAAACACTCATGAGTTCTAGCTTGCTGAGAAGAGAGATCTCTATGGTTTGAGCTATGGCAGATCACGTGCTCTGAAGGCCAAGGCTGTCTCTGAATCTGAAGGTGAAGATTCTGGTTGTAGCCTTAGTGATCCTGAAGAACTGAGCCAGGAGCTAGCACTGCTCGTGAAGAAATTTCAGAAGTTCTCAAGACGTGGTCGTTTTGGAAAATCCTCAAGGAGTAATGATTCCTCATCAAGTGCCTATAACAAGAAACTATGCCACAAATGCAAGAAACCTGGTCACTAAATTCAAGACTGTCCTCAGTGGGAAAAGGAATCAAAGAAGAAGAAATACAAGGATTACAGTTCTGATGACTCAAAGAAGAAGAAGAAATCGTCAAAGTCTTCATCGTCAAAATCCTAGAAGTCTTCATCTCACAAGAAGAGCAGCTCCAAGAAGGCTCGGGCATTCATTGGCAAGGAAATGGACTCTAAAGCTGAATCTTAGGAACATGAGGAAGGGGAGGCATATGAGGAGTCAGAATCTGGTGTGGCGAGCCTAACCGTCGCTACTACGTTCGTCAGCAAGTCCATGTTCAACATTGAAGAAAATGGCTTCCACGACAAGGCTGCTGACGATGATGACTACGCTCCCACCTACACTACAAGAAATATGTCAACTTATGACCTTCTGTCAGTGACCCTGGAAGAATTGGTCATAGATTTATGACCATTTGAGACCAATTGGTCAAAAGCTGTTCTAGGGGCTCCAAACCCTAAACCATTGCGACCATTTTGGTCAGAAAGGTCATAATTTCCTTACATGAAATGGTCATAAAGCTAACAGTGCTAGTCCGCTGCCTTATTTCTAGTTGTTAACGACCAATATAGATGGTCATAGCCTTGTAAATTGTGGTGGGTTGCTATGACTAGGCGCCACCTCATCAGTTTTGCCTATGTGTCATGTCCATGTGGCAGTTTTGCCCTAGGTTGTGAAGCAACCTATATTTCTGTCATTCCCAAAATTCCCAAAAAATCTCATAAATTCTTTGGGTCATATCTTCGTCAAATATGTAAAACCTTCCTTGCCTAGTTCAAAAATAATTCAAAATATTCATTTTCCTATTACATTCAGAGTAACAGTTTGTGAAGGAAGTACCACTTTGGCATGTCCAAATAGTATCCATTTTCTACAATGCTTTCCTATGCCCAAATAACCATCCTCCACCAAATGCCAGCTCAATCCATTCATTATTTTGAGCCGAGCTTCAACATTCAGATTTATGTCCAAAGTGGTAGTTTGCAAAGCAAGTACCACCTAGGCTCCTCCTTTTGAGCTGAAAATTTGTGAAAACAGTCTTCTTAGTAACTGATCATCCTCAGCCAAAACTCACGCCCATTAGCCATGTACATTTCCCGTACCGCTAATCAAACACTTGGCTGCTAATTCATGTTTGAGCATCGATTGGTCTCCTCGTGAGAATCTTATGTTGTAATTTTCTTCCTAGCACCAACCTGGGGAGTGCCCAACCCACTAGACATGCCTAGGCCGCCCAGAACACATGGCAACGCCACGGTCACGTGGTGACCACACGGCGGGCATGCGAGTTTACGCGCTCTAGAGTTGGGGCCCTCGGCCACCGCCCAAACCTCGAGGTATCGCCACCAAACCTCCTTTCGGGCACTCGAAAAATGGAAAATGGTTTTGCAGCAATTATTTGGTAGTTACTTCACAAAAAAACCTCCTTTCGGGCACTCGAAAAATGGAAAATGGTTTTTCGTCCAACAAAAATGAAAACCTCCTTAGGCAACATTGTTTGCTATTCCAATATGCACCCTTGTGCACAATATGAGATCATTTGAACAAACTATGCCATGAATGTGGCAATAAGATTGATCATTTGGCTTGAAAGCCATGAATCTTCACACTTAATAGCTCATTTCTGAGAACACTTTTTTAAAATAATTACCGTATTACAAGTTTATTATTTTTCCTGGAAACTTGGTCACATATAATGACACAATGCGAAGGTTTTCCAATTTTTTGATTTTTTTGAATTTTTATGCCTGTTTGAAAATGCGGTCAAAGCAGCGGGCTTGACCGTTCTAGCTAGTGGTTGAATCTTGGAATTTTTTGGTGTTTCTATGATTAAATAGATACTTATGTACCTATAAATGATTTTTGGAAAAAATAAAGAGCAAACTATGAGGCAGCTGCAGTTCAAATTTGACCCGTTTCTAGCTGAATCGACGACAATTTGTCTTTTTCATCAGAGGTGGATCAAAACTTTTTTCACCCAACCATTTTGTCAATTGTGAATTAAATATGGCCTAGTATTTTAGAAAAATGTTTTGGTCCAATTTGGCAACAATTATTTGGGAGGTCCTTCACAAAAAAACCTCCTGTTGGGCACTCGAAAAATGGAAAATGGTTTTTTCGTCCAAAGAAAATGAAAACTCCCTTAGGCAACATTGTTTGCCATTCCAATATGCACCCTTGTGCACAATATGAGATCATTTGAACAAACTATGCCATGGATGTGGCCATAAGATTGATCATTTGGCTTGAAAGTCATTGATCTCCACACGTGATAGCTCGTTTCTGAGAACACTTTTTTAAAATAATTGCCGTATTACAAGTTTGTTATTTTTCCTTGGAACTTGGCCACATATAATGACACAATGCGAAGGTTTCCCAATTTTTTGATTTTTTTTTTGAATTTTTTATGCCCATTTCAAAATGCGGTCAAAACGACGGGAATGACCGTTCCTAGCTAGTGGTTGAATCTTGGAACTTTTTTGGTGTTTCTATGATTAAATAGATACTTATGTACCTAGAAATGATTTTTGGAAAAAATAAAGAGCAAACTACAAGGCAGCTACAGTTCAAATTTGACCCACTTCCAGGTGAATCGGCAGAAATTTGTCTTTTTCACCAGAGGTGGATAAAAACTTTTGAAACCCAACCATTTGGTCAATTGTGCAGTAAATATGTCCTAGTATTTTAGAAAAATGATTTGGTCCAATTTTGCAATAAATATATTGTAGGTCCTTCACAAAAAAACCTCCTTTTGGGCACTCGAAAAATGGAAAATGGCTTTTTCGTCCAAAGAAAATGAAAACTTCCTTAGGCAACATTGTTTTCCATTCCAATATGCACCCTTGTGTACAATATGAGATTATTTGAACAAACTATGCCATGAATGTGGCCATAAGATTGATAATTTGGCTTGAAAGCCATTGATCTCCACACGAGAGGTGGATAAAAGCTTTTGACACCCAACCATTTGGTCAATTGTGCATTAAATATGGCCTAATATTTTAGAAAAATGATTTGGTCCAATTTTGCAACAATTATTTGGTAGTTCCTTCACAAAAACCCATTTTGAGCACTCAAAAATGATTAAAATAGCTAGAAATATGAAAATGCATACAATTTGGTCCTAATCCATAAAATGTGGTCTAACTCTAGTGAAAATTTGTGTGGTGCCCTTTTGCAAAATATTTTTGATAGCTACTTCATAAAATCTCTCTATTTTTAGTACTTAAAAACTATTCTACATCACTGATTTTCTGAACCAATCATAACTCTGCCCACGGATCGATGACATGGCGTCCATCCATCCATCCATCCATCTCTCCATCCCACATCCATCCATCCATCTATCTACAAAAAAGAAAAAATAGAAAAGAGAAAGAGATACCCACCACCCGCAGCCCAAACCCTAGCTCAGATCGACCCCTCCCCCCGTCGCCCCCTTCCTCCCTCGTCCCCATCTCCTCGCCGCTGCCCCCTTCCCGATCTAGATTCCTCCTCCGCCGCCCCTTCCTTCCACCACCTAGTCGCCCCCCAACCTCACCGGCCTCCTCCTTCTCTTCTGGTCAGATCCGACGGGCACATCTTCCTGCAGCCACGACCGACCACCCTGGCCTCCACTCCACCGTCGGCATCCTTTCCCCTCCCTCTCCGTAGATCCTTTTGAGCAGCCACCTCGAGGGTGTCGCCGCCACCAGCGGGAGGGGAGTTACCATCACCAAGGCGGAGAGGTGGAGCCCGGCACCCGGCGGCCGCCGTCCCAGGCTCCACTTCACCCAGCGCTGGCGCCACTGCTGCTCCTATCGCGTCACCACGCGGGTGAGCAGCGGCGGAATCCCCGTACGTGAGAGCAAAGCAGGCGCAGGTAACACGACCGACCACCACCGCTACCATCAGGCGCGATCCCTTTCGCTTATCTGCTGAGGATGGATGGATGCAGGTTCGTGTGGGACGAGGGAAAGTACCCCGTCAACGCCCCGCTCAAGGAGACCGTCGCCAGCATCCAGTCCCAGGTCGCCAAGATCGAGGATGACATGAAGGTAACTAACTCTGCTTCTCTCTCTATTCATTAGCCCACTTCTTCTTCATACTGACCAAATCACGCATGGATGCCAGTGAGATTTTGGAACATTGGCAGCAACTTAACACCGCATTAGCTAGGCTAGTTGGGTCTTGTATTTTGGACGGTGTTGATCTTGCACGCCAAGTGCAGTCTTAGTTTTATACATACCTTCATTTTATTTTGTGCTCATAGATGCAAATAAGTGTTTTGGTTGGATGTTACATTTACTGGAAGGACTGAATATGCCCTTTTGTCTAGTACACCCAACACCACCTGAGGATCAAATTCACTGTTAGAAAGTTAGAAATTGATATTACAGGTTCCTTATAGTGCAAACCAAAGCAGCTACTCCAACAACCATCAAATGAAACCATGTTTTTTAAAATTAAAGGGTCTGATTGATATTGGTCCTTCTTTTGACAGATATAATATGTATACTCTATTCTCTTACAACTAATAACATTTTTAAACTTCTTTTGGTCGTGCTTTCGCTTTCACTACAGACCAGATCAGTGGTGAACGAAAGAAACAAGTGCACAACTAGTATCAGTGGGCTTGTATTTTTCTTGTGTAGCTGCTCTGCACTTGTTGTACAGCAAGTTGATCACTATCTACCCTGCTAGGAATTTTCACTTTATATAAAATTTTGAGAGGCAAATGCTGGCTAGGAACTCAACTCTGCTTCTTGTTGTTGGAGTTTCAGGCTTGTTGCATAGTTCGTAGCTTCAAGTGTACTCTGGCTTCTAGCCACAGTGCACTACAAATTATTATAGAATTACAAAGTGTACACAACATTGCACCTTACACATTCTTCTCTTGTGAAATCAAATGCCATGACTGGGCATTCTTTTATCAACTTGTTGTACATTTGCTCTGCTTTAGGCTCTTGTATAACTTATGCCTTTTAACTTGATGTACATAGCATGCAATTTTTATGTATCACATTCACACATGATACTCTTAATATAGAGTTGTTTTCCGAGCTAGTTCATTTACTCTTAATATAGGTCTATTTGTCACCAATACTTGCCTGCTATGCTATAGTAGACCTTGTTCATATTTATTAGCTAAGTTTTCTTGTCCTTGGTATCTATATGCATGCCATTTGTGTTTGAGTGCTTTCTCTAAAATGAAATAATAGGCCTATTAGTCACCAATACTTGAGTTAATCTAACTCCTTACCTTTATGCTATAGTAGGCCTTGTTCATATTTATTAGCGAAGTTTGCTTGTCCACATGATCCATATACATGTCATTTGTGTTTAACGTTCTCTGAAATGAAATAATAAGATTCACACTCCATGGACCAGGGCGACCACGGGACCTCCACGGCGATGATGAAGCTCGCACATGGTCGAGCTCGATGGAACAACAAGATTGCCTCGGTGTCTTTGCAGCCGAGTTGGGCCACTCCGTGCATCGAAACTCTGCATCTGTTGTCCTTTGTCTCATCATCTTAACTTCGTTGTCCTTTGTCTCATCATCTTAACTACTACAGTAGTAGGAGTATTTTATATGCTGTTCATTTCTTGGTACTTGACATGTTTGCTAATCATCCATCTGCCCCATGTTATATGATCCCTACCTAGTAACTTCATTGTATGCAGACTTGTGGTGTTGGTTCAATTTAGTCAAATTAATATATATCTTGCTATGCCACAACTACTACTACATGCGCATTTAATCCTGATTAGTAGCTTCATCCATAAGTGGCAAACAAAAAAATGTTGATTTTCATCTTATCTCTGTGACAAGCAATGGAGTTGAATTGCAGCATGCATGTCAAAGCTGGGTTCAATTCTTGGGCAATATATGGTAGTTCCACTCTTCACGCCCAATATTAGTATGTTGCAGCTCTCCCTCCTCACTCCGTACATCCAGGTACTAGTTACCCAACGAGCAGCCCTGCACCTCATTGGATCTCGCCCAAACCCGCTCATCTTGTCTTGTGGCGTGGAATACTCTGCTGAGTATTTTGAGGAATGAATATTTGTTAAATATGGAGTTAGGATCATCTAATAAAATTTCTACTATATATAATATATATGCATGAAACTGAGATTTCTAGCATCATTTACACAAGATACACCTTTGAATTGAATTGATTGGTTCAGTTTAGTATATTCTTCACCCAGCCTTCTATCATGCTTATAACTAGTGCTCTGCTCATGTTGTTAGACAGGATTTTCACTTCTGCCATCCCAACCTTCTATCATGCTTACAAGATTTTTCTTTGCAGCGTGCACCAGTACCTTCTGCTGTTGGGAGCGGAAGGAGCTGTTCCATGCATTGAATCTGGGGATAAAATCACCTTCGGCATGTACACCATCACCTTGGGCATGCTTGTGCCGCTGCTGCTCGGCCTCAACATGTCCTGGAGTGCCATTAGCGCCGCCCTCACGCTCATCTTCCTCGACTTCAAGGACGCTTGCCCCTGCCTCGAGAAGGTAATTGTGTGTCCATCCGTCTGCAGATTAACTAAGTTGTGCCCCATTGATGTCCTACTAATGTTAATTGTTACTACCATGGTGCTTGATGCTGTTCGTAATATGATATGTGCCTTAATTCTAAGTTCGGTCTCTCTTAAGAGACATTTCTAGCTTCGACTCAAAGTTGTTAACTTGGTACTGCATGAGTTTTACTACTGCTAACACAGAGAGTATTTACTACTGCCAACACAGAGACTTTGTATGCATGCTACCTGATGAGTGCTTTCTTTGTAATATTTCACCTTCGTATGCATAGGTTTATTCGGTTTGAATTCTACATGGCATGAAATAGATATTTACAGTGTTTTTCTCAACTTGTTTTCACTGTCACTTGATATATACTTGCTTGTACTTGAAGCTGTGGGTTAATGTTGGTGGTTTTGTTCTACTTGGATGCATTGGTACCCATCATCGAGCGAACGGATGCAACATCGGCAAGAAGCTCATGGCTGTGTGCATCTAAAGCACACCATGGACACCATCCACTTCCTCATAAATGCTAACTCAATCCATATCATCGTCGACACTATCATCCACAGGTATCTTCCTTGGTTCCCTTTATTCTCTCCTGCCTTTGTGAAGTTTAGTATGCGTGTGCTGACGAGTATTGTTAGATCTTGCCAGTTGAATGTATGGTCGTGATAGTAGAATGGTATTTTGTTTTAGGCGCAATGTGTTGTAGTGCAGTTTTTTTGCACAACCTGCATATGTGCCATGCATATTCATATTGTTTCTCTGTTTCTTATATGAACTACTATCTCATTTTAACTAGCTCGACAACAAAAAGCATGGTACTAGCTGAATGTTGAATGGTCATTCTCGAATGGTCTGCATTCATAATATATTTGCCCAGTTTTTCTCATTCTTTTCTCGATTCATGTAACAGGATGACAGAGGAAGCCATGTTGCTGTTTTGTTTAGTCTCATCCTCGACTATCGCCGTCGAGCGAGTCCGGCGTGTTGTTCATCGACTATGGTTCCAGCCACGACTACCAAGTTTTTGCCTGTTGAAGTTGCATAGAAATATGAGAGAGTCCAGCGAGTCCAGGAGCTTGTGAAGTAGTACTATATTACTCTTGTAGAGCTTGTAAAGTATTGTATTATACATGGCCCTTTGTACTGGCACGGATAGATCTTGTAAAGTATTGTATTATGTGATCTGGTTGCTCTTGTTTAAGTATTATGTGTGTTTTTTGTCTCTGCGAATCTGAATACTGCTTGAAATATGAAGAATATGAGTCTGATAGATGGGACCCACTTACCTGACAAATTGAAACATGTTACCACAACATGACAACTGGGACCCATCTGACTAGTGGACCCATTTAATAAAAAAGAAATGAAATTGTTTAGCCAAAATGGCCGCGGCCCAACAATAAAAAAGGCTGCCATATTGGGCTTGGCCCATGATCCTGACCAAAAATTGATGAAAAAAAAACACAAATAGGCTGAATTGTTGGGCTCGGCCCATGTAGAAAATCGAATTGGACCGGGCTGAATCTTGTGCCACATCGACTTGCCACGCTGGATGCCTCGTGGCACAGGGGAGGTTGCTAGTGACCAAAACGCATACAGTAGGAATATTTTGGTCGAATAGCGTCTTTGACCATTCGGAAGAAAGGTCGCTATAGTCGATTCTGACGCCCAGCTTTGACCTTCATTTTTGGTCACAAAAAGGTCATAAATGGAAATTTGTGACCTTTCAGTGACCAATAGTGGTGGTCATAAGTTGACATATTTCTTGTAGTGCTATTGCTTCATGGCAAAGGGTGCCAAGGTACTCAAATATCCCTCCTCTGAATCAAGTGAGGATGAATCTGATGAAAACCTCAAGCCTAGCTACTCTAAACTTGCTAAGATTGCTGTGAAACAACAAAAGGCTTTTGAAAAGGTTCAAAACATGCTAGACAAAAGTGATGATATGTTAGGTGAAGAAATGGATCGCACTAAAACTTACTCTGAAAATCTTCAGAGACTTGAGACTAAGTTTGACAACCTTCAAAGTCATCATAACACTCTCTTATCTGATCATGAGAAGCTTTCTTATGAATTTATTTGAAGAAAGCAAGATCTTGAAAAGCTAAGGGTGAGTTATGAAGATCTTCAGAAGGAGCGTGATTCATTACTTGCTCAACAAATCAGCGCTGCTCAGGAAGAATTTATTCCTCCATGTTTGAAGTGCATTGAGCGTGAATCTTCTAATTCTTCACCTGAATGTTCAAATGCTTCTAATGTTACAAATTCTCCACCTGTCTCTACTATCACTAATTCCTCATCTGAGGACATTGCTAGTATCACTGATGATGTAGGGCTGAAGGAATTATATAAGACAGACATGTACAAAAGCCTCAAAGGGAACTCAATGCTGATGGGACATAATGGAAGCCTGAGAAGTATCCCAAAACCTCATGGGTTGCTGCAAAGGGACCTCCAGTAGATCCATCTACTTTATCTGGCTTTGCATGTAAATCTCCTCATTCTTCTGATGAGTCATTTGACTGAAACTATAAACTGTTCAAAAATCAGAATGGTGAAGTATTTGCTAGATATGTTGGCACTAACTGCAGGAACGGTTCCCCTATGAAGAAAATCTGGGTTCCCAAAAGGTGCCTTGAAAATCTTCAGGTGAATGTCATGATGACACCACCTGTGAAGAACAGGAACCCCAGATCAAATTCTTCATATCACTCTTTGGAATCGAGAATTTGCCGTCTGCGGTTCTTTGCCGTCGGCTAGCGGACGGCAAAAAAGGTCTTTGCCATCAGCTACCAAGAAGCGGACGGCAAAAAACTGGCGACGGCAAAGAAGGTCTTGCCATCCGCCATCTCTTTGCCGTCCGCTGGCCGGCGGCAAAGAGGGAGGTGGCACCCACTAACGAAAAAACTTAACGTCCCCCCTCTTTGCCGTCCGCAGCAGACGGCAAAGATAAACAAAAAGCGGACGGCAAAGCCGGGGCGGACGGCAAAGAAGAAGCACAACACCCAGATCGATCATGCGGATCGATGACTTGGCATCCCCACCCACACCCCATCGGACGCACACCCACGCACGCACCCACGATGCACATGCCCCGAGGCAGCATCACCCCACCACGTCCCACCTCACCCCACCACGTCTCTCTCTCTGTCCCTTATCCCAACCTCACCCCACCACATCTCTCTCTCTCCTTTCTCTCCCTCTCGATCCAAATCGGCACACCGGCCTGCCGGCGCCCGCCACCGCCTTGACCCCCGGCCTTGCCGGCCAACACCTCGCCCGCCGGATCCAGCCTCCCGGCCACCACCTCTTCCGCCGGCCGCGTCCACTTCCCCCTTCACCGCCGGCCCCGGCCACGTCGCCCGTCGCCCCCGCCGGCCTCCATCGGCCCGCCGGCGCCCGCCACCACCTCGTTGGCCGCCATCTACTTCTGCCGCCCGGCCCCATCGCCTGTCGCCCCGCCTTGCCTCCGTGTCTCGTCGCTCGTCGACCATGGCGCGGCCTCTGCACCCGTCTCCCTGCCGGCCTCCATCGGCCCGGCTCCGTCAGCCCTTGACCTCGAACCTGGCCCGGCCTCGAGGAGAAGTGAGAGGCGCGATCGCTAGTTGCTCCGGCGACCACGGGCACAGAGGAGTCCGTTCGTTCTTGGAACAAAGTGTGGATGGATAATGTCGTGTTCGTATTGTGAAATTTGTCCATTCGTGGATGATGTATTCTGTGTAAATATTGTAATTTTGTATTGTGAAGTTTGTCCGTTCATCTTCGATTCTTGGAACAAAGCGTGGATGGATAATGTCGTGTTTATTTATAGCCTCTGCACTTGGACTGTTTATTTTTTAATAAACAAACAAACTAATTGCCGTCTGTGATTGTAGGAGGCGACGGCAAAACCTCCGTTAGCCACCTAACGGACTAACAGCGAAATTTTTGCCGTCTGTGTTCTTTGCCGTCACGCTGCTGATGGCAAAGGCCCTTTGCCGTCGACCACCAAAAGCGGGCGGCAAAGTAGCTCTTCTGGGACCTTTCTTTGCCGTCTACTTTTTGCCGTCCGTGGCGGACGGCAAAGACCTTGCCGTCCGCCATTCATGCCTTTGCCGTCCGCCGTGGCAGACGGCAAAGTAGCTGATTCCTCATATGGACCAAATTCTTCATATGGACCAAATTCTTCATATGGATCCAAGTCCTCATACGGATCAAATTCCTCACGTGGATCAAATTCCTCAAAAGGATCAAAGTCCTCATACGAACATCACCGTGCTAACACTTCTGTTTCGCAGGGAAGATTTAAGGGCTATGAATATGTGCATTATTCTTCAAACCATTATGTTCATAAGTCCTCGAAGAATTTCTCTACTTATTGATATGCTTAGCCTAACTCCTCTTGTGTGAAACGTAGTAGACTGGCTTCTATGCCACCTTTCTCATATGGACCTCGCAGAATGATGAACTCTTTTCCACCCCTTCAGATGTGGGTGGTGAAGAAAAAGAACTAATTTCTTATGCAGGGTCAGGTCTCCAGACGTACTCAAACGTTTGAAGAATTTGCTGGAGACCTGAAAATTGCCTGAAAGAACGCAGGCTAATCATGAAGAAATGAACTTTCATTTCTCACGTCCTCATACTGCTTTATCTGTTTTATTGCTTGATGTAATTGATCTGATGAAATTGATGTCATATTCTTCACTGATGAAGTATATGAGTTCGTAAGTTGCACTAATTCATCTGCAGGATGATCAACCCAAAGCCAATGAGTGGGTCCTCGATAGTGGATGTACTAATCACATGAATGGTGACAAGAATCTTTTGATGGACATCCCTTTATCTCCATCGCATCTGAAGCATATCATCTTCGCTGACAAAGGCAAAAGCATGGTATTGGTCTAGGTAAGGTTGCGATTTCAAAGGATCGACACATGGACAAAGTCATGCTTGTCGAGTCCTTAGGATACAACCTCATGTCAGTCTCAATGCTTTGTGATCTTGATATGGTTGTTATCTTTGGCAAGTAACGTTGTGTTGTGATCATGGAAGCTGACAATTCCAAAGTCTTCGAGGGCTTTAGGAGAAGAGATCTGTATATTGTTGATTTCTCTACAGGATCACAACCAGCTATATGTCTAGTTGCAAAAGCTTCAGAAGGCTGGCTATGGCATCGACAACTAGGTCATGCTGGCAAGAGGAATCTGCACACGCTCGCGAAGAAGAAGCATGTCATTGGCATTGAGAATGTCAAATTCCTCAAGGATCACTTGTGCGGAGCCTGTGAAGCTGGAAAGATGACCAAGGCCAAACATCCAGCGAAGACTATCATGACTACCACTCGATCATTTGAATTGCTTCACATTGATCTCTTTGGTCCTAATCACTATTCTGCATTTACAAATGAAGCATCTCTTTATGGCTTTGTTAAAGTTTATGATTACTTTCGTTACACATGGGTGCATATTGTCACTTACAAACATGAAGTGTAGGAAGTCTTCAAACGATTTTCCTCGAGGGCTTCAACCAACTTTGGTGTGAAGATCAAACACATCAGAAGTGACAATGGAACCGAGTTCAAGAATTCTGGTCTTGATGACTATCTTGATGAACTTCGTATTACTCATAAGTTATCTGCTCCTTATACTCCTAAGCAGAATGGCGTCGTGGAGCGCAAAAACAGGATTCTTGTTGAGATGGCTCGTACTATGCTTCATGAATACAAGACACCTCGTTGTTTCTGGATTGAGGCAATTGACACTGCGTGCCACATCATCAACATGGTATATCTTCTCAAATTCTTCAAGAAGACTGCATACGAACTCCTCACTAACAAGAAACCCAATGTGAGTTATTTCAATGACTTCGGTGCTAAATGTTGGATTAGAGATCCTCATCACAATTCTAAATTTGCACCGAAAGCACATGAAGGTTTTATGCTTGGTTGCGGAAAGGACTCACACACCTACAGAGTCTTCAACAACATTCACCACAAAGTTGTTTAAACTGTAGATGTGCGGTTTGATGAAACTAATGGCTCACAAAGAGAGCACCTACCTCCTGTGCTAGATGAAAAATCACCTGAGGAATCCATCAAGTTCAAGGCTACTGAGGAAGTCATTCCTACTGAAGAATCTGCTGAAGAAGTCATTCCAGATCGTGAAGAACGTCATGCTGATGCGCCTGAGGAAAATCATGCTGAAGAAATGCTGATCAAATTCCTCAACGACAACCTGCTCATCCTCGCATTGCAAATGAAGTGCAGATTGAGAAAATCATCAGCGACATCAACATTCCAGGTCCTCTCACACGCTCAAGAGCTTCACATTTATCTAACTTTTGTGGGCACTTTGGTTTTGTCTCTATCTCAGAGCCCACTAAGGTAGATGAAGCATTTCTGGAGCCTGAATGGATTCGAGCTATGCAAGAGGAATTACATCAATTCAAGCTCAACAATGTCTGGGAACTAGTCAAACGTCCAGATCCACGCAAGCACAATATCATTGGCACAAAGTGGATCTACCGCAACAAGCAAGATGAAAATGGCCTTGTGGTGAGGAATAAGGCACGGCTTGTAGCTCAAGTCTACACACAGGTTGAAGGAATTGATTTCGATGAAACTTTTGCACCTATTGCTAGACTTGAGGCTATTCGCAAATTACTTGCTTATGCTAACCATCATGATATCACTTTATATCAAATGGATGTGAAAAGTGCATTCCTCAATGGTAAGCTTGAGGAAGAAGTATATGTTGCTCAACCCCCAGGTTTTGAAGATCCAAAGCATCCTGGCAAAGTCTTCATACTCAATAAGGACCTCTATGGCCTCAAGCAGGCCCCTCGGGCGTGGTATGATACTTTGAAGGAATTCCTCATGAAGAAAGGCTTCAAACCCGGTTCACTTAACCCAACTCTTTTCACTAAATCTTATGATGGTGAATTGTTTGTGTGCCAAATATATGTTGATGGTATCATTTTTGGCTGTACTGACCAACGTTACACTGACGAATTTATATGATGAGGGACGAATATGAAATGTCTATGATGGGAGAATTGAAATTCTTCTTAGGTCTTGAAATTCGTCAACAGCACAATGGCATATTCATATCTCCGGAGAAATACCTCAAGGACGTATTGAGGAAATTCTGCATGCAAGATTGTAAAGGCGTCAAAATTCCTATGCCCAGAAATGGCCATCTATGCACTAATGAAAATGGTATTTACTTTGATCAAAAGGTATACCGCTCCATGATTGGTTCTTTATTGTAATTATGTGCATCTAGGCCAGATATTATGCTTAGTGTTTGTCGAATGTGGGGTTCTGGCAAACCCTTAAGGTTCGAACACTGGGGTGCGCGCGAAGTCTTTCCCTCCTACCGATCTACGCTCAAGCTCGCTAAGATCTTGCGGACGAACTCGACGAACTCACAAAACAGAAAGAGACACGAGGTTTATACTGGTTCGGGCCACCGTTGTGGTGTAATACCCTACTCCAGTGTGTTGGTGGTGGATTGCCTCTTGGGCTGATGAAGAACAGTACAAGAGAAGAACAACCTCCTAAGGTTGAGGTGTTCTTGTGTGAGTTTTGGCTTCTCTATCTGTTCGAGTTGCCCTTCTACTGTTGTGGCTAAGCCTATTTATAGAGGCCCTGGTCCTCTTCCCAAATGTTGAGCGGGAAGGGTGCCAACAACGGCGGGCAAATTTGAAGGGGGACAGCTAGTATCCTGACAAAAGCGGTCTTCGCCAGCGAAAAGCCCTGGGATGACGCCGTCTTGGGCTCCACGATGACCTCCGCCTGGTCGTCCTCCTGGTCTTGGTCAAGTTGCACCAATATGACAACCTTTGCCTGATGCCTCGGTACTCTTTGTCTGCACTTGCCTCCTTAGCACCAAAGAGGAAATGGGGACGCTGTGCGCTCTGGCGCCTGCCTGGCACCCGCCTGGCGCTGTTCGTCATGGCTTACATCATGAGTGCCTCGTGAGGTTTGCCCCGCCTTGATATCTCCGCTCCTCGTGAGCCTGCCTGGCTAAGCCACTCCAGAGGAAGTCTTGTGTCGTCCGCCTCGCGAGGCTTGGACCCTCGCGAGGGTCTTGGATGCCTTGTTGATGAATATAGGCCGTACGGCCCGCTGCCTAGCCACGATGTGGGCTGCAGGTAGGCAAGTCTGGGGACCCCCGTCCCCAGAACGCCGACAGTAGCCCCCGGGCCCAAGGCCCACTCGGGCTTGGCTTCGCGGCGAAGCCAAGGGTCAAGTTCGGAGCGCTGCAGGCCCTAAAAGCCTGCGGCCTCGGTCGACGCGTGGCAGTTGATTGGACGTGGGCATCTCCGCTTCCCCACGCTGCCTCGGCAATTGCATGATTTGACGAGTCCCTGCGACATGCAAGGAAAACCATCATTACCTGCGATCGTGGGAGACCCATGTTGGCCTTCTCTTGCTATAAATGGGGAGGGAGCGGAGCCCCCGTTGCCCATCTTCTCCTTGCTTGCTTGCTTCGTCCTCCTTGCTCCACTGCTGACAGTGCCATCGATGGCACCGTGAAAGAAGTTCTCTGCCGCCGAGAAAGGGAAGGCCCCTCGTGAGGTCTCTGGCTCCCCGGCGCCCAAGCGCGGCCGTGGCCGTCCGCGCAAGCACGCCGCAACCCCCGCCGTGGCCCAACATCAAGGTGGCACCGTGGCACGGGGCGGGGATCCTCCCATCCATGTTGGTCTAGCCGATGAGGGGATGCACGCGATGGTGGCACGGCCTCCCCGCCCACGATTCCATTCTGCTGAGGTGTAGCCGGAGTTCGTTGTCTGGTCGGAGAGCACGGCCAGCAACTGGCTCCAACTTCCGCGCTTCTTCACCGGCGAACTGCCGGCCTCTGGTCTGGGTGGGCTCTGGCTGCAGGCGGACTGCTGCTGCAGCAGGGCCTCTTGGGTCGCGGTCGAGACTTCCACCGCGAGCAACATAACCATGGCCCATGGCTGGCAGACGTTTGCCCGAGCGCATGGCCTGGGCAGGCGATGCACCCTTCATTTCAGGTACGATTGTGAGTCGACCCTCTATGTCAGCGGAATGTGGAATTGGGTGTGTACTGGTTAGATGTGTTTCTTCTAAAATACCGTAAACAGAACTAGTCCCTTGTGACTACTGAAATCCGTTGGATGTGCTTAAATAGTACAAAACTCTACAGAGTCAAACTCATTCAAGTAACCGTATCTATGGTCAAGGTCCGTGTTCAACTTGTCCTTGGCAGTCTGAGTTTCAGCCTCCTTAACAAATCTCCGGTGAACAAACATGAGTGGCAAACTCGGCTAAATGATTACTCCTGTAGATGGACTAACCCGTTTATTATTATTATGTGCTGAGTATTTCCTTGGAGTGTTTAACTTCATGAATTTATTGAGCACGAACGATGAAATCAAAGCCCTTTTTGTGATGTTGCTCAGACGTCCAACTGTGGCACTCTTGTTATTTACTTTCGATATAAGCCCTTTATGTGATGTCGCTCAGACGTCCGACTGTGGCACTCTTGTTATTTACTTTCGATATAAGCCCTTTATGTGATGTCGCTCAGACATCCGATTGTAACACTCTTGTTATTTACTTTCGATATAAGCCCTTTATGTGATGTCGCTCGACGTCGATCGTAGGCACTCTCGTTATTTACTTTCAATATAAGCCCTTTACGTGATGTCGCTCGACGTCCGTCCGTGTATACCGCCTTTTTTTACTTTTCAATATAAGCCCTTTATGTGGCGTCGCTTAGACGCTCGACTGCGGCATGTTAATTTATTTGTTCACCTTTCGAGGCGTCGCATCAGACACCCGATCGGTTTTCAGTTATATTGTTGGGATTTCGGGAGGACTACCGCCTGACTCCCTTTTTATTTAACATGTCGTGCAAGTTTATTATTTGAGTATGCATTGCTAATTGCTCATGATGCATCATGCTTGCATTTGTTATATCTTATGTCTGAACTGTCTTGCGAGTACATTCAAAGTACTCACCTGGCTTGTTGATTTGGCCAGATGTTGATGAAGGCGATCTGATGGATGAAGAGTTCGATAGCGAGTCCGACGCCAGGAGGAGTCCCAGTCAGTCCCGTGCAAATCCTAGAATTTGTCACTTGTACCATATCCGCTTCCGCTATCCAAATAAATCATCGAGCCTCACTTCGACGCTCAATGAGCTGCAAGAGTAGGAGTCATGTTACCCACTTCACTGTGACATATCCACCACCACTTTTATTACGAGTCAGTAGTATGCCACCACACCCTTGTGTCACATCCGCCTTTATGTAAATTATGGGCGTACTTGTAATAAAATGGTTGAGCCACTTCAGCTCAACCCTGTAATATATTTAGTACTTCTGGATTTCTGTATCAAGAATTTGTCTACCAGTAAGGAGGATTCTCCTATACTGGAAATAAACGGGTCGGTTTCTCAATAAGTATTTTATTGAAAAACCGGTCGTGACACCAGCTCATATTCTTCATTGCGCCACGGATGAGCATGAAGACTTGGACGACACTGCGGCAGGCCCTACTACCACAACCGTCCCCAACAACATTGGCGCTCCCCCTTCAACCTGATATTCTTCAGGGGCGTTAGTACTCATTTTTCTATCCTTTTGGTCATTCAATGACAAAGGGGGAGAAATTTGAGTTAGTCTTCAAGCGGATCTACCTATATGGGCGTTTTTTTGCTAAGTTACAACTGTCGTTCTTTTGAAGACTTTGCTGAATCGAGTTGTAAACTTAAACCCTATGGTGGTCTGATAGTTTTGTTGTGTTCTTCTGCATGCTTATTCCTCATATATGTTAATGCACGCATATTGAATTACATCACTCACCATATTTCATCATGCATTTCAAATTCTTCATGTTATATGTCAAATGTGTGTATGAATTACAAGATATAGGGGGAGATCTCCATGATTCTACTCTTCAAGTGTGCATTGCTTCAAAAGCAAATTCCTCACTATGCACATCTTCAGGGGGAGTTCCTCTATATCTTGCAATCAAATTCCTCAATATCAGTATTTACACTTCATATATTTATCCCCGTTGAAAACTTAACCTATATTGTCATCAATCACCAAAATGGGGGGAGATTGTAAGTGCATCTAGTGCCCCTTAGTGATTTTGGTGTCTTGAAGACTTATAGGTTAAGGGAGTAATGTGTTTCTGAGTGTACACAGGTCTATAAGTCTATGAGGAGTTTGATATTTACAGAGAAAGTCGACCCCTAAAAATGAATGTCTTTGACTGAAGACTGTGGATTTCTGAAGACTTTCTGAAGACTTTGAAAGTGAAGAAATTGGTGTGACCCTGAAAACTTGAATTTCATGCGAGGAACATGAAGCGTGAAGACTCTTGTTTTCGTTGTTTCATTTTCTCTTTCTTGAGTCATAGGAAACTCCGTACTATTAAAGGTGGTCGAGGAAATACTAAGGAAAAATTTCCAACTGATGCTCAACTCAAAATCCTACACCTACCAATCCCTTCGAGTGAAGCCATTGGAAATCTCATACAGTTCAGTCAATTTCTTCAGTGACAGAGATGAAGTTCTTCCGGTCTCTGAGGAATTTGTTCTGACTACAGAGTTAGGAATTCGCGAGTGCGGATTGCCTACAAGTGAGGAACATGATAGCCCTGAGGAATTTGATAGATCAAATTTCCGACTGTTGTTGTGCGATGTGCCAGCTGTCCCAAAATATCTTCTCCACCTAACGGTCATATCATTGAAGGGCATTTATGTCTTATCATGGCAGGCTGCTCCCTAGGCTATAAATAGCTGCCCCCTACAACCACTAGCTAGTTGGCTGCTCTGAGAGAAACATACACTTTTCATTTGAGAGCATCCCACCTCCGAGGACTTTGAGAGAAAATCATCAAGTGAGGAAAACCCAAACCCAAACACCTACAAACCCAAAGTGATTGAGCATCACTGAAGAGATTGATCCTGCGTGGATCCGATGCTTGTTACTTTTGAAGACTATGCATCTTCCAGATGGTTAGGCATCATGGTCTAGAGCATCCAAGAGGAAATTGTGGATCGTCGAGTGACCGAGTTTGTGAAGGTTTGGAAGTCACCTGAAGACTTACCACGAGTGATTGGGCGAGTCTGTGTGACCTTAGTGAAGGAGAATCTGATGAGGACTGTGTGTCCGGACTGTGTGTCCTCAGGTTTAAATACCTAGCCGCTCCAACCAGACATACAACTATGACAACAGTTGGAACTGGACTACCAAATCATTGTCTTCACCAAGCCTACTGGTTCTATTTCCTCAACTCTTTCATTTCCTCATAACTGTGTTGTGTGCTTGTTCGTATCTGTTTGAAGACTTTGACTGAAGACTTTCTCAATTTCCTCAGTTCAACTTCTTCAGTTTGTTTGTCTTCATCATGTTTTATGCTTACGCTTCCTGTACTCTGTGTCTATTTTCATTTCATCCTGATGTCCATGTTTATGTTATGTCATGTATGCATCTGAGTACTTATTCCGCTGCAAGTAGTCCGTCGCTTAGGAATTTCCTCACCCTGAAATTCCTCAGTGGAGAATTCATAAAAATCGCCTATTCACCCCCCTCTAGTCAACTCAACTCACTTTCACCAAGAGATTTCCCAGGGTGAAGCCCGTGGCTGAATCGTAAGCACCAAAGGGTTTATTATATGTCTTCGGTCCTCTATGTTTTTATAATATAACATATTACACCGTGTGTCTTTCAACCCTGCTCGTGACCTTCCCAACCCTTCGCTCTCTGAAGGGAGTTCTTTGCCGCCCGGGCAGAGAGCGAGAGGCCATCGCGAGACCCTTCACCAATCACCGCGGATGACACCGAGGTGTCATCCCGAAGGACCTCTCCTAGCCATGGAGGGGTGAGCGAGGCTGTCGAGAAGGCGCCTGAGGGTGATATCTCGGCTGCCGATGACATGGGGGGCTCGATCCGCATGGTGACCGACGACGGGGGCCCTGATCAATTCGGCCGCCAGCCGGACATCATTCCGGAGACCAATGTGGCTCTGGAATCGGGCGAGCAACCCCCTTTGAAGGAGGGGGGAGCATCAGCCCCGACAGCGGACTCCACTACTCCGGAGGCGCCAAATACTCTAGTGGAGGCACTACAACGTACTTCCATCGTGGAGGAGCACCGCACCCTAAGGGGTGTGGTGGTAGAAAAGGTCTAGTCCGCCAAGAGCGGGCTGAATGAGGCCTTCACTAGCCTACTGATAGGCTTCAAGGTATGCGACGTAATGGTCTGGACGCTTTTTCATATAAAGGAATATACCTGTGTATAGATAGTAGCCCCTGAAACTCTGTCCGGTTTTGAAAAAGCTAGATAGAGGATCACATAATATTCAGAAGAGGTAACATACTTTTCTATTGTATAACAGGCTTCCCTGTTGGCGGCAACCACCCAGGCCGCTGAAGTTTCCTAAGCCAATCAAAAACTGAATGTAGCGGATGATGAAATTGATCGCATCAACAAGCGATTCAACGAGACGCAAGGTATGCGTATACTTTTAAGAGGTGGATCATATATATGAAGTGATATGCAAATTCAGAGATTAACTCATGCACTATTGTGATTATGAGTGCAGTTGGAGCGGCCGAGGTCGAGACCCTCAAGAGCGCCCTTGCCCTGGCCAAGGAATAGGCAAAGGCGCATAAGGCAGCCGCTAACAAAGTGGCTACAGAACTAAAAACCAAACAGGCTGCCCGCCGCCAACACGAAGATAGGGTGGCCGAAGTGGAGCAAGAGCTAAAGGACGCCATCGGCAAGTGCAAGGCCTTGGAGGGGAAGACTTGGGCCCAAGCGACCGAACTCGCCAAAGCCCTCCGGGAGGCTAAGGAGGCACGGATCGAGTCCCGGAGAGCTCGTGAAGAGATCTGGCAGGCTAAACAGATAGCGGCTGGTAATCCCTTTCTCTTCCAGAATATATTTGGAGGTTAAAGATATGCTTTGCTCACTCGACTGTGGAGTTCTCCAGACGCCTTTGCGGATCTTCCGAGGAGTGCTGCCGATGCCGCACAGTTTTTTCGAGCCCAGGAGGGGAACTCGACCGAGAAGCTGTTCTGGTCACAGTTCCTGGCACCGGAGCATCCGACGCCTCTGAACAACCAGATGAAGCAGTTGATGGAGCTGCAGTTGATGGAGCTGCATAGGGTATCCGGCTTTGTCATGAAGGATCTCATAGTTCGGCTTTGGCCAGCTGAACCAATCCCTACCAGGTACTTTGGCTTGGTGAGGCGACTCATCAACGCGCTGCCTTGAGCTGAAGCTGTAAAGCACTCAGCGTGTATAGAGTGTGCGCGGATGGCCTTTGCCCTAGTCAAAATGCACTGGGCAAAGATGAAGGCCACCGATGTGGTGACCGCAGGCCCGCCCGAAGGCAAGGACCACCGCAAGCCAGAGATATACTTTGAAGATGTCCTAGCGGGTGCCCGAATAGTATAGGGCCAATGTTCAAAGGACGTTATGTTTGAGTAAATGTATCCGGGCTGTCAAAACTTTTTTTGTCAACCAAGGCTTGTCATATATTTATGCCTTTATCTTGAGTTATTTTCGTCCTGTGCAGCCGTTTTAATTCTGAAAGTTTGCCAGTCGTTGGCTTCAGCCCCCACGTAGATGCTACGAGAGTGTTCGGTATAGCGCGTGATCACACTTTAACCAACGTCTTGGTCCGTAGAGGAGGTTCCGCATAGTGAACTAAGCAATCAGACAATGCGGCTTTATTACTTTCACTTAGCCATAAGAGTTTGACGGTGGGGCTAAGTACTAGCCCCTGGTGCGTATGCAACAATCCAAACTAGGATGCCTTTGTCACATGACTGGGCGAAGACCAGCCCTTCGTATAACACGGAGTAAATCACTAATGATTTATAGTAAATCGCTGAATCGCCGACCAGCTCTCTGTGGGGACCCCGACTCATAAGTCGTGATCACCGAATGCACGTGTACAGTGATCCCAGAGATCAATGCTCACTGAACACACAGAAGCTGAATAACAAGAGTCTTACATCCATACATACCGTCTTACACAAATTATGACCATTATGGTCAGGTCTTACATAGATGAAGCCACAGGGGCTGAATACCAAATAAACTTTAGCAGCGGAAATCTTCGTCGATAAGTAGAACCCATGCCATCTGCCTTAACCCTATAGGCATTCTGACTCGGAAACGTCCTAGTTCGCATGTTCATCTCCAAAGAACTCTTCTTCGAACTCCTTCTCTTCCATGCCTAGCCAATTAAATAACCAGTGGCAAGCCAATGAGTACTTTGAATGTACTCGCAAGCAACCCATGATTGGAACAAGGCACAATAATGCAAAGATATAGCACTAAGTAGGTAGTTTGCAGAAAGCTAGTTTTGAGTGCAATGGCATGTTCAACAACTTGTAAGACATGCATCAGGAGAATTCAAGTAACCATGAGGACAGGTTACAGATATCAACATAAAAAGAGTGGGCATCAACCCAACTCAATCATGTCAAGTCCCTTGACCTGACCCAAGTAGTTCTCCCCAATTATCCAAACACACACACTGGTTTGTGAAGTTCTAGACGTAGTTTAAGCAGCACTGCCCAACTGTCCTTGACCGTGGACACGTCTATTCAAATAGTTTTACACTCTGCAGAGGTTGCACACTTTACCCACAAGATCCGGGGAACTTCCGTGTCATCCACGACCCGCGATACCTCAAGTACCCGGGGTAAGCACCCGATCACTATCTTTCCTTAGACGACGCTAACAAGGAGTCCACTCGTTGTTCCGTATCCTCACGATGTACATCATATGAGACTCACTCGAGATCGTAACATTCGAGAGGGGACACAACGGTGTATCCGGTGCCCTGTAAAGACAGTCATGGCCACCCTACCTGGCACGACCCCGTCCCGAGAGAGAGCACCAACTCTCCCCCGTCACTAGTAATGCGGGCTCCAAGCTAGTATCGGCCTAGGTAATCAATAATGCCCTTTCCCATACAAGGATAGAGTGGTTGCGCATGTAAGGTTGGGACAGTCGACAAATCTTAAATCTAATCCGTTTTCGAAAACCACACACACTTGCCTCGCTACACCACTTCACAATCAAGTGGTTACCCATCTCATCATCTCCCTCGGGCATCAGTGGCACCCGATGGGGTTTTCAAAAAGTCTTTTGAAAACACTTTGCCTCCTTCACCATGCATATACCCGTCCCTTTTTGTGTAGAACTACTTTAGCATCCTATCTACTCCCACCGGCATAACCCTCATAAGAAGGTAGCGTTACGCACAATGCAAGTATCAACGAGGAAGTAATGGTGGCAAGACACCCCATGTGGCATCACAATATCATGTCTCCGATGCAAGCAATAAAAGTGCTATATGGCATGCATAAAAAGGTTTCATAGACATGGTCAAAGGGCCGCTTGCCTTGTCCTTCAGAGTCTTCAAACCTTCTGGTCCATCTTCAAGTACTCCGTCTACTTCGCCAACTAACGATGGAAACAATCACAATAAGCAACACAACAAGGAAAAAATAAAAGTGCTCTGAAAATATGAGTTAGACTTTTCTAGGATACCTCTGGTCATATGAGGAATGACCAAGGTGATTTCATTGGAAGTGGATCAATGGATATTTCTAAACATTTCGATATGATGGAATCAAGGGGTTTATGGATTTGGAAGAAGTGTACAGAAGAACTATTTGAAAAATGATCAAAGGCATCCGTTTAACAAGGAATAATTTTAGAAGCATCTAGGAGTTGGTTTCACTGGATTTGGAGTTCAAATGAATTTCCTATGAATTTGCAAAGTTGGCTAATATGAAGAAATGGCTCATTATTTTGTGGGGTACAGAAAGTATTAAGAAAAATGTTCATAAACTAAGTTATGAACTTAGAAGCATCTAGGAATTTGAATCATGGCATTTGGATCAATTTTGAGCTCTCTATGATTTTCTAAAGTTCATCACAGAAATAGGAAAATAGGGTTTTACGAAACATGTGTGAAGAAAAGTTTTCTGGAAAAATGTGCAAACAGCACCATGTGATAGGGCATGATTTTAGGAACTACTAGAAATTTGAATCATCAAAATTGGTGTTGAAATGAATTGTTATGGATTTTAGAAGCTCAGTGAAAAGGAAAAATAAATAAATTAGGTTATACCTAAAGCGCGCACCGGCGTAGGATAGCTACTGGGCCGGGCCAGTAGCTCAGCCATGCGGGAGATCGGGCCACGTCGACGGCGTATTGGCGGACTCCGCGTTCCTGCGGGGTAGGCGGTTTGCCCCGAAGACGCGTCCACTTGCCAGCTGGCCTGGAGGCTGGGCCACCAACGAGAGGGACCCGCCCGCAGGTCGTCTCCTTCCTCGCGCCAGGAGTAGAGGAGGTCGACCAAGCGGGGCGCGGGCGTGCTCCCCGGTGGTTCCAGCCGTCCCCGACGGTGTCCAGCGTACCGATGGACTCAGGAGGACAAGCCGCGCACATTTATGGGTCTCTCGCGGGCTGGGGAGGACCGAGGCAACGGCGACCTTGGAGCCGGCGGGCGGCTTCGGGAGCGGACGAGTGCGACGCGATGGGCACCGGAGCAGAGGAAATAAGGAGCGGGAAGGATCCCATGGCCTGATGCGCTTCCCCTGGTGGTCAAAGGAGAGGAGGGGAGGCCCTGGTTCGCCGGAGCCAGGTGGAGGCCGACAACGACCATGGCAGCCATGGAGGGGGCAGTAGGGCGCGGGGGCTAGAGGTGTCTTGTCTGGGAGATTGCTGGGGAAGAGGGAGAAAGGGAAGAAGTCGTAGGAGAGCTAGGGAGGGCCTCTAAATAGAGGGGCCGTGGTGCATAGTGGACGCGGCCTACGGCGCACTCGGGTGAGGTCGTGGAGGGGAGAGGAGAGAGGTTTAGGAGGGGGCCGGCAGCTTGCCGTGTCCCAGGCGCCGAGGCGGCCTCGTGAGACACGCTAGGGAGGCCCGAGGTGGCCGGAGGCGGTTGACAGGGGGCGACTACAGTGCGGGAGCGCACTGTAGCACGCTCCAGAGCGCCCATAAGGCTGTCCAGGCCATTTTCTATGCTTGTGGGTGCGCCCTTGCATGTCCAGTAGCATTTGGGGGGTGCTAAGCAAGGGATCTTGGACTTGGATGCTTTGGGTGGCCAGTGGGTGAAGAGAGAGGAAGGAGAAGGGGTTGTCCAGAATAGAAAATTGGTGGTTCCATCCCCTTGATCAATAAGCATTGACATGTGCTGAATGCCAGAGGTAGAGGGAGGTTAGGAGGAGGTGTGGTAAAGAGGAGAACTCATTTGGATTAGTGGAAGAGGCCCAAACAGGGTTTTTAGTTAAAATGCACAAGGTATTTGATGCTAGTTTGGGCAAGTAGATGATCTCCATTTGCCATGAGACTCCACAGGGTGAAATGACACATAAAATTAGGGCCTTCCACCAATTTGGAGCTTATTTGGGCAAAGTTGCCAATGCAACTTTCGTAAACCCTAGAAATTAGAAGAAATGAACTTGTGTAGATCTAGTTGAGCAAATCACTTCCCCTTGATGCACCACTTGGTGTAGTAGCCTCATTTGGTCATGTGAACATGCTCACAAAAGTTGGGGTCAAGGAGAGAAAGTTGGTAGTACAAAGTTGTTCAAATTAGATTCTGGTCAGAGAGGGTTTTGGGGCATTTTGGTGAACCAAAATGATCTGGATTGACACGAGGGTTTGCAAGGTGATCACAATATGCATTTGTGACTTGCTGGATTTTCCTTGGATTTTTATGAAAATATTTCCTATAGAAATATTTCAAATCCTTGAAATGGGCAGAAATAGTTTTGGGAGGTTTTGTCCAATATTTTGAACATGACCATGTGTTGAAACTCTTATATATTGGAAATATATGCTCATTGAGTTTCCCTGATTTTTGTCAAATATTGTTTAAACCATAAATAATTTTTCCCTATTAAAGACCATTTCTGGCCTTAAGAAAAAGCTTTTAAATAAAATAGTAAAATTACTTTTAAAATTATATTTTTGTGGTTTATGGGAATCCTATATCTAATAGGTTTCAAATATACCTTTTGAAAGATTTTTTACACCTCAAATCAAGTACTTGCAGTGCAAATCTCAATTCAAGGGTTTTTGAAAAACTAATTTTAGAAAATACTTTTTGGCCAAATTATTTTTGTAAGAAAATACTATATTGCTCTATACACATGGCATGATCATTGGGCAGGAGTTTGGGGCAAGGAGATGAGGTATAGAAGGTGAAGCTATGTTGACTTTTAAGAGCACTTGAAAACACAGAGAGAAAACCAACTCAAATAAAAAGTCAAACAATGCAAAAGTTTGTGTCAAACCACATTTTATCATGATTTATCATCTTAAGTGTTGTGCCATGAAAATCAGGGTGTGACAGACCTACCCCCCTTACAAGAATCTCGTCCCAGAGATTCCCAAACTAGGTGCGGAAAGGAGTATGGAAACTTGGATTCGGGGTAGTCTTCAAGTCCTCATGTTGCTTTTGCTTCCGTGTAGTGCTCCATTGAGCTTGAAGTACTTGATGGTGTGGCTTCGTGTATGACGCTCCTCTTGATCCAGGTTGCTAATGGGTAGCTCGCGGTATTGGGCTAGGGGTCGATGGCTCGATGGTTAATGCCTTCGTAGAGATCGCGCAAGTTAGGAAGTTGGAAACACTTCCGGGGTTGTGATGCATGGAAAGCATTGTGCACATCGTAAATCGGTGGCAACTCCATTTGTAATCGCTTCTCTTCGTCTTGTAGTGATCTCAGAGGGGGTTGTTAAATCTTGGAGTGATCTTGAAGATGGCCGATGAATCTTGGTGTGGGTTTCCTTGTCATGGAAATGCTTGGTTCCTTAGAGAGGAGTGGCTTGCAGATACCCATGATCTTTGACGCGGGAGTTTACTTCTTGACGATGGTGGTTAGTTTAGGTCTTCCTCCTTCACATGGCGGTCTTCAGATGTTCATTAACCAGTTGAACGATTCTTCTTCCGTCTTCGGGTAGACAAGTATGTCATCAAAGAAAGATGACAACTAACTTGTCCAAGCACTCCATGAAGTCTATGGGGTACGTAAAGTGGGCTGAGGCATTGGTGGTGGTCACGGTTGAGTAGCGGCCAAGGTCTTATCGATCTAGATCCAAAGCCCAAGGTTAGGATCCGACCATGTTGTGCTTGGTTGGGCGTAAGGGTTTCAAGGATTCTAGTGTGCGAGTGAACATTTATCATCTTATCCTTGAGCACAATTCCTGAGATGCCAATTGTTCTATCTAGTCCTTTAAACAAATCACATCATATCACTGATAGTATAATTTCGTATAGGTCAACTCCAATCATCACTCATGTGATTCATATCCTCATGACTCTCGAGAGGAGGTCTAACAAAATCATATATGTCTACAATCCCCAAACCCATATGTATGTCTACCCCTAAAAATCCATGGGTAGAACATATAAGCTGCTAAGCTTGAACGTGACAATCCAAGTGCTCAGCCTATTCTTCCAAGGTATAAGATAAAGCACCTCTATCCTAAGGAAACACGTCATATCCCACTCCAAGATCTAGTTTCCTTTCCTATGAATCAACTCCAAAAGCTCATTAGCTACATAATTCATTAATTCTACAAATCCAATGTCTATGGTGTCCCACATGATCTTCTAATGTCCTATAATCACCAAATACTTGAAAGGGCTACCTTGCTATAGTCAGTCCACCAATTTCCATTATCATGGTCATGTAAACTCCAAGGTCAAGCATATATAGATCCCTAAATAAACTCTGACAATTAATCCAATCTCCTAGTTTATGGTCCACCGAGAAACATGGTATCATGATCAAGATCATCAGTCTAAATCCAATTTACTCCGAACCATGTAAAATTACTCTGCATCCATACTCCACTAGGGTAACCTATTTAATCCAAATCTCATGTCCAACGAGGAATCCTACATGTTTCCCTCAAGTTATTTACGTAATATCAACTATCTCCTATCAATATCATCTGATCAAGTCAAATCCTTGCACTTCCAGGAGTTTCAGCTTGCGATCATAATTGTCCTATAAATCCAATTTACTCAGGGGTAATAAAAGCTATGCTAATCTATAATCATGATTCCACCAAGTTCATCTACCAACATGAAAGCCTCATAATCCACCAATGAGTCTCAGTCAATTCCTCAAGGTCTCTGATATAAACTCATCAAGTCATTTGTCCTCCGTTCGTATATCCCCAAATTGGTCTCTCCTATGGCATCATCAGTTTTGGTGCTATCTTAGGATGATAATGTGCTCGTTCGCTATGTCCACTAGTTCCATAATGAACCCAGTGCTATGCGAGGTTACAGAGGCTTAACTGGTCCACTTGTAATTCTGTGGGTTAAGCACTTGGTTAAGGATTCGAGCTGGGGTATCTCGTGAAGTCTCGAAGGGTATAGTGATGGGTTTACAGTCTTGAGAGGTAAACATAACTCTACGGGGTTGCACTTGGTCGAGGAGGTTGTAGCAAAAGTCTTCAGTGCTGGTTGGTTGCCAAAGTAGAATCCTTGGTGTATCTTGTCTTGCTAGCCTTCAGTTGAGGAGAGAGATGAGAGGGAGAGGTAGCATAGAGGAGGGGAATGCCTAAAGGGGGTTCTATAGTGCAAGTGCAAACAAACAGGTGCAAAAAGGGCCAAACAGAAGAAGCAAGGTAAGGAAGGTGATATAGTCGCATACTTGTCGCCTAGGGCAAAAGTGCGACCTATATCAAAACACAAACAAATAAAAACAAGTAACACACAATCATGGTTCTATTCAAACCATCATATGGACTCGACTGCGCATAGGGGGTACACGACTCATCCTACCCTAGGGGTTCTAGGACTCAGTAGTTGTGCCTTGTGCCTCATGCAGTCTTCTGAGTTTTCCTCAGGTGTTGCTACGTCTCTTGTTTGATGAAACGATCTGGGTTGAGCCGGAAGAATCTTTGACAACTTCTCGCCTGATGAGGTGATGGGGTGATGGTGGCTCCTCGTGGCTGTCTTTGACTTGGTCTTCTCTTGTCTTCTTAATCATGATGATCGCTTTTGCTTTCTAAGGCGTCGATGGTACCAGGTTCGTAATCCTTTATGCAAGGACATTAACAAGGCATAGTAGAGGTCCAACATGTCGGTTACGTTGATGACAACATCGACACCAAGAGCAGGGGATGAAGAGAACCGTTTTCCTGCTCACTATAGTGAGGCGGACCAAATGGCGAGGTTCTCATCCACCAGTGGTTGACGTTACAACAATGGTAAGGACATGGTTGCTCTATTAGCGATGTATATCGTGATCTTGCATATCCTATGCCTTGATCGTCGTAGGCTAAGGTTGCATCATCTTGGGGCAGTGTCAAGGGTGTCACCATCTCCTGGGTCTTCATGTCCTCATTCCTCGAGGATGTATCTTCTGTTGGTGTCGTCTTGTTGTGGTGTCGCCAATCTTGTGTTCAGGAGATGTGGGTGAATGTCATCAAGGCATATTCCTTCTAGATTATCCACGAGGATTACAAAGAATCCAATGGTCGGGGCATAAGGGTTCTAGCGACCAAAGGTTTTGAAGGGAAGAGATCAATAAGGAAAGTATACCTTAGTTTTCGAAAAACTGAGAAGGGAAGAGAAGTATAGATATTTTTAAAAACTAGTAGTAGTTTTGGAAATAGTTTTACCCTAACTAACGACCATGCTAACTAAGGCTTCCTACAGTCAGGATGGCTCTGATACCAGCTCTGTGGGGACCCCGACTCATAAGTCGTGATCACCGAATGCACATGTACAGTGATCCCTGAGATCAATGCTCACTGAACACACAAAAGTTGAATAACAAGAGTCTTACATCCATACATATCGTCTTACACAAATTATGACCATTATGGTCAAGTCTTACATAGATGAAGCCACAGGGGCTGAATACCAAATAAACTTTAGCAGCGGAAATCTTCGTCGATAAGTAGAACCCATGCCATCTGCCTTAACCCTACAGGCATTCTGACTCGGAAACGTCCTAGTTCGCATGTTCGTCTCCAAAGAACTCTTCTTCGAACTCCTGCTCTTCCATGCCTGGCCAATTAAATAACCAGTGGCAAGCCAATGAGTACTTTGAATGTACTCGCAAGCAACCCATGATTGGAACAAGGCACAATAATGCAAAGATATAGCACTAAGTAGGTAGTTTGCAGAAAGCTAGTTTTGAGTGCAATGGCATGTTCAACAACTTGTAAGACATGCATCAGGAGAATTCAAGTAACCATGAGGACAGGTTACAGATATCAACATAAATAGAGAGGGCATCAACCCAACTCAATCATGTCAAGTCCCTTGACCTGACCCAAGTAGTTCTCCCCAATTATCCAAACACACACACTGGTTTGTGAAGTTCTGGACGTAGTTTAAGCAGCACCGCCCAACTGTCCTTGACCATGGACACGGCTATTCGAATAGTTTTACACTCTGCAGAGGTTGCACACTTTACCCACAAGATCCGGGGCACTTCCGTGTCATCCACGACCTCGCGATACCTCAAGTACCGGGGTAAGCACCGATCACTATCTTTCCTAGACGACACTAACAAGGAGTCCACTCGTTGTTCCGTATCCTCACGATGTACATCATACGAGACTCACTCGAGATCGTAACATCCGAGAGGGACACAACGGTGTATCCGTTGCCTCAGAAGACAGTCATGGCCGCCCTACCTGGCACGACCCCGTCCCGAGAGAGGGCACCAACTCTCCCCCGTCACTAGTAATGCGGGCTCCAAGCTAGTATCGGCCAAGGTAATCAATAATGCCCTTTCCCATACAAGGGTAGAGGGGTTGCGCATGTAAGGTTGGGACAGTCGACAAATCTTAAATCTAATCCGTTTTCGAAAACCACACGCACTTGCCTCGGTACCCCACTTTGTCATCAAGTGGTTACCCATCTCATCATCTCCCTCGGGCATCAGTGGCACCCGATGGGGTTTTCGAAAAGTCTTTTGAAAACACTTTGCCTCCTTCACCATGCATATACCCGTCCCTTTTTGCGTAGCACTACTTTAGCATCCTATCTACTCCCACCGGCATAACCCTCATAAGAAGGTAGGGTTACGCACAATGCAAGTATCAACGAGGAAGTAACGGTGGCAAGCCACCCCATGTGGTCATCACAATATCATGTCTCCGATGCAAGCAATGAAAGTGCTATATGGCATGCATAAAAAGGTTTCATAGACATGGTCAAAGGGCTTCTTGCCTTGTCCTTCAGAGTCTTCAAACCTTCTGGTCCATCTTCAAGTACTCCGTCTACTTCGCCAACTAACGACGGAAACAATCACAGTAAGCAACACAACAAGGCAAAAATAAAAGTGCTCTGAAAATATGAGTTGGACTTTTCTAGGATACCTCTGGTCATATGAGGAATGACCAAGGTGATTTCATTGGAAGTGGATCAATGGATATTTCTAAACATTTTGATATGATGGAATCAAGGTGTTTATGGATTTGCAAGAAGTGTACAGAAGAACTATTTGAAAAATGATCAAAGGCATCCATTTAACAAGGAATAATTTTAGAAGCATCTAGGAGTTGGTTTCACTGGATTTGGAGTTCAAATGAATTTCCTATGAATTTGCAAAGTTGGCTAATATGAAGAAATGGCTCATTATTTTGTGGGGTACAGAAAGTATTAAGAAAAATGTTCATAAACTAAGTTAAGAAGTTATAAGCATCTAGGAATTTGAATCATGGCATTTGGATCAATTTTGAGCTCTCTGTGATTTTCTAAAGTTCATCACAAAAATAGGAAAATAGGGTTTCACGAAACATGTGTGAAGAAAAGTTTTCTGGAAAAATGTGCAAACAGCACCATGTGATAGGGCATGATTTTAGGAACTACTAGAAATTTGAATCATCAAAATTGGTGTTGAAATGAATTTGTTATGGATTTTAGAAGCTCAGTGAAAAGGAAAAATAAATAAATTAGGTTATACCTAAAGCGCGCACCGGCGTAGGATAGCTACTGGGCCGGCCCAGTAGCTCAGCTATGCGGGAGATCGGGCCACGTCGACGGCGCACTGGCGGACTCCGCGTTCCTGTGGGGTAGGCGGCCTGCCCCGAAGACGCGTCCACTTGCCAGCTGGCCTGGAGGCTGGGCCACCGACGAGAGGGACCCGCCCGCAGGTCGTCTCCTTCCTCGCGCCAGGAGCAGAGGAGGTCGACCGAGCGGGGCGCCGGCGTGCTCCCCGGTGGTTCCGGCCGTCCCCGACAGCGTTCAGCGTACCGGTGGACTCGGGAGGCCGAGCCGCGCCCATTTATGGGTCTCTCGCGGGCTGGGGAGGACCGAGGCAACGGCGACCTTGGCGCCGACGAGCGGCTTCAGGAGCGGACGAGCGCGACGCGATGGGCACCGGAGCATAGGAAATAAGGAGCGGGAAGGATCCCATGGCCTGCTGCGCTTCCCCTGGTGGTCAAAGGAGAGGAGGGGAGGCCCTGGTTCGCCGGAGCCGGGTGGAGGCCGACGGCGACCATGGAGGGGGCAGGAGGGCGCGGGGGGTAGAGGTGTCTTGTCTGGGAGATTGCTGGGGAAGAGGGAGAGGGGGAAGAAGCCATAGGAGAGCTCGGGAGGGCCTCTAAATAGAGGGGCCGTGGTGCACCGTTGATGCGGCCTACGGCGCACTCGGGTGAGGTCGTGGAGAGGAGAGGAGAGAGGTTTAGGAGGGGGCCGACAGCTTGCCGTGTCCCAGACGCCGAGGCGGCCTCGTGAGACACGCTGGGGAGGCCCGAGGTGGCCGGAGGCGGTTGGCAGGGGGCGGCTACAGTGCGGGAGCACACTGTAGCGCTCTCCAGAGCACCCATATGGATGTCCAGGCCATTTTCTATGCTTGTGGGCGCGCCCTTGCATGTCCAGTAGCATTTGGGGGGTGCTAAGCAAGGGATCTTGGCCTTGGATGCTTTGGGTGGCCAGTGGGTGAACAGAGAGGAAGGAGAAGGGGCTGTCCAGAATAGAAAATTGGTGGTTCCATCCCCTTGATCAATAAGCATTGACTTGTGCTGAATGCCAGAGGTAGAGGGAGGTTAGGAGGAGGTGTGGTAAAGAGGAGAAGTCATTTGGATTAGTGGAAGAGGCCCAAATAGGGTTCTTAGTTAAAATGGAGAAGGTGTTTGATGCTAGTTTGGGCAAGTAGATGATCTCCATTTGCCATGAGACTCCACAGGGTGAAATGACACATAAAATTAGGGCCTTCCACCAATTTGGAGCTTATTTGGGCAAAGTTGCCAATGCAACTTTCGTAAACCCTAGAAATTAGAAGAAATGAACTTGTGTAGATCTAGTTGAGCAAATCACTTCCCCTTGATGCACCACTTTGTGTAGTAGCCTCATTTGGTCATGTGAACATGCTCACAAAAGTTGAGGTCAAGGAGAGAAAGTTGGTAGTACAAAGTTGTTCAAATTAGATTCTGGTCAGAGAGGGTTTTGGGGCATTTTGGTGAACCAAAATGACCTGGATTGACATGAGGGTTTGCAAGGTGATCAAAATATGCATTTGTGACTTGCTGGATTTTCCTTGGATTTTTTATGAAAATATTTCCTATAGAAATATTTCAAATCCTTGAAATGGGCAGAAATGGTTTTGGGAGGTTTTGTCCAATATTTTGAACATGACCATGTGTTGAAACTCTTATATATCGAAAATATATGCCCACCGAGTTTCCCTGATTTTTGTCAAATATTTTTTAAACCATAAATAATTTTTCCCTATTAAAGACCTTTTTTGGCCTTAAGAAAATGCTTTTAAATAAAATAGTAAAATAACTTTTAAAATTATATTTTTGTGGTTTATGGGAATCCTATGTCTAATAGGTTTCAAATATACCTTTTGAAAGATTTTTCACACCTCAAATCAAGTACTTGCAGTGCAAATCTCAATTCAAGGGTTTTTGAAAAACTAATTTTAGAAAATACTTTTTGGCCAAATTATTTTTGTAAGAAAATACTATATTGCTCTATACACATGGCATGATCATTGGGCAGAAGTTTGGGGCAAGGAGATGAGGTATAGAAGGTGAAGCTATGTTGACTTTTAAGAGCACTTGAAAACACAGAGAGAAAACCAACTCAAATAAAAAGTCAAACAATGCAAAAGTTTGTGTCAAACCACATTTTATCATGATTTATCATCTTAAGTGTTGTGCCATGAAAATCAGGGTGTGACACTCTCGTCATATCATCACATTCAGTTTTTAGCTTTCTCTACTGAGGTATTTGATCGGCCGAACAAGACATAGAATCGCAGTAGTCTCCCTTTACTACCTTAGCCGAACTAGAGGAACGTAAGGTGGTAATCACAGGAGACGGGTAACCCAACTATAGACCAAAGACATGATTCGGTGTTGATGCATATAATGCAATATTCGGGATGCCGAAGAGTACCCTATAGGCGTTCATACTTTTTGAAAATATGCATAGCCGGATAGAGCCCCCGACATTTAGGCCGGACCAAAGCATATGTGGCAATCTGAAGCAAGGAGGGAATAAAGATGGTAAAATAAACCAATACTGAACAGAAGTTGGCGATCAACTATTTCTTTTATACCCTAATTAATACGTCAAGATGTGCTATTATATATATTGCCATGAACATCAAGGCTATTTGACATGCCAAGAATTTGTACATGAGGGGAAGCTTTATACAGGGCCTAAAAGAAAAGGTAGTCTGGAAGATCCCAGTGGTGCCCTGCCGCACGTCTGCGCCATTTCTCCTTGGTGAAGGATCCTTTGAGAGGAGAACTCGATGGTTATCTATACGAAAGGGGGGCCTCAAAAGTTCCCTTGCACGACCGTAGGGTAGGTAGGTTTTTAATTAAACTATAGTACGAGAGAGGAAGAAAAAAGAAAGAAGGAGAAAAAGGTTAAGGTCCGAATAGGGTCAAGCCGCACTATAGACCTTTTTCGTAGTGTGCCTCCCTTGCTGCCCAAGTTATTTTAAGTGTGTAATTATGCACACATGGTATATATGCCACGGTTTTATGGGGCGATCGGTGGAGGCGAAATTGCTATTCAAGCTTTGGATCCACCGAGCTGTCATTTTGTGGAGTGGACCGGACCCGCTTGGTAGTGTGAGGGGTCTTGATGACCGATGAATTGTTCGGCTTGATGGGGCCGCTCTATACTTCAACTGCAAGGGTCGTGGTGTGCTCCTCAGTACGGAGGGAGCGCTCCATATTTCCATTGACTGTTATAACACCCCGCGGTCCGGGCATTTTCAGCTTTAAGTAAGCATAGTGCAGGACTGCATTGAAACTGGCAAAAGCAGTTCGTCCAAGCAGCGTATGATAACCACTGCGAAAAGGGACAATGTGGAAGATCAAGTTTTCGCTTCGGAAGTTATCCGGCGAACCAAAGACTATTGCCAATGTTAAGGAGCCCGTGCAGCGGGCCTCTACGCCGGGAATCACTCCTTTAAAGGTAGTGTTATTGGGCTTGATTCTTGACGGGTCAATACCCATCTTACGGACAGTGTCTGGATAAATCAGGTTAAGACTGTTGCCGCCGTCCATAAGGACTCAAGTGAGATGGTATCCATCAACGATTGGGTCGAGTACTAGGGCCGCCGAACCTCCATGATGGATACTAGTTGGGTGGTCCCTGCGATAGAAGGTGATCAGACAAGTCGACCATGGGTTGAATTTTGGGGCGACAGGCTCTATGGCATAGACGTCCCTTAGTGCGCGCTTGCGCTCCCTCTTGGGGATATGTGTGACATATATCATGTTCACTATTTTCACCTCGGGGGGGGGGGGGGATTTCTTCTGTCCCCCTGTGTTTGGTGGACGGGGCTCATCATCGTCCTCGCTTTGAGGCCCTTTCCCCTTGTGTTTGGTATTCAACTTACCGGCCTGTTTAAAAACCCAGCAGTTTCTCTTAGAGTGGTTGGCAGGCTTGTCGGGGGTGCCATGAATCTGGCAAGGCCTGTCTAGTATCTTGACCTAATTAGATGGTATGTCTCTATTTCCTTTGAATGTCTTCTTCTGCTGACCTGGTTTGGAGCCACTGAATTCGGCGTTGACCACCGTATCTTCAGTTTCTTCATTGTTGTTCCGACGCTTCTTTTTGTTACATCGTGGCCTTCCGTTGCCTTCCCTGGCTTCAGAGGTGCCAGGGTCGCTAGTACTGTTGCTTCTACGAGCCAACCAGCTATCTTCGCCCGCACAGAAGCGGGTCATAAGTGCAGTAAGAGCTGCCATAGTCTTCGGCTTTTCCTGATAGAGGTGTTGGGCGAGCCATTCATCACGAATGCTATGTTTACAGGCCGCTAGGGCTTCGGCGTCCGGAAATTCGACAATTTGATTCTTTTTACTTAAGAACCGAGTCCAGAGTTCACGGGCTGACTCTCCAGGTTACTGAACTATGTGACTAAGGTCATCAGCGTCGGTCGCCAGACATAAATATCCTAGAAGTTGTCTCGAAAAGCATCCTCCAAGTCTTCCCAGCTACCAATAGAGTTCTTTGGGAGGCTATTCGACCAGTGCCGTGCTGGTCCTTTTAGCTTTAGGCAGAGGTATTTAATGGCATGGAGATCGTCACCGCGAGCCATGTGAATATGGAGAAGAAAATCCTCAATCCATACAACGGGATCTGTCATTCCATCGTATGCTTCACTATTTATGGGTTTAAACCCTAATGGAAATTGGTGCTGCATTACCTCATCGGTAAAGCACAAGGGGCGTGCGGCGCCTCTGTATCGGGAAACATCACAACGGAGTTCGGATGACATCCGTGTTTGGTGTTCGGACTGAGTTTGGTTGTGCTTATCGCGCCAAGCTTGATGGCCGTCGTCTCATGTTGGAGCACGTCCCCTTGATCCATAGATTGATCTAGTCTGACCGGCTCTATTGTCCAGGTCCTGACGTAAGTCGTAGGTATAGCCCGGATCCGCTACCTCTTTGCCTTGACAGCGAGGTGGCACGGGCTAGTGTTCAGCGTAAGTAACTGCTTTTGTCCCGTCCACGTGGTGGTCGGTCTGGTTCCTCAACATGATTATATCTTGATGGTATTGGCTCAAGGGCCTCGTCGTCAAACTGTGGTAGTAGCATGTGCTTTGGGTAGCTCTTTGTTGGGCGCTCAAGGCCGTATTCCTCGGCAGCCAGAACCTTGGTCTATCTATCATTGAGCGTATCCTGTTCGGCTTGAAGCTGTTGCTGTTTCTTTTTCAGGCTCCTTGCAGTGGCGATAAGTTGTCGCTTGAAGCGTTCTTTTTCGAGGGGTTCCTCTGGCATGATGAAATCTATGCTGCCGAACTAACGTCTTCCTTGGAGGCTGGTAGATAATTACTATCTTCCGAATCCTCATGATCAACAAGTTCGTCAAGGTTAACTTGTCCCTCCTCCCATTCATCCTGCTCGGACGTAGGCTCGACGGGGTCTTCGAGGTCTTTGGCATCATTCGGAGTGTTGTTATCTCCGGTGCCGGTATTGGGATCCTTTTCTCGACGAGATCGTGAGCGGCATCACTGACGTCGGCGCTTAGGTGGTGCCTCGACGGGCTTTTCCTTAATCGGATCTTGAGTGCCATCGTCGTCCTTCTTTTCGGGCGTAACCACCGTATACACGTCGTAAGTAGAAGTGGTCGTCCAACGCCTAGGGATGGGTGGGTTTTGGCCTGATTCTGCTCCGGCATCGTCGTCCATGCATCGATGTCTTCGGAAACGTAGTCTAGCATGTCGGTTAGGTCCTCGACGGTGGCTACCAAGTGGGTGGTGGGTGGGACATGAAATTCCCCGCTCTCAGCCTCTAGTTCGGGCTGGGCATAGTTCGCAAGTGATATTTCTGTCATGGCGAGAGAGAACATGATGTCCAGAGCCTCGTTTAGGAGCGAAGGCCGGACGGGTGACTGAGGGCCTGCGGAGCTAGGTCTGGAAATCGCTGCTTGACCATGCTCAATGGATGCAGACCTTGAGAGTTCGGAGTTAACATCCAGAGGTGAGTCCGGCTTCATGATGAAAGGGAGAGTCCTGTTAGATTCCAGGGCTGCTGATTATATGGTCACCTCCGGGTCTCCGGCAGGGAGCTCCGTAGTAGGAGAGGGTCCGGCGGTGTTCATACTCCCGTCTTCGTACAGGGTGATCCGCTCTGTATCTAAGGCCAGGGCAGGAACGATAGTTGATCCTTGAACGGAGCCTGGTGGTGGATCCGACGGGCTTCCTTCATGTAGATGAGGAGCGGTGGTCGAGGCCAAGAACCCTTTGAAGGTCAAGTCTCCTTGGATATCAGTGATATAATTAAGGCTTCTGAACCTGATCTAGTGACCAGGAGCATAGTTGTCAATCTATCAAGGTGACCAGTTGAATTGGCAAGCAGAGCGAAGCCGACAAACACAACAAGTTGACCAGGGAGGAAAGTTTCCCCGGAAACAACATCGTTGTCGATGATCAAAGGAGCCATCAAACCGACTGCCGATGACACAGTGGAACTCTCAATGAAAGCACCAATGTCGGGGTCAAAACCGGCCGATCTCGGGTAGGGGCTCCCGAACTGTGCGTCTGAGGATCGAAGGTAACAAGGGACAAGTGGGACACAATGTTTACCGAGGTTCGGCCCCTCTTAATGAAGGTAAAACCCTACGTCCTACTTGATTGTATTTGATGAGTATAGGGGTTACAAGAGTTGATCTACCTCGAGATCATAATGGCTAAACCCTAGATGTCTAGCCTGGACACCCGAGGACCCCCCTATAAAAGACTCATCACGGCCCATCAGTTCGGCCCATATGAAATAGCCTGGACACCCGAGGACCCCCCCCCCCCCAATGCAAGGCTCCCTCACCCAGGTTTATTTTCCATCATATAAGTTTCCGATATACAATTCTAGTTTCCGATTTACTTTCTTTGCAATCTTTTATTATTCGTTCCATAAACGAAAAATACCAAAAATATTAATTTACCGTTTATCCATCTCTATCAGATCTCACGTTGCAAATAACAATGAAGGGATTGACAACCCCTTTATCATGTTGGGCGCAAGTTGGTGTTTGTTTGTGCAGTTATTCGGTGGCTTGCGCGTTGTCTCCTACTGGATTGATACCTTGGTTCTCAAAACCGAGGGAAATGCTTACTCAACTTTGTTGCATCACCCTTTCCTCTTCATGGAAAAAACCAACACAAGCTCAAGAGGTAGCAGGAAGAATTTCTGGCGCCGTTGTTGGGGAGATGTACGCCAAGCCGAGACATACCAAGTACCCATCATAAACTCTCATCCCTCGCATAACACTATTCTCCATTCGCCTATCCTTTTCCTCTCCCCCACTTCTAAAACGATTATTGAAAAGATTCGCCTTTTCTTCGCCCATCTTCCGTTCGTCTTCTCCGTTTGCTCGTTTGCCGCCACCATGTCTGAAACTGGGGAGGTTATTATTGAAAAGGATAGTAGTAACGATGGGGGAAACATTGATGCCTTTGCTAATTCTATTCCACATGAAGAAACTACTATTTTGCACGCTAAGAAATTTCACATAGGTAGCGGAAATATTATTGGAAAGGGGGTTATTCAAGATTTCTTTACTTGTGCCGATGCACTCCCCACTATGGGTGGATCTATCCTCCATAAAACTATTACCCTTACGGATGCTATATCTTTGCTTGTTGTTGAACTTGAAAGACAATTTGTTCACATGCATCCATCCATACAAAGGATTTTCTAGAGTTTTCTAATATTGAGCATTCTTATGTTAAGCGCGCCGCCACTATATTTCTAGCTCATGAGTTTAGATTTATTATGAAAGAAGCTAGTGAAATTTTCGCTCACTATAAAGTAGATGATGGTCGCCCTCCCATAGAGGGAATTCTCTTTAATCAAGAGGATATAATGCGTTTACGGTCTTTAGATCATTTTGCTTACAACGAAAATTTAAAAAAGAGGGTTCCTTCTTATGTTTTAGTCAATAAGATTTCTGAGCTTAATGATGATTTTTCTATTTAAAACAATGGATTATGTTTCTCTCTTGGACACAAGCTCATGACTTTTTTCCAAAAGAATGCTTATAATGATGAGTTGGTCGTACAATATGAAGGGCCGAAGGAGGAACCAATTCCTCCCGAGATCGAACTTGGGGATTCTTATCCCATTAAATTTAGCCCTTTTGATTACTTTTCTTACCTCAAAGAAAACTTGCTCCTAAACGAAGGGAGTATGATATGAGTTTTCAAGATTTTCCTCATCATTATTACGATTACACTTAGATCTATTCGTGTTTTATGCCTAGCTAAGGGCGTTAAACAATAGAGTTTATTGGGAGGCAACCCAATTTTATTTTTGTTTTTGCTTCTTAGGTTCTATTTTGCAATAAATATTTCATCTATCCTCTGGTTAGATGTGGTTTTGTGTTTTATTTAGTGTTTGTGCCAAGTAAGACCTTTGGGATAGCTTACGGTAATAGTTGATTTGATCTTGCTGGAAAAAAAATAGAAACTTTGCGCTCAGTCCCGGAATTTTTTAAAATCACAGAAGCATGATAAAATCCTGAATCTTTTATAGTAGATTGATATATAAATTTCCTAGGACGTCCTAAAGTTTCAGGATATTTGGAGTTACAGAAGTATGCGAACTATTCAGATTACTACAGGCTGTTCTGTTTTTGACAGATTTTGTTTTTCGCGTGTTGTTTGCTTATTTTGATGCATCTATGGCTAGTATGGGGGGTATGAACCATGGAAAAGTTGGAATACAATAGATATTACACCAATATAAATAAAGGATGAGTTCACAACAGTAATAAAAGTGGTGATTTATTTTCTTATACTAACGGAGCTTACGAAATTTTCTGTTGAGTTTTGTGTTGTGATGTTTTCAAGTTTTGGTTAAGTATTTGATGGACAATGGAATAAGGAGTGGCAATAGCCTAATCTTGGGGATGCCCAAGGCATGCCAAAGGTAATATTCAAGGAGGCCAAAGATCCTAAGCTTGGGGATGCCCCGGGAAGGCATCCCCTCTTTCGTCTTCGTCTATCGGTAACTTTACTTGAGGCTATATTTTTATTCACCACATGATATGTGTTTTGCTTGGAGCATCTTGTATGAATTGAGTCTTTGCTTTTTAGTTTGCCACAATCATCCTTTCTGTACACACCTTTTGGGAGAGACACGCATGAATCATGATTTATTAGAATGCTCTATGTGCTTCACTTATATCTTTTGAGCTAGGCAAATTTGATCTAGTGATTCACTTATATCTTTTTAGAGCACGGAGGTGATTTTATTTTATAGAAATTGATGAACTCTCATACTTCACTTATATTATTTTGAGAGTCTCTAAACAGCATGGTAATTTGCGTTAGTTATAAAATTAGTCCTAATATGATAGGCATCCAAGAGGGATATAATAAAAACTTTCATATAAAGTGTATTGAATACTATGAGAATTTGATTCCTTATGATTGTTTTGAGATATGAAGATGGTGATATTAGAGTCATGGTAGCGAGTAGTTGTGATTTTGAGAAATACTTGTGTTAAAGTTTGTGAGTCCCATAACATGCACGTATGGTGAACCGTTATGTGATGAAGTCGGAGCATGATTTATTTATTGATTGTCTTCCTTATGAGTGGCGGTCGGGGATGAGCGATGGTCTTTTCCTACCAATCTATCCCCCCTAGGAGCATGCACGTAGTACTTTGTTTCGATGACTAATAGATTTTTGCAATAAGTATGTGAGTTCTTTATGACTAAAGTTGAGTCCATGGATTATACGCACTCTCACTTTCCTGCCATTGCTAGCCTCTCTAGTGCCATGCAACTTTAGCCGGTACCATAAACCCACCACATATCCTTCCTCAAAACAGCCACCATACCAACCTATTATGGCATTTCCATAGCCATTCCGCGATATATTGCCATGCAACTTTTCCACCGTTCCGTTTATTATGACACGCATCATCATTATCATATTGCTTTGCATGATCATGTAGTTGACATCGTATTTGAGGAAAAGCCACCACTCATCATTTTTTGTACATGTCACTCTTGATTCATTGCATATCCCGGTACACTGCCGGAGGCATTCATATAGAGTTATATTTTGTTCTAGCATCGAGTTGTAATTTTTGAGTTGTAAGTAAATAAAAGTGTGATGATCTTCATTATTAGAGCATTGTCCCATGTGAGGAAAGGATGATGGAGACTATGATTCCCCCACTAGTCAGGGTCAGACTCTGGACGAAAAAAGGAGGCCAAAAAAAATGAAAGAAGGCCCAATAAAAAATGAGAGAAAAAGAGAGAAGGGACAATGTTACTATTCTTTTACCACACTTGTGCCTCAAAGTAGCACTGTGATATTCATGATAGAGAGTCTCCAATGTTATCACTTCCATATACTAGTGGGAATTTTGTTATATAACTTGGCTTGTATATTCCAATGATGGGCTTCCTCAAATTTCCCTAGGTCTTCGTGAGCAAGCAAGTTGGATGCAAACCCACTTAGTTTTCTTTTTGAGCTTTCATAAACTTATAGCTCTAGTGCATCTGTTGCATGGCAATCCCTACTCACTCGCATTGATATCTATTAATGGGCATCTCCATAGCCTGTTGATACGCCTAGTTGATGTGAGACTATCTCCCTCTTTTGTCTTCTCCACAACCACCGTCTATTCCACCTATAGTGCTATGTCCATGGCTCACGCTCATGTATTGTGTAAAAGTTGAAAAGGTTTGAGAACATCAAAAGTATGAAACAATTTCTTGGCTTGTCATCAGGGTTGTGCACGATTTAAATGTTTTGTGTGATGAAGATGGAGCATAGCTAGACTATATGATTATGTAGGGATAAGCTTTCTTTGGCCATGTCATTTTGAGAAGACATACTTATTTTGTTAGTATGCTTGAAGTATTATTGTTTTTATGTCAATATTTAACTTTTGTTTTGAATCATACGGATCTGAACATTCATGCCACAATAAATAGAATTACATGGATAAATATGTTAGGTAGCATTCCACATCAAAAATTCTGTTTTTATCATTTACCTACTCGAGGATGAGCTGGAATTAAGCTTGGGATGCTTGATACGTCTCCAACGTATCTATAATTTTTTATTGTTCCATGCTATTATATTATCTGTTTTGGATGTTTTATATGCATTAATATGAAGTTTTATATGATTTTTCGGACTAACCTATTAACCTAGAGCCCAGTGCCAGTTCCTGTTTTTTCCTTGTTTTAGATTTTCGCAGTAAAGGGATACCAAACGGAGTCCAAATGGAATAAAACTTTTGCGATGATTTTTCTTGGACCAGAAGACACCCAGGAGACCTGGAGTGCAAGTCAGAAGAGCCACGAGGCGGCCACAAGGGTGGAGGGCATGCCCAGGGGGGTAGGGCGCGCCCCCCGACCTTGTGGGCCCCTCTGTGACCCCCTGACCTAGATCTTCCTCCTATATATTCTCATATTCCCCAAAAACTTTTGGGGAGCCACGAAACCACTTTTCCGCCGCCGCAACCTTCTGTACCCATGAGATCCCATCTTGGGGCCTTTTCCGGCATCCTGCCGGAGGGGGATTCGATTACCGAGGGCTTCTACATCAACACCATTGCCTCTCTAATGAAGCATGAGTAGTTTACCAAAGACCTATGGGTCCATAGCTAGTAGCTAGATGGCTTATTCTCTCTCTTTGATTCTCAATACAAAGTTCTCCTCGGTGTTCTTGGAGGTCTATTCGATGTAATACTCTTTTGCGGTGTGTTTGCCGAGATCCGATGAATTGTGGATTTATGATCAGGTTATCTATGAATATTATTTGAATCTTCTCTGAATTTCTTATATGCATGATTTGATATCTTTGCAAGTTTCTTCTAAGTATCGACTTGGTTTGGCCAACTAGATTGTTTTTTCTTGCAATGGGATAAGTGCTTAGATTTGGGTTCAATCTTGCGGTGCTCGATCCTAGTGACAGAAGGGGAACCGACCCATATTGTATTGTTTCCATCGAGGATAAAAAGATGGGGTTTTCGTCATAATGCTTGAGTTAATTCCTCTACATCAGGTCATCTTGCCTATGGCGTTACTCTGTTCTTTATGAACTTAATACTCTACATGCATGCTGGATAGCGGTCGATGTGTGGAGTAATAGTAGTAGATGCAGAATTGTTTCGGTCTACTTGACACGGACGTGATGCCTATATTCATGATCATTGCCTTAGATATCGTCATAACTTTGTGCTTTTCTATCAATTGCTCGGTAGTAATTTGTTCACCCATCGTAACAATTTCTATCTTGAGAGAAACCTCTAGTGAAACCTATGGCACCCGGGTCTATTTTCCGTCATATAAGTTCTGATCTACAATTATAGTCTCCGATTTACTTTCTTTGCAATGTTTTATTTTCCATTCCATAAACCAAAAATACCAAAAATATTACTTTCCCGTTTATCCATCTCTACCAGATCTCACGTTGCAAATAACCATGAAGGGATTGACAACCCCTTTATCGCGTTGGGTGCAAGTTGGTGTTTGTTTGTGCAGTTATTCGGTGGCTTGCACGCTGTCTCCTACTGGATTGATACCTTGGTTCTCAAAACTAAGGGAAGTACCTACTCTACTTTGTTGCATCACCCTTTCCTCTTCAAGGGAAAAACTAATGCAAGCTCAAGAGGTAGCAGTGACCATAAGCGTCGCTCATCCAATCGTGGCCTGAGACGAGATATGCGCGACTACTATCAGGGTGTCGCCACATCGGGAGGTCCTGCTGGTTTTGTTTTACCATTGTCGAAATGTCTTGTGATCCGGGATTGCGAGTTTGATCGGGTTGTTCCGGGAGGAGGATTTTCCTCCATTGATCATGAGAGCTTTCATGGGCTAAGTTGGGACACGCCTGTAGGGTTTAAACTTTCGAGAGCCGTGCCTGCGGTTATGTGGAAGATGGGAGTTTTTGATATCCGGTTGTAGTGAACTTGAAGTTAATATCATTAAAACACACCAATCGCATGCGTAACCGTGAAGGTCTCTTTTCGACGAGGTTCGGGAAGAGAACACGGTGGGTGAAGGAGTCCTGGACTAAGGGGTCCTCGGGCGTCCGGCCTATTATCCATGGGCCGGACTGATGGGATGTGAATACACGAAGACCGAAGACAATACCCGTGTCTAGATTGGACTATACTTGGTGTGGAAGGCAAGCTAGGCGACCGATTATGAAGATTCCCTCTTATGTATCCGACCTTGTGTAACCCTAGATCTCTCCGGTGTCTATATAAACTGGAGAGCATAGTCCGGATAGGACAGATTCATTACCATATACTCATAGGCTAGACTTCTAGGGTTTAGCCATCACGATCTCGTGGTACATCAACTCTTGTAACACTCATATTCATCAAGATCAATCAAGCAGGAAGTAGGGTATTACCTCCATAGAGAGGGCCCGAACCTGGGTAAATATCGTGTCCCCTGTCTCCTGTTACCATCGATCCTAGACGCACGCTCGGGACCCCTACCGAGATCCGCGGTTTGACACCGACATTGGTGCTTTCATTAAGAGTTCCACTGTGTCGTCGATGAAAGGTTTGATGGCCCCTTCAATCGTCAGTAATGACGTGATCCAAGGAGAAACCTTCCTCCCTGGACAGATCTTTGTATTCGATGGCTTCGTACTGCAGGCCAACTCGCTCAGCCATCTAGAGCAGATCAATAGCTATGCCCCTGGCCATCAGGTCAGATTCGGAAGCCTGAACTACGTCGCGGACATCCGTGGAGATTTGGTCTTCGACTGATTCGAGACTGCGGCAACCGCTCCCCTTCGCCCCGATGAACATGGCTTAAACCTGTCATCGGGCTGCATCTAGGAAATATCTCCTGTAACAACTATGGCCTTAGATCCGAAGCAGATCAAGTCATCCGAAGATGGGAAACTCAACCCCGTCACGGGGGCCACCAATTCGGCGGCGTTGGATCCGCATGCAGATTCCACTTCGTACGATACTTGCATCAACGGAACCCCGGACTTGTCTCCGGTATCGAGTTCCGAACCCTGCGAGCCCGCGGATACCGAACTCGATCGGCTATCGATCTTCAAGTTCAGCGCCGCGGATATCTTCCAACACTCGCCCATGGGCGACCTACTAAACTCACTAAAAAACCTATCCCTGGCAGACTGCTCGTCGCCGAACTATGTTCTGTTCGACCTTACGGCGGATGATGGAGAATTTTGCTTCCCACCCGCCACCCACTTCATAGCCACCATCGAAGACCCAACCAACACGCCTGACCCCTACTCGGAAGACATTGATGGTATAGATGACGATTGGGGGCAAAGCCAGAGCTTACTATCCACTAGACATGGGGCGACCACTTCCTGGTATGACGTGTGCATGGTATACACACCAACGACGATCTCGACGATGACAAGGAGGATCTAGTCGGGGATAAGCCTCCTGGTACACAATCCGAACACTGGCGCCCCTGGCGCCACTCTCTGTCACGTCACTCAAGAGAAAACAATACTAGCATCAAAGGTGATAATACTCCGGACAACGAAGACCCTGTTGAGACAGGATCCGAACAGGAGGACCAGGAAGGCGGGCAGGATAGCCCTGATGAGCAGGCCACATACGGAGACTCGGAGGATAGTAATTATCTTCCAGTCTCCGAGGAAGAAGAGAGCCTCGACAACGAGGAATTCATCGTGCATGAGGAACTCTAGAACAGGAGCGCTTTAAACGCCGACTCATAGCCACTGCAAGGAGCCTAAGGAGGAAGCAGCTGCAGCTTCAAGTGAGCCAAGATTTGCTCAACGATAGATGGACCGAGGTGCTGGCCGCCGAAGAATACGGCCTTAGCGTCCCAGACAAAATCCACCACAACAGTAGGTGGGTCCCTCAATACGATGGCAAGGCTTTGGAGCCCACACCACCATCGAATAAGCCGGTAGGCCGACCAAAGTTCGGTCCGGGCAAAGTAGCAACCCCAGCAGAGCACCATACCAACCCATCCGGCCATCCAAGCAAGAATAAAGAAGCTCGTGGGAACACTCGCGACATCCAACAAGACCCGAATGGTAGAACAGGAAACACAAAATCGACACACAGATTGCGGAGACATGCCCCGGCCAGTAATAACGGTTATCTATTTGGACACAACAGACCGGAGCACACTCGGTCCGAAAACCGTAAGCGGAGTCCTCCGGAGGTGCTTCATAGCATGGCCCAACATAGAGGAGCCGCACACCGTCTTTGCTTCACCAACGAGGTAATGGAGCATGAGTTTCCAGATGGGTTTAAACCCATCAACATCGAATCATACAATGGAACAACAGATCCCGCGGTATGGATTGAAGACTTCCTCCTCCATATCCACTTGGCTCGCGGAGATGACCTTCATGCCATTAAACACATGCCTCTCAAGCTTAAGGGGCAAGCACGGTACTGGCTAAACAGTTTGCCAGAAAATTCTATTGGCAGCTGGGAAGATCTGGATGACGCCTTCCGTGACAACTTCCAAGGAACATATGTCCAGCCAGCAGATGTCGATGACTTAAGTCATATTGCCCAACAGCCCGACGAGTCAGCCAGAGAACTCTGGACTAGGTTCCTAGTCAAAAGGAACCAAATCTTCGACTGTCCGGACGCAGAAGCCCTCACAGCCTTCAAACATATCGTCCGGGATGAATGGCTAGCACGTCACCTCGGCCAGGAAGGACCTAAATCCATGATAGCCCTTACCGCTCTAATGACTCGCTTTTGTGCGGGAGAAGACAACTGGCTCGCTCGCAAAAGCAACAACGCTAGTGACCCGGTCACTTCCAAAATCCAAGACGGCAACGGCAAGCCACGACTGAATGAGTATAACAGTCGCAGCAATAACGAAAGATTGCGTGGCACATCGGTCAACGCCTGATTTCACAATCCGAAACCCGGTCAATGGAAGAAGCCATTTAAGGCCAAACAGGACGGACCATCCGCCCTTGACAGGATATTGGACCAACCTTGTCAGATTCACGGCCACCCTGATAAGCCAGCTAATCATACCAACAGAAACTGTTGGGTCTTCAAGCAGGCAGGCAAGCTTAATGCCGAATACAAGGGGAGAAGGCCACCAAGCGATAAAGACGACGGCAAGGCTCGCCAGCCGAACACCAGGGGCCAGAAGCAGTTTCCCTCCGATGTTCGACCACTACCGGAGCGGAAATAGCAGTTTGGTTTCCGCCACCCACCCACTATGATGGCAGGATTTACACCACGTGTACATCACTATGCGCTCAAGATACCATGGGCATCGGTGGAAGCACAATACCGACAACCTTGCAAGCATTCCCGTAACGTTCCTTATCCATTTTATTTACTTTCCTTTATTATAAACAGGTGACCAACAGGACTGCTTTTACAACGGACTCTGTCGGAGTTCGGATCCGCACACTCACCTAAGGGGTTACTTCAGTTAAGGACTCCCCTCCCAGAGGACGGGCGGCGCAGACGTGCGACAAGAGATCCAAAACAGCTTTTTGTAGACCGCACTCTTTATTCTGAGCCTGTATTATGCCTTTTTCCTCCGTTCCTGACCCTGAGCATGTCAAATAGCGGGGTTGTGGATTTTCCCTTTTTTAGATGGATTCATCATTGGCTTATTGCTCTGCTCTCAGTAAACTATATCCGAACTAATCTTCTATGCTCTTCCTACAATGAGTGCGGCCGTAACGGCTGTAATGCAAAACGCACCTCGGCATAACTTGCCAGGGGCTCGGTATGAGAGCAAACAGGTCGCCAATCAAAGTACGAACAGCTTTATAGCATACTTCGGCGTTGCAAGTCTGGCCTTATATGCATCAGCTCCGAATCATTGTCTTTGGTCAATAGTTTGGTTGCCCGGCTCCTTTTCTTGCTACCCTACGTTCCGCTCTATCGGCTAAGGTAGTAAAGGGAGAACTACAGCGATTGTGCCCTGGCTTTGACCGGATGAGCACCTCCGTAGAGAAAGCCGAAAACTGACTGTCATGATGCGGCGAGAGCTGCTCAACCACTTGACGACTTATTCGAATCCTTAGCGATTCTCCGTGTTAAACGAAGGAACTTTTCTAGATCAAAACATGTAAGGCACTATATTATAATATGCCGCATACACACCAGGGGCTATGTCGTAGCCCCACCATAAAACTCCTATGGCTAAGTGAAAGTGTTCACGCCCTATAGTCCGATTGCCTGGTTCGCCGCATTATCACCTCCTTTATGGACCATGATGTTGGATAAAGAGTGATTCAATGCTTTTTCGAACACCCCTGTATTTCCTACGAGGGGGCTGAAGCCGACGACTGGAAAACTTCCAAATTACATTAAAACGGCTGCACAGGAGGAATACAAGCTTTCGAGCAAAACAATAGATTAACTATAAAGTTGTCTGTTACAACCCTTGTACACATCACTCGAATATTATGTCTTTCGAGCATTGGCCCTCTATCAAGCGGGCGGCCTCTAGGACGTCTCCAAAATGATGCTCCGGTTCTGAACGGTCCTTGCCTTTGGGTGGACTCTTCGTCGCAACATCGATGGCCTTCATCTTTCCCCAGAATGTCTTGACTCGGGCGAAAGCCATCCGTGCACCGTCACAGTGTCGATACGCGGCACCGTGTCAGCAAGCCGCTGCACCAGGCCAAAGTATCTAATCGGAATAGGTTCAGTCGGCCACAAACGGACGAAGACATTTTTCATGGCCGCGCCGGATATCATATGCAGCTCGGCCCACTGGGACATCTGTTCATTCAGCAACAGAGGGCGCTTTGACGCGCAGAATTGCGACCAGAAAAGCTTCTCCGTTGCATACCCCCCTTGCGCCTGATAAAACTGCGCCACATCGGAAGAACTCTTTGGCAAGTCTAAAAAATTGTCCGAAGAACTCCATACTTGGTTAAGCTGAGCATAGTTCGGGTCGCCAAACTTAGCGTGTAGCAAAAAGGGCTTGCCAGCCACAATCTCCCCAGCTTGCCGGATCTCCTCACGGGCTGCTCTGGATTCAGACCGTGCTTCCCTCGCCTCTCGTAAGGCCTTGTCAAGTTCAGCCGTTTTGGCTTCATTTTCCTTCTCAAGAAGTTTACAGCGGCCAACCGCATTCTCTAACTCACGCACAATGGTGGACATTGCCTCCTTGTCCTGGCGCCGTGCGGCTTGTTGGGCCTCCAATTCAGCCGATGCCTTTTCGGCAGCCGCATTACTAAACTGGGCCTGCTCCTTGGCCCGGGCTAGCTCCGCCCGAAGGGCTCCCACAGTGGCAGCACCATCTGCATTGATGCACATTTCATATCAAACTCTCTTCAGAGTCAGGCTTACATTACAAGCATATTGGTGTAAGGAATGCTCGAAATATATACCTTGCGAGTCGTCAAGACGCCTGTTGATCAAAGCAATGTCATCCTCCGCAATATCCAGCTTTCGCTGCAGCTCGGTTACCTCCGAATTTTGGGCAGTAGCAGGAGGGCAGACAGCCTGCATTCAAAATTAAACCAAGGTTAGTACCCGAAAATATCTTTTCGATCCTCCAATCACTTCCTTTGGAAGGCGATCCGAGTCTCAGGGGCTACTGCATACACAACAGGTGCATTCTGTCAATATTATTCAATTGGCAACATTACATCACAAACCTCAAAACCTCTCAGAAGGCTCGTAAAAGCCTCATTCAACCCGCTCTTCGCGGCACAACTTTTTCGACCACCATCACAATTAAGGCACGGTGCTCCTCTGAAACGGACGCTCGTCACAACATGTCCGTCAGCATCCCCGGCACTCCTGGGTCTTTGGACACCGTGTCAGATTTTAGGTTCTGCAAACCCTTGAGGTTCAAATACTGGGGTGTGCACGAAGATCTCTCCCCTACCAGCTCACGTCTCGAAGTCTCACAAAGATCTAGCCAAGAAAGATGAACACACAGAGGACACGAGATTTATACTGGTTCAGGCCACCATTGTGGTGTAATACCCTACTCCAGTGTGTGGTGTGGTGGATTGCCTCAGGGGCTGATGATGAACAGTACAAAGGGGAGAACAGCGTCGCGAGGGGCTGTTCTTGAGCTGGTGCGATGAAGTGCTGGGGTGAGTTCAGTCGCTTCTCTCTCTCTCTCTCTCTCTCTCTCTCTCTCTGGTCGATCTCCATATCACTCTACCTCTCTCCGGTTGATCTTCCGATATCGTCTACCTTGTGGTGGCTAGCCCTATTTATAGAGCGAGGCCCTGGGCCTCTCCCCAAATAATGAGCGGGAAGGGCGCCAACAATTGGCCATTTTGAAGGGGAACATCTGGTACACTTATCCTGACTAAAGTCGGTCTTCGGCTGCCAAAGGCTCTGACGGTGACGCCGCCCTGGGCTCCACGATGACCTCCATCCTTCCGTGTCTGCTGGTCTTGGTCTTGTTGCACCGGAACGGTAACCTTTGCCCGATGCCTTCGCCTGTGCTTGCCCCCTTAGCACCAAAAGGGAAACAAGGACACTGCGCAGGCCAGCGCCCGCCTGGCACCCGCCTGGCCTCCGATTGTCATGGCTTGCATAACGGGCCCCTCGGGAGGTGCCCCCTTGATCTCTCCGCCTCCTCGTGAGCCCGCCTAAGGAGGTTGGTCCTGAGGAAGCTCCCTATTGTCCGCCCCGCGAGGCTTGGCCCCTCGCGAGGGTCTTGAGCTTGAGCTGATGAAGCTAGGCTGCATTGGGCCCCCACTTGAGCCACGCTGCAGGCCCCAAGCAGGCAAGTCTGGGGACCCCCGTTCCTAGAACGCCGACACACCACTGTCGGAGCATGACATTCCTTTGAAGGAATCCGCTTACCCGCCTCTAGCATTGTCTCCGGCTATAAACTGGACAGTTCGGGGTCGTCATTCTTGACCCCCGAACCATGAGTGACAGAGGCACCACCTTCGGGTAGCTCCTTCCTTGTTTCCCGCGCTACTTGCCGGTTGGGAGGAACCCTCCGGGAAGACACCTCGAGATCATCCGCCCTGTTAGGCGAGGAGGCCGGAGAAGGCGTGTCACTCTCCATCATCTCCGGAAGAAGGTATCCCGAGGAGGAGGACGATTGAGAAACACCAGGCGTTAACCTGCGAGGACGCACATATGTCGAAGGGTTATTTTGGTAATAAGAATGAGGTCTGGTTAGAGTGCCCTGCTCCACTTACGTTCTGGCCGGAGGTTTGTCCTCATCATCAAGTTCAACGATGACATCACTTGACCGGCCCAAGCCGCCCGACGATGGCATTTTTCCTTTCTTGGAAGGCTTCCCCTCCTGACCTCCAGAGGCGGCCCTCTTCTTGCCATAAAGTGCCCCCTCCACGCCTTTGCCCCTGGGTAAGAGGGTTTCGGTTTCCTCGAACACAGCGCTTAAATCACCCGTAGGATGGGCATCTCCTCTGGGCTCCCCGCTCTCGCCCCCTCTCTAGACACCAGGTACAGTGTCGGGACCAACATCCGCGTCAGTTGGGCGGACACGGGGTCTTCGGGAAGGGGCACCGGACACCATATTAACACCACTTTCTTTATCCAGTCCTGTATAAAGGCAGGTTGTTTAGTGTCTTGTCAAAAGATGCTTGGATGAAAGGTGTGCGGGGATTAAATACTTACCGGGGTGTCGGGATGATTGCATTCGAGGCCGACGTCTTCGGTGGTGTCCGGCCATTTCTCCCGCTCCCTGAAATATAACTTCCACATTCCTTCGTGCGTAGTGCCGAAGAAGTGCTGAAGAGTGCGCCGCCCTTCTGGATTGAACTCCCACATACGGAGAGGTCGTCGTTGACACGGCAGGATCCAGCGGACTAGCATTACTTGAACAACGTTCACGAGTTCGATGCCCTTCTCGGTAAGGCTTTGGATGTGACTTTGGAGAGTCTGCACCTCATTAGCGGACCCCCAGTCTAATCCCTTATTGATCCATGAAGCGAGCTGAGTTGGAGGGCCGGGTCGAAACGCGGGCGTAGCTGCCCACTTGGAGCCCCGCGACTCATTGACATAAAACCACCCCTGCTGCCATAGGTCGGAAGACTCGGCGAAAGATCCTTGAAACCAAACCGCACTGGCAAGCTTGCTTATTATAACACTGCCGCACTCTACCTGCTCTTCCTCCATCACCCGCGGACTCACGTTCAAAGTCTTGAGCCACAAACCAAAGTGTGGAGGAGTCCGGAGGAAGGCCTCACACGTGACGATAAATGTCGAGATGAGGAGAACGGAGTCCGGGGCCAGATCGTGAAAATCTAGCCCATAATAAAACATGAGCCCCCGGACGAAGGGGTTAAGCGTGAACCCTAACCCATGGAGAAAGTGGGACACAAATACTACCCTCTCGCCGGATTTGGGGGTGGGAATAACCTGACCCTTGGCAGGAAGCTGATGAAGGATTTCTGGGGTCAGATATTTTGCCACGCGGAGCTTCGCAATATCCTCCTCTGTGTGAGAAGAGGCCACCCACCGGCCTGAACGGCTGGGCCCGGACATGATTTGGGCTGGTAGTGATTGAAACTCGAGGGATAGAACTCGAGGTGGCTGGGGTTGAGGAAGAAGCAAGCGCGGAAGAGAAAGACAGGTTTGGGTCCCTATATAAAGGCCCAGAATATCGAGCGTCCCCTCCTGGGTCTCGAAACTTACCTATCCTTAAAGAGTTATACCCTGGGGACGGTTGGGTTACCCACACCTGCATTATTGAAAATCCCGTGAATAAGAGGACACGATCTCTGCTTTGACAAGACGTGCCAATAAAACCGCTCCCCGAGACGTGGGGCGACGGGCTAGCCAACGGTTGGGAATAATAGCTGGGCAGGCGTGATACAATGTGATAAACAATTGTCTGCATATTGGACTCGTGGTGTATTATATTTTCTGCAATTACATACACAAGTCCGGATATATTTACTATATCTGAAGACCATCTTGGAGTTTGAAAGAAGGGAACCCACCTTGCAATGCCGAAGACAATCTGTGTGCCGGACTCCTCGTCATTAAAGCCAGGTTCTGGGGCTACTGAGGGAGTCCTGGACTAACGGGTCCTTGGGCGTCCGGCCTGTTATGCATGGGCCGGACTGATGGGATGTGATGACACGAAGACCGAAGACTATACCCGTGTCCGGATTGGACTCTACTTGGCGTGTAAGGCAAGCTAGGCGACGATTATGAAGATTCCCTCTTATGTAACCGACCTCGTGTAACCCTAGATCTCTCCGGTGTCTATATAAACCACAGGGCATAGTCCGGATAGGACAGATTCATTACCATATACTCATAGGCTAGACTTCTAGGGTTTAGCCATCACGATCTCGTGGTAGATCAACTCTTGTAACACTAATATTCATCAAGATCAATCAAGCAGGAAGTAGGGTATTACCTCCATAGAGAGGGCCCGAACCTAGGTAAGCATCGTGTCCCCCATCTCCTGTTATCATCGATCATAGACGAACAGCTCAGGACCCCCTACCCGAGATCCGCCGGTTTTGACACCGATAGTGGGATCTGATGTCTACTACGCAACTTTATTCTTGTAGACACGTGTTGGGCCTCCAAGTGCAGAGTTTTCTAGGACCATAGCAATTTTCCCTTAAGTGGATGACCTAAGGTTTATCAATCCGTGAGAGGTTTAGGATGAACATGGTCTCTGTCAAACGAACCTACAACCAAATACAAGAAATCTCTTGTGTCCCCAACACACACAATACAATGGCAAATTGTATAGGTGCACTAGTTCGGCGAAGAGATGGTAATAAAAGTGTAATGTGGATGATAGAAATATATTTTTATAATCTGAATAAATAGTAAAAGGACACAAAAACGGTATTGCAATGCTTGAAAATGAGGCCTAGGGTCCATACTTTCACTAGTGCAACCTCTCAACAATGCTAATATAATTGGATCATATAACCAACCCTCAACGTGCAACGAAGAATCACTCCAAAGTTCCTATCTAGTGGAGAACATAAGAATAAATTGTTTGTAGGGTACGAAACCACCTCAAAGCTATTCTTTTCGTTCGATCTGTTCAAGAGTCCGTACTAAAATAACACAAAGCTATTCTTTCCGTTCGATATATCCTAGAGTTTGTAATAAATAAGACCAAAGCAAATTCATATTCATAATACTCAATCCAACACAAAGAACTTCAAAGAGTGCCCCAAGATTTCTACCGGAGAAACAAAGAAAAGAACGTGCATCAACCCCTATGCATAGATTACCCCAATGTCACCTCGTGAATCGGCGAGTTGAGTGCCAAAACTTATATCAAGTGAATCAATATGATACCCCATTGTCACCACGAGTATTCAATTGCAAGACATATATCAAGTGTTCTCAAATCCATAAAAGTATTCAATCCGATAACAATGAAATCTCAAAGGGAAAAACTCTATTCATCACAACAAGATAGAGAGGGGAAAACACCATATGATTCGACTATATTGACAAAGTCCGTGATACATCAAGAATGTGACATCTCAAGAACACGCGAGAGAGAGAGATTAAACACATAGCAACTGGTACAAACCCTCAGCTCTGAGGGTGGACTACTCTCTCCTCATCATGGTGGCCGCCGGGATGATGAAGATTGCCACCGGAGATGATTCCCCCCTCTGGTAGGGTGCCGGAAAGGGTCTAGATTGGTTTTCGGTGGCTACAGAGGCCTGCGGCGAAGGAACTTCTGATCTGTGTTAACCTCGAGGGTTTTTGGAATATTTGTAAATTTATAGGGTAAAGAGGGGGTGCGGGAGGCCACCGAGGTGGGCACAACCCACTTGGGCGCGCCTGGGCCCCCAGGCGTGCCCTGGTGGGTTGTGCCCCCTCGGGGCACCCACCAGGTGCTGCTCTGGCCCATTGGTGGTCTTGTGGTCCATAAAAAATCCACAAAAAGTTTCACGGTGTTTGGACTCCGTTTGATATTGATTTCCTGCGATGTAAAAAACAAGCAAAAAACAGCAACTCGCACTGGGCACTACTACAATAGGTTAGTCCCAAAAAAATGATATAAAGTTGCTACAAAATGATTGTAAAATGTCCAAGAGTGATAATATAATAGCATGAATACTTCATAAATTATAGTTACGTTGGACACGTATCAGGGTCATGTTTGAACGTAAGTAGTTCAAGATCACTTCTTGATCATTACTAGATTGTGGCCATTTGCGTAGCTTCTCACCTTGTTCTTGTATTCGTAGTTAGCCAACATACAAATGCTTAGTGCTTGCTGCAACTTCCCCACTTAACCATGCCATAACTATTTAAGCTTTGTCTTGATACCGAGGGTGATATGATTGCTGAGTCTCCATGGCTCATAGAATACTACAAACACAGTTGCAGGTACCGTTGAGTCTGATGCTTATCCGGATGATCATGGTCGTTTCTATGTTACTTATCCGGACGATCAGTAGAGGACCTAGTCGGAGTATCCGGGATAGTACAAGGGTGGTGTTTTCTTTTTGTCTAGTCCGTAGGCGTACTCTACTACATGTATGGATGATTGTATGATGATTGTCATATTTATGCTATTCTGGGACAAGTGTTGCCTGGATCTCGTATTCTATCTATTCACTTGGTTGTATGAATTTTTATGCCACCTTTCTATGCGTCCGAAATGCGATTGTGCCCCAATCATGAGTTCATCACGTTATTGGGATAGAATTGCATCTTGGGCGTTACAAGTTGGTATTCAGAGCCATACCGACTATAGGAGCCCCTGCTTGATCGAACCGTTGACGAGTCTAGAACGAAACTGTTCTGAGTCTTAGTTATATCGGAGAGTAGGAATTCTTTTTACTACTTATCCCCTTCTTCACTCTAGTAAGGACTCCTGACGAGGTGTTTTCCTCACTCTTATATCCTTTTTCACTCAAAAATTTTTAGTATCACCCAGGTATTATGGAATCGTTCCGATATCATTGTGACGGGGATTCTGTCTTGGCGCCTCCTGACATTTAGGGGTTTTGGCAGTGTCCAGGGAGTTGAGCTCCAAGGTGTATTCGTCATAGTGTTTATCGTTGCAGTTCCGGAATACCAGAGGTCGCCGACATCGAAAACTCTTCTATGCGTGTTACTGGCGAGATAACCTCGACACCACCCAGTACTGGGGAGGGAGTTCGAGAGTATTGCCACAACTAGTATAGCGGATGCTTTTTGAAGGTCGGAGGTACATGATTGCCAAGGTTTTCTTGGTTATGTGTTCCCGGATAGATATAGTTGGAGTGTAGGACTTGTTAGTTGTGTGAGATATGTGTGCCTCTGTGTTTCCCCAACACCAGATTGCATAACCAGAAAGTTTCGGGAGTTAATAGGTGGGAATTCAAGTAGCTCTAGGTTATCTTTCCGACAAATATTTGGTATGAGATTGGGGGAATCTCTACCATGTATTTGTTCCAGTTCTTACCTTGGTGTTTTATTCTTCAACCTCATTCCATGTGGCTTCTCATTCAAATGGTCGTACCACATTAACATTGGAATGCATTCGTTAAATCTCTCCGTTCGGATGCTTATTATGAAGACTACATTGCACATGTCTAGCCTTTGATTCCGCTTATCTATCATTTCTATGGTGATTCTCATGGATGTCATCTTCTTCAGGATGGCTCCCGCAACTCATCTGAATCCGAACCATGATGATGGAGAGCAGTTGGAACCTCCACCTCCGCCACCTCCTCCGCCTCCGGAGGCATGGCATGCTTTCATGGCAGCCACTAATGCCAATACTCAGATGCTGATTCAGCTCATGCAAGAGCGCAACCAAGGCCAAGGCAACCAAGGGAATCAAGGTCAAGGGCAATTCAACAATCAACCTCAATTTTATACACTCAATCAGTTCCTCGCAAATCAGCCAAGGACGTTCAGCGCTTGTGTTGAGGCCATGGACGCTGATGATTGGCTCATGGACATCAACAAGAATTTTGAGTGCAGCAATATCAGACCTGAGGAGTACGTGAAGTTCGCTTCCTTCCAGCTCAAGGACCAAGCAGCAGATTGGTATCAGCAGTACAAAGATTCCTGAGGGGGTCGAGTGATCAGCTGGACCGACTTCTGCCGGGATTTTCGATCTCATCACATTCCAACAAGCGTTGTCGAGAGCATGCATGAGCAATTCCGCAATCTCAAGCAAGGAAGCATGTCTGTGTATTGATACAACATCAAGTTTTAGAGTCTTGCTCGCTATGCAAGGCAAGACGTTCTAGATGAGAAGAGTATGATCTACTACTTCAGTGGTGGCATCAGAGAGGACCTTCAGTTAGCCCTTGTTCTTGTTGAGCCTGCTCAGTTTGATCAGTTCTATAACATGGCTCGAAAACAAGAAGCAGCTCAGCTAAAGAGTGAAGCTTCCAAAAAGAGGATCAGGGATGCAGTCTACTCGTCTTCTTCTTCTAAAGTGGTCTCAAAGCAACATAAGTTTTTGCTTCCTCCACCTCCTCTGTTTCTTCCGCCCCATCAGCAAAAGCACTCAGGTGGTCGTGGATCTTTCCACCCACCCAACCCAAGCTATCAGAACAAGTCTCAGTCTCAAGCTCCAAGGACAGGCGGTCCTCCTCCACCTTTTCGCCCACTTTCAGAGGTCACTTGTCACAAGTGTGGTATGTAAGGGCACTACTCGAACAACTGCTTCAACCAGAGGCGCCTTCCGCCTCCTCCTCCGGTCAGGTCAGCAAGCAATGCAGTTGTCAAACACAATCCCAAGTTAGGAATGGTGAACATGATGGATTCAACTCAAGCAGAGGATTCTTCAGATGTGATCATGGGTAACCTTTCAGTTAACTCTATTCCTGCTAGAGTTTTATTCGATTCTGGTGCATCACATTGTTTCATGTCAAGACCGTTCTTTGCGAAGCATGATTTCACTTGGTCATACCTGGATAAACCTATGGGTGTTGTTTCTCCGGCAATGCCACTGATAGTCAACTCGGTGGTTCCAGATGTTGACATTAAGATGGGCAATTATTCTTTTTTGGCTTCTCCGATGGTTCTCGGTGATTCCCATATTGACCTCATTCTTGGCATGGATTGGCTTTCTATGCACAAGGCTTTTCTTAATTGTGCTGAAAAGGAGATTAAACTGACTCGTCCTTCTGAAGATGTGATTACCTTTTGCGGCTCGTGATGACACCATTTGGGTGTTCTCTCTCAATAAGAAAGGCGAAATCAACGCTATTTCTCAGATTCTAGTTGTTTGTGAGTATCAAGACGTCTTTCCAGAAGAGCTTCCGGGTATGCCTCCTCACTGGCCAGTGGAGATCGTTATTGACCTTGAGCCCGGTACAGAACCCGTTTGCAAGCGCCCCTACAAGCTTGGGCCAGAAGAGCTGAAAGAATTAAAGAAACAACTCGATGAACAAGAACGTCTGGGTTTGATCAGACCAAGTTCTTCTCCTTGGGGATGTGGTGTTCTCTTTGTCTGGAAGAAAGATGGCATGGAATTACATTGCATCGATTACAACCCATTGAACAAGAAGACAATCAAGAATAAATACCCAGTTCCCAACATCAACGAGTTATTCGAGCAACTCAAAGGTGCAAAGGTGTTTTCCAAGTTTGATCTCCGATGGGTTATCACCAGATTCGTATTTGTGAAGAAGATATCCCAAAGACAGCTTTCAGAACAAGCTTTGGTTCTTATGAGTATACTGTCATGTATTTCAGGCTTGCCAATGCCCCTCCAACCTTCTCTCATATGATGAACTTCATCTTCAACCCCCTAAACCAATGAATTCGTCCTAGTGTATCTCGATGATATCCTGGTTTTCTCCAAGAATAAAGAGGATCATGCTAACATTTGCGATTGGTGCTCGACAAGCTCAGAGAGTATCAATTCTATGCAAAGTTCACAAATCTGAGTTTTGGCTTGATGAAGTTATTTACCTTTGTCACATCATCTTTGCCAAGGGCATTTCTATCAATCCGGAAAAGGTTGCTTCAATTGTGAAGTGGGAGCCTCCACAAAACGTCAAGCAGCTCCGCAGTTTCCTCGGGCTTGCAAGCTATTGTAGAAGGTTTTTGGAGGACTTCTAAAAAATTGCTAAGCCTTTGTCCAACCTCCTCCAGAAGAATGTCAAATACTCCTGGACTCCTAAGTGTGACGTGGCCTTCAATACTCCCAAAGAGAAACTCGTCATAGCTCCGGTCCTGACTCCTCCTGATGATTCCAAGCCCTACCAAGTATTCTGTGATGCTTCGTTGCAAGGTCTCGGTGTCGTTCTTATGCAGGAAAGAAAAGTTGTGGCCTATACTTCTCAGCAGTTTATGCCAAATGAGAGGAACTACCCCACTCACGATTTTGAGTTGGCAGCAGTTGTCCATGCATTTGTCACAGGGAGACATCTCTTGTTGTGCAGGAAAGTGGACATTTTCACCGATCACAAGAGCCACAAATACATCTTCACTCAACCCAACTCTACCTCCGGCAAACTCGTTGGGTCGAGATGATCCAAGAGTACAATCCAAGCATCAAGTACACTCCAGGAAAGGCTAATGTGAATGCAGATGCTTTGAGCAGAAAGGCATATTGCAACAGCTAATTGTCAAGTCATTCCAACCCGATCTTTGTGAAGCATTCTGCAAGCTCAACCTCCAAGTTGTTGCTCAAGGTTTTCTTGCCAACCTTCAAGTCACTCCAACTTTGGAAGACCAAATTCGTGAGGCACAACTCATTGATACCATGGTGAAGAAGGTTAAAGATGGTGTTGCCAAGGGTGATGTCGGCTAGTACTACATCGGTATTTCCTAAAATAGGAAGGGATGATGCAGCACAACGACAGTTGGTATTTCCCTCAGTGATGAGACCAAGGTTATCAAACCAGTAGGAGAACCAAGCAACACTATGTAAACAGCAGCTGAACACAAACAAAAAATACTCGCAACCCGACGTGTTAAAGGGGTTGTCAATCCCTTTCGGTTAAGGGCACCAGAAATTCGCGAATGGACGTGAGACAGTTGTAATAATTTATAGATCGAACGCCAAATAAAATAAAGTGGAGCAAGGTATTTTTGTATTTTTGGTTTAATAGATCTGAAAATAAAAGCAAAGGAAAATAGATCGCAAAGGCAAATATATTAAAGAAGAGACCCGGGGGCCGTAGTTTTCACTAGTGGCTTCTCTCGAGAAAAATAGCAAATGGTGGGTAAACAAATTACTATTGGGCAATTGATAGAACTTCAAATAATCATGACGATATCCAAGAAATGATCATTATATAGGCATCACATCCAAGATTATTAGACCGACTCCTACCTACATCTACTACTATTACTCCACACATCGACCGCTATCCAGCATGCATCTAGTTTACTAATTTCATGGAGAAACGGAGTAATGCAATAAGAATGTGTCAGTGCAACAAACCCTGGGTCTGTTGCCCAGACTGTGCACAGGCACAAGAACAAGATTGAAGCACCAGCCCAAGTCAGAGTACAAGGGCCCAAGCAATTCGAGGGACCAACGTGCAGATCAGAGAGGCCAAGAATGAACCGAGGAAGCAGGATATCGTCAAGGGAAAAGCCTCCCTTGCCGGGCAGGCGTGCCCGGCAAGGGGCGAGGCCACATCTAGAAGCAGAAAACGGAGACACCCCGGCAGGGCTTGCCGGGGCTCACGGAGGCAGAACCACCTCACCAACCACTCCACCATGACCCACGTCATCGATCAGTGCGGTGTCAAGCCGCAAAGTGTTTAAGTGGCAGCCATTCGTCACATGGCAGCTATTTCCGACAAGAGAAACCTACAGATGACACCCGTCCTACGACGTGTCAAGAGAGCAGGTGCAGAGTTGGCAAGATTATCCGGCAAGCCTTGCCGGGCAACCAACGATGTGACGTTAAGCTGTGCATTTAATGCACCCTGTCAGCCCGCAAAGTTAGGTATGATAGCACCGTTTGCTATCTTATCAGTGCGTAATGACTATTTTTCCACTCTGGTTACCCCTTGATCTATAAAAGGAGGCCCATGGCAATCGTAGAAAGGGTTGGAAGATTGGATAACTCACACCCCCATACACGCGTAGTCGTTGCTGCCCCAAGGCAACCCCTGCCGGGCAAGTGTACTACGCGCGCCACCACCTTTTCCACCATCAATCCACCAAAGCAGGAGTAGGGTTTTACGCCTCACGGCGGCAAGAACTTGGGTAAATTGCCTATGTGATCTCTGTCGTGTTGCACCACGCCCGTCTGCTCTTTGCGCAATGTGTTGCCCCCCTGCCGAACCAGCAAGGGACCTCCTGGTCCCATAGGTGGCCATGCTTTCCCGTGACATCTTTGGCGCTCCAGGTAGGGGACACGCTTGCGTGAACCTGATGGCATGCATAGCGCGTCGACTTCATCACCATCTTCATCTTCGACGACGCCATCACGATGGCGCCCAAGAAGAAGCCCGGTCCTTCGGTTCACCCATCCACCTCGAAGGCTCCGCCGCCCACGGCCTCCAACGCTGCAGGGGGTGCGGAGGCGCACAAGGACGCGGACACTGATGTGGAAGTGGTCGGAGCAGGCGGCGCCATCACCACTTCTCCCGCAGCCGACGCAGAAGCAGGAGGCACTAGAGGAGAGCAGCATCGACAACACCCCGACGGCCATGCTCCCAAAGGAACAATTCAAGGGGCCACTCCACCTGCGCCCCTTTCCCCCATCGACGGGCACAACCACAGCAACGACACTCGGACCGGGGCAAACCGCCGCCCTCCGGCGCCCCCACCACGGGTGCGGTCGCAGCGCATGCACCTCCCTTGGGACAGGCCGACCAAGCCGCTACACCCAACGAAGCTCCACCAACGTACTTATTCCTCTTATATATATCTATGTACCCCCAAACGATCAGATACGGAGCCAAAAACCTAATTCCACCGCCGCAACCTTCTGTTCCGAAGCTCCGCCGGAGAGGGCATCCACCACAAAGGGCTTCTACATCATCACCATAGCCCCTCCGATGAAGTGTGAGTAGTTTACCTCAGACCTTCGGGTCCATAGTTAGTAGCTAGATGGCTTCTTCTCTCTTTTTGGATCTCAATACAATGTTCTCCCCCTCTCTCATGGAGATCTATTCGATGTAATCTTATTTTTGCGGTGTGTTTGTTGAGACCGATGAATTGTGGGTTTATGATCAAGATTATCTATGAACATTAAATATTCTCTGAATTCTTTTATGTATGATTGGTTATCTTTGCAAGTCTCTTCAAATTATCAGTTTGGTTTGGCCTACTAGATTAGTTTTTCTTGCAATGGGAGAAGTGCTTAGCTTTGGGTTCAATCTTGCGGTGTCCTTTCCCAGTGACAGTAGGGGCAGCAAGGCACGTATTGTATTGTTGCCATCGAGGATAACAAAATGGGGTTTTTATCATATTGCATGAACTTATCCCTCTACATCATGTCATCTTGCTTAAGGCGTTACTCTGTTTTCTTGAACTTAATACTCTAGATTCATGCTGGATAGCGGTCGATGAGTGGAGTAATAGTAGTAGATGCAGGCAGGAGTGGGTCTACTTGTCTTGGACGTGATGCCTATATACATGATCATACATAGATACTCTCATAACTATGCTCAATTCTGTCAATTGCTCAACAGTAATTTGTTCACCCACTGTAGAATACTTATGCTCTTGAGAGAAGCCACTAGTGAAATCTATGGCCCCCGGGTCTATCTTCATCATATTAATCTTCCATCACTTTATTATTGCTTTGCTTTTTACTTTTGCTTTTTATTTTACTTTGCATCTTTATACCAAAAATATTATCTATCATATCTATCAGATCTCACTCTCGTAAGTGACCGTGAATGGATTGACAACCCCTATTCGCGTTGGTTGCAAGGAGTTATTTGCTTTGTGTAGGTACAAGGGACTCGCGCGTAGCCTCCTACTGGATTGATACCTTGGTTCTCAAAAACTGAGGGAAATACTTACGCTACTTTGCTGCATCATCCTTTCCTCTTCGGGGAAATCCAACGCAATGCTCAAGAGGTAGCAAAAATAATTTATGGCGCTATTGCCGGGGAGTCTACGCAAAAGTCAACATACCAAGTACCCATCACAATCTCTTATCTCTCGCATTACATTATTTGCCATTTGCCTCTCGTTTTCCTCTCCCCAACTTCACCCTGGCTGTTTTATTCGTCCTCTCTTTTCCGTTTGCCTCTTTCTCGCTTGCTTCTCGTAATGGTTAGTCTTATATCTTCTCTGTTGTCTCCCGAGAATGAAGTTCTAAATTTTAAACAAAGGGAGGGAGAAAATGTAAAAGACATGTGGTATAGAATTTGCAATAGATCTACCAGGAAGCAATCTACTTCAGTTCTTCTCCGCAATTTTTATGTAGGTGCTAATCCTTGGTATAGATATATCCTTGATACCATTACCGGAGGGAATTTCTTAGGTAACCACACTCTTGACTCTTATAATGCTATGATAGATTTATTTGGCTCACCACCTCTTTTGGTTAATGGAACTATGTTAACTTTGGAGCATGTAATGCAAAGACTTGAAATTATTGAAAATAAAGTTGCTATCGTTGAGTTATTTGAAAATCTAGATAAAAAGATCCACAATCAAATTACCCAATATGGATCTAAGGTTGGAGTAACTTTGAAAAATATTAAGGAGAAGGAACCCATAGTTAATGAAAAAATAAATCAAGATTCCAGTAGAATCGATAAACTTGAGGGTATCATTACCAATTTGGGAACCGCCTTCTCTTCCGTTAAGAGTACTCCAAGTCCTTCTAATAAAGTTGCTCATCTTATGTATGTTCCTAAAAATAAGGGTGAATCCTCTAGTAAGGAAACTGCGGATCTTAAATCTATAAGTATTCATCCCAATCTTTTTGCTATCATTAAGGAACCATTTGCTACGAATGAATTTTTCGATCTTCTGACTAAAATTTAGATAATTACTAGAAAGAAAGAAATTTCTATGGAAGTTACATGCCTCATTGAAGAATTGCCTACCAAAGATGGCAATACCCAGATCTATCCTCGCTTTTATGCCTAGCTAGGGGCGTTAAACGATAGCGTTTGTTGGGAGGCAACCCAATTTTATTTTTAGTAGTTTTTTTTGCTTTTGCTTCTGTTTAGGAATAAATATTTGATCTATCCTCTGGTTACATGTGTTTTTATGTTTTAATTAGTGTTTGAGCCAAGTTAAACCTATAGGATCTTCTTGGATGATAGTTATTTGATCTTGCTGTAATTTCCAGAAACTTTCTGTTCACGAAAACAATTGTTGAAAATCACCAGAAGGTGATAAAATAGTGATTCCAATTGCTTCTGATCAATAAACAAATTTCCTAGGTCGTTATATTTTTTCTGATTTTTTGGAGTTCCAGAAGTTTGCGTTAGTTACAGATTACTACAGACTCTTCTGTTTTTGGCAGATTCTGTTTTTCGTGTGTTGTTTGCTTATTTTGATGAATCTATGGCTAGTAAAATAGTTTATAAACCATAGAGAAGTTGGAATACAGTAGGTTTAACACCAATATAAATAAATAATGAGTTCATTACAGTACCTTGAAGTGGTCTTTTGTTTTCTTTCGCTAACGGAGCTCACGAGATTTCTGTTGAGTTTTGTGTTGTGAAGTTTTCAAGTTTTGGGTGAAATCTTTTGATGGATTATGGAACAAGGAGTGGAAAGAGCCTACGCTTGGGGATGCCCATGGCACCCCCAAGATAATCTAAGGACACCAAAAAGTCAAAGCTTGGGGATGCCCCGGAAGGCATCCCCTCTTTCGTCTACTTCCATCGGTAACTTTACTTGGAGCTATATTTTTATTCACCACATGATATGTGTTTTGCTTGGAGCATCTTGTATGATTTGATTCTTTGCTTTTTATTTTACCACAATCATCGTTGCTGTACACACATTTTGAGAGAGCCATACACGAATTGTAATTTGATAGAATACTCTTTGTGCTTTACTTATATCTTTTGAGCTATATGGTTTTGCTCTAGTGCTTCACTTATATCTTTTAGAGCACGATGGTGGATTTGTTTTATAGAAACTATTGATCTCTCATGCTTCACTTAGATTATTTTGAGAGACTTAAATATCATGGTAATTGGCTTAATAATCTTAATATACTTGGTATTCAAGATTTGAAAAACTTTCTTTTGAGTGTGTTGGATACTAAGAAAAGTTTAATGCTTGATAATTGTTTTGAGATATGGAGGTGATAATATCAAAGTCGTGCTAGTTGAGAAGTTGTGAATTTGAGAAATGCTTGTGTTGAAGTTTGCAAGTCCCGTAGCATGCACGTATGGTAAACGTTGTGTAACAAATTTGAAACATGAGGTGTTATTTGATTGTCCTCCTTATGAGTGGCGGTCGGGGACGAGCGATGGTCTTTTCCTACCAATCTATCCCCCTAGGAGCATGCGCTTAGTGCTTTGGTTTTTGATGGCTTGTAGATTTTTGCAATAAGTATGTGAGTTCTTTATAACTAATGTTGAGTCCATGGATTATACGCACTCTCACCCTTCCATCATTGCTAGCCTCTTCGGTACCGTGCATTGCCCTTTCTCACATTGAGAGTTGGTGCAAACTTCGCTGGTGCATCCAAACCCCGTGATATGATACGCTCTTTCACACATAAACCTCCTTATATCTTCCTCAAAACAGCCACCATACCTACCAATTATGGCCTTTCCATAGCCATTCCGAGATATATTGCCATGCAACTTTCCACCATACCGTTCTTCATGACACATTCATCATTGTCATATTGCTTAGCATGATCATGTAGTTGACATAGTATTTGTGGCAAAGCCACCGTTCATAATTCTTTCATACATGTCACTCTTGATTCATTGCATATCCCGATACACCGCCGGAGGCATTCATATAGAGTCATACTTTGTTCTAGTATCGAGTTGTAATCATTGAGTTGTAAATAAATAGAAGTGTGATGGTCATCATTTAATAGAGCATTGTCCCCAAAAAAGAGAAAGGCCAAAGAAAAAAAAGTTCCAAAAAAAGAAATAAAAAGGGGCAATGCTACTATCCTTTTTTCCACACTTGTGCTTCAAAGTAGCACCATAATCTTCATGATAGAGAGTCTTTTGTTTTGTCACTTTCATATACTAGTGGGAATTTTTCATTATAGAACTTGGCTTTTATATTCCAACAATGGGCCTCCTCAAGTGCCCGAGGTCTTCGTGAGCAAGCAAGTTGGATTCACACCCACTTAGTTTCTTTTGTTGAGCTTTCGTACATTTATAGCTCTAGTGCATCCGTTGCATGGCAATCCCTACTCCTTGCATTTACATCAATCGACGGGCATCTCCATAGCCCATTGATTAGCCTCGTTGATGTGAGACTTTCTCCTTTTTTTGTCTTCTCCACATAACCCCCATCATCATATTCTATTCCACCCATAGTGCTATATCCATGGCTCACGCTCATGTATTGCGTGAACGTTTATAAAGTTTGAGATTACTAAAGTATGAAACAATTGCTTGGCTTGTCATCAGGGTTGTGCATGATGAGAGCATTCTTGTGTGACGAAAATGGAGCATGACTAAACTATACGATTTTGTAGGGATGAACTTTATTTGGCCATGTTATTTTCAGAAGACATAATTGCTTAGTTAGTATGCTTGAAGTATTATTATTTTTATGTCAATAAGAACTTTTGTCTTGAATCTTTCGGGTCTGAATATTCATACCATAATTAAGAAGAATTACATTGAAATTATGCCAAGTAGCACTCCGCATCAAAAATTGTTTTTTATCATTTACCTACTCGAGGACGAGCAGGAATTAAGCTTGGGGATGCTTGATACGTATCCAACGTATCTATAATTTTTGATTGCTTCATGCTATATTATCTACTGTTTTGGACCATATTGGGCTTTATTTTCCACTTTTATATTATTTTGGGACTAACCTATTAACCGGAGGCCCAGCCTGAAATTGCTGTTTTTTTGCCTATTTGAGTTTCAAGAAACGGAATATCAAACAGAGTCCAAACGGAATGAAAGCTTGGGAACGTGATTTTCTCACCGAATATGACCCACGAGACTTGGACCCTACGCCAAGGAAGCTTGAGGTGGGCACGAGGTAGGGGCGCGCCTACCCCAGGCGCACCCCCACCTCGTGGGCCCCACGAAGCTCCACGGATGTACTTCTTCCTCCTATATATATATATATATATATATATATATATATATATATATATATATATATATATATATATATATATATATATATATATATGTACCCCAAACGATCGACACGGAGCCAAAAACCTAATTCCACCGCCGCAACCTTTTGTACCCACGAGATCCCTTATTGGGGCCTGTTCCGGAGCTCCGCCGGAGAGGGCATCCACCACGGAGGGCTTCTACATCATCACCATAGCCCCTCCGATGAAGTGTGAGTAGTTTACCTCAGACCTTCGGGTCCATAGTTAGTAGCTAGATGGATTCATCTCTCTTTTTGGATCTCAATACAATGTCCCCCCCCCCCTCTCTCATGGAGATCTATATGATGTAATCTTCTTTTTGCGGTGTGTTTGTTGATACCGATGAATTGTGGGTTTATGATCAAGATTATCTATGAACAATATTTGAATCTTCTATGAATTCTTTTATGTATGATTGGTTATCTTTGCAAGTCCCTTCGAATTATCAGTTTGGTTTGGCCTACTAGATTGGTTTTTCTTGCAATGGGAGAAGTGCTTAGCTTTGCGTTCAATCTTGAGGTTTCCTTTCCCAGTGACAGTAGGGGCAGCAAGGCACGTATTGTATTGTTGCCATCGAGGATCACAAGATGGGGTTTTTATCATATTGCATGAATTTATCCCTCTACATCATGTCATCTTGCTTAAGGTGTTACTCTGTTTTCTTGAACTTAATACTCTAGATGCATCTTTGGATAGCGGTCGATGAGTGGAGTAATAGTAGTAGATGCAGGCAGAGTCGGTCTACTTGTCTTGGACGTGATGCCTATATACATGATCATACCTAGATACTCTCATAACTATGCTCAATTCAGTCAATTGCTCAAAAGTAATTTGTTCACCCACCGTAGAATACTTATGCTCTTGAGAGAAGCCACTAGTGAAATCTATGGCCCCCAGGTCTATCTTCATCATATTAATCTTCCATCACTTTATTATTGCTTTGCTTTTTTACTTTTGCTTTTTATTTTACTTTGCATCTTTATACCAAAAATACCAAAAATATTATCTATCATATCTATCAGATCTCACTCTCGTAAGTGAACGTGAAGGGATTGACAACCCCTATTCGCATTGGTTGCGAGGAGTTATTTGCTTTGTGTAGGTACGAGGGACTCGCGCGTAGCCTCCTACTGGATTGATACCTTGGTTCTCAAAAACTGAGGGAAATACTTACGCTACTTTGCTGCATCATCCTTTCCTCTTCGGGGAAATCCAACGCAATGCTCAAGAGGTAGCAATCATCACCGACAACGGCACCCAGTTCACAAGCCACGCCTTCATGCAATATGTTCATGCCCTCGGATGCAAGATCTCATTCGCCTCTGTGGCACACCCCCGGAGCAATGGACAAGCTGAGAGGGCGAACGCTGAAGTGCTGCATGGACTCAAGACAAGAACTTTTGATACGCTGTAGAAGCATGGCAGACGGTGGATCGAGGAGCCGCCGGTAGTTCTCTGGTCCCTCAGAACGACACCAAACTGAGCTACCGGGCAGACTCCCTTCTCCCTGGTCTACGGGGCAGAAGCAGTTATCCCCATGGAACTCATTTACGGGTCGCCTCGAGTGCTTGCCTACGATGAAGTAGCGCAAGATCAGCACTGGCGTGACAACGCTATGCTACTCGAGGAGAAACGTCTCCGGGCTGCTATGCATACTGCATGCTACCAGCAAGCCCTACGTCACTATCATAGCCGCAGGGTTCATGCCTGGTGTTTTGAGGAAGGTGACCTTGTTGTTAGGCGCATTCAGTCCGCCAAGGGTACAAACAAGTTGTCACCAAAGTGGGAAGGCCCTTACCGGGTAGTACGAGTCACCAGACCTGGCGCAGTCCGTCTGAAGATCGGAGATGGCACTTAGTTGCAAAAGTCATGGAATATTGCGCATCTTCGCAAGTTATACCTGTAAGGCGCGGCCGTCGGGCCCTGATCGGCAGCCACCCTTTTGTACAGGCCTTGCCTCAGCTGCATGTAACCCCTTGTACAAAGCCGGGGCGATGACCCCGTTCAAGAGAAAATAAAGAAGCGCTATGGGGCGCCCCCGACCAATATTGCATGCATGCATAAGCATTCCAAGATCACTACATAAGCATTTCATGAGCATTTGCATATGCATATAGATAGGATCGCATCCTGCATTCATTCTCATCTACATGGAGTTGCAGGTTCCTGCCATGAACTTGGTTTCGACAAGAAGTTGAGAAGGTTGCCCAGCACAGCGATCCCCGGCAAGCCAAGCTGATAAGTTCTACCTCCTGCCGGTTAGTGTTCTATCAGCTATAACATGTGCATTAGAAAACCTCGCCACCCCTTTTAAGACTTAGGTTCTCCTATCCGTGACTCGAGCGTCGCTTCGGTCAGGATGGTCCCAGTGGCCTTTGGTAAAGAGGAGTTGGCGGGGGGATGGTCCTCTATCTTACCGCCGGCAGACTCGCTCTCCGGAAGACAAGAAGGGTACCGGCAGGATAGCTTGCCTGGGAAAAAATTGTTTATTTATATTAAAGAGACATATCACCTCTGCATGGACATACACATGCATGGGTTATCGGCAAGGCTCATCTTTTTCATTAATATGCAGATACAAGTACAAGCACTACAGAACACAAAAACGGACACGAGAGATTACACTATCTAAATAAAAATTTGGCAAGTACCAATAGATTTAAGATTGAAAAAAGATAAGTGCCCCATAATGCCTTTGCCCATATCCATCTCATACAGGAATAGGTCGAAGAGGCGGAGGCGGGCACAGCTGGGATTCGGCGCCTCCCCAGGATCAGGACGACCCCACTCCCCAGCAAGGAGGAAGAAACAGGAGGGCAGGCGTGGACGGTGACGCTGCCGGAGGACCAGATGGGAGGCATGGAGTCACGGCAAACACAACTTGTCAGAATGGTCATCCCCATTCTTGACGCGTTGTGGGTTGCAGCTGCCATCCGCATCACTACCACCCGAAGACCTTGGCACGACCATTCGCTCGGGCACCATGCTCGTTAGGCCCTCCCACAGAGAGCATGGTCGTCCCCAGGAGCCCTGATGTTAAAAGCCACCGCACGTCCCGAAGACGTATGAGAAAGCAGGGAGCCTTCCTGCGCGACAAGAGAACAACACCCAGGAGGAGCCAGATTCACCCCTATTAGCGACGAATCTCTCCTATGGCTCCTGCCCAGCGCCGCAAGGCGAAGAAGAATGGGGAGCGATCGACTACCACACGCCATGCCCACCTCGAGCCGCGACATGGTGTCGCTCGCGTCCCCTCCCACTGAAGTCAAGGCCACAGGCGGCCCGGCGACAAATGCGCCGGGGTTGCCACTCCCGGCGTTGTCGCTGTGCCGCCCGAGTCACCCTTTAAGATCTAGAGAAGGCTTCAAAATGGAGCCGGGGGGCTGGCTCCATGCCCTCTTCCCCAACATGATCAACAGAAATAGAAGACAAGAAAAGGAGTGCGAGGATGAATGACTCTGCCCTCCTCCGCCATTCCCTTTTATAGGCGGGGCGAGGAGGGCACCTGCTCCATCAATGGGTAGTCACCGTCCTCCTCCGCCAATTCGAGACGACCGAGCCCTCACCATGATGCTCTCCTGCGCCACGCGCCTCCGTTACCTACCCTGCGCGATGCATGTAGCGTATGTGGCCATGGATAAGGGCATGGTGGGAAGAGTGAATTGGCCATTTCTACCCCATGCATTAAAGTCGTTCACGGGTAATTACTGGAGCGGCCCCACCACTATTGGCTTTACACAATGCGCAGGGAAACCGGAAACCAGCCTGGAATCAAGGCTAATGAAGAAGAAAAAGAGACCTCAAGGGGCCAGCTTCTTCAGCAACCCTCGGCTATGCACTTATTAGGCCCTACCCCGGCAACGCTCAGCAGCGCATTCGAGGCAGGCTCGGGGGCTCTATCGGTGCAACAAACTCTGGGTCTGTTGCCCAGACTGTGCATAGGCACGAGAACAAGATTGAAGCACCAGCCCAAGTCAGAGTACAAGGACCCAAGAGATTCGAGGGACCAACATGCAGATCAGAGAGGCCAAGAACGAACCAAGGAACCAGGATATCATCAAGGGAAAAGCCTCCCTTGCTGGGAAGGTGAGCCCAGCAAGGGGTGAGGCCACCTCTAGAAGCGGACAACCGAGACACCCCAGCAGGGCTTGCCTGGGCTCAAGGAGGCAGAACCACCTCACCAACCACTCCACCACGACCCAGGTCGTCGATCAGTGCGGTGTCAAGCCGCAAAGTGATTAAGTGGCAACCATTCGCCACATGGCAGCCATTTCCTACAAGAGAAGCCCACAGATGACACCCGTCCTGTGACGTGTCAATAGAATAGGTGCGGAGCTGGCAAGATAGCCGGGCAAGCCTTACCGGGAAACCAGACGTTAAGCGGTGCATTTAATGCGCCCTGTCAGCCCACAGAGTTAGGTATGATAACACTGTTTGTTGTCTTATCAGTGCGTAATGACTACTTTGCCACTATGGTTACCCCTTGATCCATAAAATGAGGCCCATGGCAACCATAGAAAGGGTTGGAAGATTGGATAACTCACAACCCCATACGCGCGTAGTCGCTGATGCCCCAAGGTAACCCCTACCGGGCAAGTGTACTACGCTCGCCACCACATTTTCCACCATCAATCCACCAAAGCAGGAGTAGGGTTTTATGCCTCACGGTGGCCTGAACTTGGGTAAATTGCCTGTGTGATCTCTGCTGTGCTGCACCATGATCGTCCGCTCTTTGCACAACGCATCGCCCCCTGCCGAACCAGCAAGGGACCTCCTGGTCCCATAGGTGCCTGTGGTTTCCGGTGACAGAATGATGACATGATGTAGACAAGATCTATTTATGTAGAAATAGACCCCATCTTATTATACTTAATGGCAACGATACATACGTGTTGGTTCCCCTTCTGTCACTGGGATCAAGCACCGTAAGATCGAACCCATCACAAATCACCTCTTCCCATTGCAAAGATAAATAGATCAAGTTGGCCAAACAAAACCCAAATATCGGAGAAGAAATACAAGGCTATAAGCAATCATGCATATAAGAGATCAAAGAAGACTCAAATAACTTTCATGGATAAAAAGATAAATCTGATCATAAACTCAAAGTTCATCCGATCCCAACAAACACACCGCAAAAAAGGTTACATCACATGGATCTCCAAGAGACCATTTTATTGAGAATCAAACAAGAGAGAGGAAGCCATCTTGCTACTAACTACGCACCCATAGGTCTACAAATAACTACTCACGCATCATCAGAGAGGCACCAATTGTCGTGGGAGTAAGTCTGACAGTAAGAGTAGGGGGTACGTCAGAGGAGGAAAGATCCTAGCCACGGTGTGGTTGTGCATGCAAGAATTATGAGTTCAGGCCCTTCTCGGAGGAAGTAACATCCCTAGGTCTTGGTGCTCGGAGTCTTGGTCGACTGGATTATGCATGAGAGTTACAGGGGGTGTGAACCCTTGTGCCAGAGGAGGGGGGTGCCTTGTATAGAGTGTGCCAAGACCCCAGCCATCCCACTTTACACAGGGTTCAATGTACATTAAGACATGGCATTACTGGTAACGCCAACTATATAGAGCTTTAAATGATCTTAAAGGGTGTAGAGTGAACGCCTGACCGTTGCCATCCTGAGAGGCTTTAGGTCTTCTGTACTCCGAGTGGTTTCTTGCATGGTCGAGTGACCTCATCTTGGTCAAATGGAATTGGGGTATCTGAGTGAGGTAGATGGTCGAGTGGATTGCACTCCTAGGTGAACTCAGTCGGTTTCTGCTGTTGTATTTTGAATGTCTTTGACTCTAGGGCAGTGTCCTTGGGTAGGGTGTCCAGGTTAGGCCTATGACCCTACCCTAGGTACATGTCATCATAATTAGCCCCCGAATGGATTGAGGTCCGAGTGAAAATAGAGCTGAAGTTGACTCCGGCTCGATTCCATGCTTCGGAGGTATTTCATCCGAGTCTGTGAATCATGTTGAAGCTCCAATCTTGTTTCAGTCGACTTGATCCATTCAGAGGCCATCGTTGAGTGAACTATACTGACAATCTTCGAGTCTTGATATGGAACGAAATCTTTGGCGTGATTGGTTGCTCTGCAGTCCCCGGATATCACGGGATTCAAAATTTTGGGGAAGCGCACGGGACGGAGCGTGCCACAGTAATTGGAGTAGTTAGATAAGGATGCCTTGATTTTTGCGCCGCCTTTTTCGCCACGTATCGAGTGAGCGACTGTTGCGGGATTTGACAGGATTGCTCAGGCCGATGAGTCACTCACTCGGAAATAAGCCCAGATAAAGTCGTGGAGGCCGATGCGTTTGCATAGTGTGCCTCATTCTCTTTCTTCTTCCTCTGCTTCTCCACCGCATCCCCCTCTGCTCTCGATGCAGCCGCTCTGCCTGTACACCATCCGCCGCAATGGGAAAGGACAAGACGGCGGCCCTGGAGCGCGTGAAGAAGGCGACGACGATGGAAAAGGGCAAGAAGATGAGTCGGGGGTCGTCGTCGAGGTCTGGTCTGCCTCTTGGTTGGATCTAGGGAGACTGGATTCAATCTACGATTTAGAAGGAAGACCTGGAAGACCTGGCCGACACGGGCTTGATTGCCCACAGATTTTGGAGGTTGCTGGGGAACGAGACCGAGGCTCAACCACAGGAGGATGAGTGTGTCCTCCTCGAAACTCATGTCGACCCCGGTTTCACTCTGCCTCCGCATCCATTTTTTCGGGGTTTTGAAACCTTTAATGTGCATCTATCATGACTCTGCACCTTGCATCTGTTCGCCCACTGGGTGCTTTAACTTTTGTTGTATAGTCCCTCCACTTGAGTCGACTAGGTCACGTCGAGTGTATCCTTGAATCAGTGGCCATCGAATCTTTGATTCGGCAGGGGTCTTTGTCAAATGTCTCTTCATAGTTCTTCCACTCGATCTCGACAGGTCGTGCCGAGTGGGATCCGGACCAGTGGGGGCACGACAAGTGCACCCATTGGGTGTAGTCCCCGAGACCGCGGTCGACTGCGGGCAGTCGGCGATGGTCTGAGAATAAGTGTTGCCGTTTTTCTTACTCGAACTTGACGGGAGATGTCGAGTGTGAAGCCGAACCAGTGGGGGCACACCAAGTGCACCCACTGGGTGTAGTCCCCGAGAGTACTGTTGAATGTTTGATTCGGCAGTAGTCTTAGAACTCTTTTTGTCGTAATAATTTGAACTTGTATCTCATCACTCGGAAGCAATCGATCTTCGTTCCTGTGGACTGACCTGTCTTGTTTGTTGTCTTCAGAAATTTTGTGAGCTCGGAGCCCAGTTCGCTGAATTGGAGAGGAAACAGATCCAGCTCAATCTCGGCCTGGAGTTGGCCAAGGAGAACTTGCAGAAGGCTAAGGATGAAGCGACTGCCATGGGAGGTAATAACTAATCAACTATTCGCCTTGTCATCTTTTTCTTTTCTTCTTTTGAACCGAGTGACTCCACTCGAATAGATGTGCGTAGTGAAAATAGACAACTCCAAGCTCGTTTGAAGAATTTTATTTCATTAGACAAAATGAAGCAGGCTCTAGAGCAGAAGGACCTCGACCTTGCAGCAGAGCAGAAGATGGCGCGAGAGAAAACTGAACTTGCTGACAAGAAGCTGGCTTCAGTCGGCAAGTTAGAAGAAGAAAACGCCAAGCTGAAGACTGCCAATGATGAAGCCAACAAAGAAGTCATGCAGCTCAAGAAGGACAAGGTGGCCCTGACCGACAAGGTCGGAGATCTCACTCAGAAGAGGGACGAACTGGAGGCTTATCTGGGAGGACTCGCCAAGAAGATGTTCCTTATGCTTGAAGGTACTTTTCCTTGTCCGACTGATTTGCAACTGCCGACTCATCATACAACTGTCGACTCACCGTTTTTCTTTGTGTGTGTGTAGAATTCTGTCAAAATTTTGAGTAAGAGACTGGGCGGATTGAGATGAATCTAGACCCCATTAACTCCCCCATCATGGATGAAGCTGTGATGAATGTCCTGCGACTGTAGTCCTGCCTCGCCAACGTCATGGACTATCTCTCTCGACTGAAAGTGGCAGTATTGTGGATCGACACGGAGCTCTAGCCAGGCATGACACTCCAGAATGACCTCGAGTCTCTGACAACTCAATGAAATCCCTGGTCGAGTGCATGCATGGAAGAAGTCATCTGCTAGGTGTGGCGCTGACGTGGCCCTGTCTCTGGTCCGTGTCCACTGCAAGGAAGTTAGAAAAGAGAAGTTGGCGGCACTCAAGGTCGCGAATACCAAGAAGCTTCAATTCCAATCCTTCATGGAGACCTTCATCGACGCTGCCACTCGTATTGCTGATGGAATCGACCTAGACGAGTTCGTCGAGCCAACTAGCCTTCCTCTCGCCGAATGAACAAACTTAATGCCTCACTTTTATTTGCCTCAGAATGTCGAGTGATTTTGTAACTGTTAAAATCTTTTGGGCCTGACGCCCGAGTACTTTTGTTCGCGGTTCTGAACCTTGCTGGATTTATCCAAACTTGATTTTTCTTTGAATATGGTTGCTTTGTCTTTACCACTTTCAGATCTCTTAACTCCAAGTGAGGCTTGATTCTCGACTCGGAATAGACGTTGTACTTGTGGCGCGGCTCTGACGAGAGGGCCGCATACATCAGCGCTAGTTGCCGCACATGGCCTGCACCTCGTCATCCTTGCGGATCGGGATAACGTTGTACTTGTGATGCAGCTCTGACAAGAGGGCCGCGGATATGAGCACTAGGTGCCGCACATGACCTGCACTTCGTAGTCCTCATGGATCGGGATTGAGCGGACGTTGCACTTGTGACGCAGCTCGGAGAATTTTTGTAACTTAGCTGAGTACGGGATCACAGCTAAGTCCCCGAGTGAGAGGGTTGCTCTTCACTCGTAGTGGTTTTGTAACTTTGGAAAGTACGGGTCACAACTAAGCCCCGAGTGCGAGGGTTGCTCTTCACTTGAAGTGTTTTTGAAACTTAGGCGAGTACGGGATCGCACCTAAGCCCCCGAGTGGGAGGATTGCTCTGCACTCGGAGTGGTTTTGATACTTAGGCGAGTACGGGGTCGCAGCTAAGCCCCCGAGTGGGAGGATTGCTCTCCACTCGGAGTGGTTTTGAAACTTAGGCGAGTACGGGGTCGTAGCTAAGCCCCCGAGTGAGAGGGTTGCTCTTCACTCAGAGAATTTTTGAAACTTAGGCGAGTACGGGATCACAGCTAAGCCCCCGAGTGGGAGGATTGCTCTCCACTCGGAGTTGTTTTGAAACTTAGGCGAGTACGGGGTCGCAGCTAAGCCCCCGAGTGAGAGGGTTGCTATTCACTCGGAGTGTTTTTGAAACGTAGGCGAGTACGGGATCGCAGCAAACCCCCGAGTAGGAGGATTACTCTCCACTTGGAGTGGTTTTGAAACTTAGACGAGTACGGGGTCGTAGCTAAGCCCCCGAGTGAGAGGGTTGCTCTTCACTCTGAGTGTTTTTGAAACTTAGGCGAGTACGGGGTCGCAGCTAAGCCCCCAAGTGGGAGGATTGCTCTCCACTGGGAGTTGTTTTGAAACTGACACTACAAAAAAATACACTTCTGTTATGATACGTGTTTGTCACAGTAGGTCACGTTTTCTGTCATGCATGTACATCCATGACAATTTTATGACAGAATCAAGATAGTCATACATGTGCTGTCGTAGAAGCGTTCCATGCCGTTACCAAAATTATCATCACGGAAGTGTCCACTACCATGACGATAAATCGCGCGTAATAGAATTACTTTCGTCAAGGGTGACCGACATGTGGCATCCACCGTAACGGGACGCCGTTAAGCTATCGAGTCTGATGTTTGATCTGATAACCCACTAACAGCCACGACCAATGCCGATTTTCCATGTGTAAAATTCTCATTGGCTGACGGAACCACGTATCAGCTCCGCGTTGGCACGGCTGTCACTCATCCAATGGGCGCGATGTGCCTATGATACGTTGACACATGGACCGGCCCAAAAGTGGCCCGTAGAGATTAAATGGGCCGGCCCAACTAAAGGCCCACAAGATTTAGCGGGCCATAATGGGCCGGCCTAATTAAAGGCCCACAAGATTTTGCAGACCATAATGGGCCGGCCCAGCTAAAGGCCCAACATTCTCAATTAAGGCCCGTACGGCTAATGTCAAATCGGCCCATCAATGGCCCATCCTACACTTGTCATCATCGCGGCCCATGGTCACTTCTGGCCCATTAATAGTCCGGTTAGAATTTGGGCCGAATTACGGCCCGGTGTGTTTCCGGCCTGTTAAAAGTCTTGCTTCATTTGGGCCCATTTATAGGCCATTGAAACTTTCGGCCCATAAATGACCATGAAGGATATGGGTCATATTCGGCCATGTTTGACATTCGGACTGTTAGAGGCCCACTATAGATTTGGGCCACTTTTATCCTATTGTGACTTTCGGCCTGTTAACGTCGGACGAAATCCATGGGCCCTATGTGGCCCAACGCCACATCGGGCCTACTAACGGCCCATATAAAGATAACACTAATCAAGCCCGACCGAACTTCCGGCCTGTTAAAGGCCCGTGTAGTAGGTCGACGCATTTACGGCCTGTGTGAATTTCGGCCTGTGGACGATCCGCATTGTAAATGGGCCACCATTTCGGCCTGCTAAGAGCAGTGGGTTATTTGGCACAATCAGGGCCCAATCTTACTTTCGGCCTATTAAAGGCCCATGTTTTTTATGGGCTCGAGATATTTACACATGTATACGGGCTATTATTACTGAGGGCCCAAATTATGTTTAGGCCTGTTAAAGAGCCACTATGGGCACAGGCCTACCAGAAAAATATGAAAGCTTATGCTGATTTAGGCCCAGATATTTTTAGTGGGATACATGCAAATTTCGGCCCAGAATCGTTTTTAGCCCAATTGGAATGGGCCTGACGAATGTTGACATGTTGGGCTCCTACGAAGCTTTCGGCCGAATACATTACTAAGATAAACCTACACTATACAAAAATAGCGTCGTAATTACTGCAGCCTTTGGTAGCATCATAAATGATGTATCACAACAAAATAAATTCCAACCATACAAAAAAAGGCCTGTTGGCATAAATTTAACACTCCTTGCAGATAAAAGCACCATCAGATGTATAGAAGCACAGATCATTTGACCTGAGTGCTAATGTTTTAGGCTGTAGAATCTGATGGAGCAGCACGGTCTTCCCCTTTTTTCCGCCATTGCTCTTGAACAACGAAGCAAATGTCTGATAGTCTGGTTTCAAAACCATTCTTATCTTCACGACATTTGTCAACCACTATTTTTGTTTTCGACACAATGTCCATTAGGGATTGGACTTGTGTCTGGAGCACAGATATATCACTCTGTCTAGCCGGAAGATTTTGTTCAATAGGCAATTTGGACGAGGTTACCTTGAAAACCAACCCAAATTACGCAGGAAGGTGCTTTTTGCACTATTAGTGGAGAGATACTGATGCTCTGCAGCAAGAGGTGACATTGTGCCTGTGGTAGCCTCGTCAGCTTCAGGTGGTTGTGGGTGTTCAATCATTTGTTCCATAGCTTGCTGAAAGTTTAAACTTGTAGATTAGTGTACCAGATAAGTTACTAATGAGACAAAAACAAACAAAGTAGGTTTCACATTTATACATAACTTATTTTGGTGAACTACTGTAATACATTAGCATGTATTGTACTGCCAACTACATAATAAAATCACTTTCGAAACATATGTCCATGTATTATGCCTATTGTATTGTCTATTTCGTCACATTCATAGACATCTAAGGATAAAGAGACATGGTTTAAAGTAGGAAGAACATAGCAGGACATCATTCATATCATGGGCAAACAGATATAAAGCAAACAGGCTATTGTATCATTGTGTGCGCACGTGAACATAACAACTAGATTACAGATCAAGGCGAAAAGAATATCCTTCATCTCTTTTAAACCATGTAAGGTGAAATGATATGTTAAGACAACTATGTATAAAAGTGAACAGAGTAACTGACATTGGCTGCAAACCAAGCAGTTAAATGAACACATCACAGTACCAATCAGTTCAAAGGCGGGAGGAGTAAGGACTTACAACAGCGGCCTGAACTGTTGTGCTCATGCCCTTCATCTTGCTGGTGTGGCAATCCTTGAAGATTTGCACTGCATTCGGTTCAAGTTCTTTTTGGTCCGCACGAGTTTTCCTCTGTATTTGGAACAAGTAAATATAGATACGATAATATGCCACAGAAAAAGAAGGAACTAGCAGCTATTTACAAGAGCCTCGCAGTGTGCAATATAGGTACGAGATCGTGTTGTCTGTTGGAATTTCACTTTAGAACGGTTGTTCTTCAAACAGTTAGCCTAGAAGAAGATACACTTGTAAGGCACATACATAAATACAAGTCCAATATGTGGTCTGATCAAATACATATACCCTACCAGATACTTTGGATCAGACCAGTCTTTAACAAGGGTTGTCCAGTCTTCATCTGTAATATGTTCCACTTGAGATGTTTGGGCGATTTCATTGTTAGCCTTTCCTTCAAAGTGAGATTTTCTAAGGTGGTACCGATACTGTCGCAGAGCAGACTGAAAAACATGAGTGCATGCTTGTTTAGTTGCATCATCTTTCAGATCCAACTTGAACCTCATCTGTTGAAAACGAATGTGAGTCTTATTAGGAGGAAGCTAGAAAGTATGGCACAGAGCAAGACAATATTACAAATTGCAATGAATAACATTACTTACGGATAAATGGTCAAGGAAGGTGTTAAACTGGGTATTGTCTTTCTCATTCCTGTACTGGATCCACGTTGGGAGGAAATGTGCATGACACCTAACGGCAATGGCTGCCTCTGATACTAACTTGGTTGACTCTGTAGCATCACATGGCCTTGTTAAACCTGCCTCAAAATGGATCTCCATTCTTCCTCCATTAGATTTTGTTAATATGTCAAGCATTATCCCTTATGTCTGTTTCCGCTTGCGCCGTGGTGCTAGTTCAACAATGAATATGGAAAGTGTTAGTGCACATCAAATTGTGAGAGTACATATAAAGGAGCATGCAACTGCAACTTGACTCGGTCAGGTACCGTCTTGGTGTTGATGCTCATGAGGTTCATCTAATCTTGCCAAGTCATGTTGTATCAGCATTGCTTCGGAAGTAGTGTTAGGTGTGTAGGCAGCTTGGGAACTGGCTAGTTCCGGAGCAAACGAACGAGTAACTCGTTGAGATGTTGGTATAGTTGAAGAGGATGCTCCAGCTGGTGGAGCAGGTGATACTGTGTTTGTAGATTTAGCCGGTGGACTTGGACCTTGTACTGCACTATAAGTACCAGCAGAATCTCGAGGGCTGATCCTTTTCCGTTTCAGCCAACGAGTAATAGAATTCCCTACTATATTCTTTTCCTTGCTCTTTTTTGACTTTGCCATGTCAAGCCGTACAAACAACAACAAAAAAAAAATCGCTCTCCAGAACTCATTGATGCATGATACAGACAAGCAACACTTTGATGTAAGACAACCGTATGAGGATGGAATATGTAAGAAAAATAGGGCAGCGTGACATATTCACAGCTATGATGTGTAAACTATGCAGAAGGATTTTCAAGAAAATAGAAGTAATGCAAGCTAGGCACCATATGAAAGATGCAACCAATATCACTCTGCCTAGTTAAAAGTGTCTTGTCATAAGTGGCATTTCGAAAAATTAGAAGCAGTGCACCGTAGAAATCAATGCAAGATGCAACCACTATCATGAAGGAAATATGCCCTAGAGGCAATAATAAAGTTATTATTTATTTCCTTATTTCATGATAAATGTTTATTATTCATGCTAGAATTGTATTAACGGGAAACATAATACATGTGTGAATACATAGACAAACATATAGTCACTAGTATGCCTCTACTTGACTAGCCCATTAATCAAAGATGGTTATGTTTCCTAACCATAGACATGTGTTGTTATTTGATTAATGGGATCACATCATTAGGAGAATGATGTGATTGACATGACCCATTCCGTTAGCCTAGCACTTGATCGTTTAGTACATTGCTATTGCTTTCTTCATGACTTATATATGTTCCTGTAACTATGAGATTATCCAACTCCGTTTACGGAGGAACACTTTGGTGCTACCAAACGTCACAACGTAATCGGGTGATTATAAAGGAGTACTACAGGTGTCTCCAAAGGTACATGTTGGGTTGGCATATTTCGAGATTAGGTTTTGTCACTCCGATTGCTCGGAGAGGTATCTCTGGCCCTCTCGGTAATGCACATCACTATAAGCCTTGCAAGCAATGTAGCTAATGAGTTAGTTACGGAATGATGCATTACGTAACGAGTAAAGAGACTTGCCAGTAACGAGATTGAACTAGGTATTGGATACCGACGATCGAATCTCGGGCAAGTAACATACCGATGACAAAGGGAACAACGTATGTTGTTATGCGATTTGACCGATAAAGATCTTCGTAGAATATGTAGGAGCCAATATGAGCATCCAGGTTCCGCTATTGGTTATTGACCGAGAATAGTTCTAGGTCATATCTACATAGTTCTCGAACCCGTAGGGTCCGCACGCTTAAGGTTACGATGACAGTTTTATTATGAGTTTTGATGTACCTAAGGAGTTGGGAGTCCCAGATGGGATCGGGGACATAACGAGGAGTCTCGAAATGGTCGAGACGTAAAGATCGATATATTGGACGACTATATTCGGAGTTCGGAAAGGTTCCGAGTGATTCGGGTATTTTTCGGAGTACCGGAGAGTTACGGGAATTCGCCGGGGAGTATATGGGCCTTATTGGGCCATACGGGAATAGAGGAGAGAGGCCAAAAGGAAGGAGGCCTGCGCCCCCCCTCTGGTCCGAATTGGACAAGGGGCGCAACCCCCTTTTCCTTATTCCTCCCCCCCTCTTTCCCCTTCTCCTACTCCAACAAGGGAGGTGGAATCCTACTAGGATTAGGGAGTCCTAGTAGGACTCCACACTTGGCGCGCCCCCTCCTAGGGCCGGCCTCCTCCCCCCTCACTCCTTTATATACGGGGGCAGGGGGGCACCCCATGACACACAAGTTGATCTACGGATCGTTCCTTAGCCGTGTGTGGTGCCCCCCTCCACCATATTCCACCTCGGTCATATAGTCGCGGAGTTTAGGCGAAGCCCTGCGCCGGTAGAGCATCATCATCGTCACCACACCGTCGTGCTGACGGAACTCAACCCCGACACTTTGCTGGATTGGAGTCCGGGGATCGTCATCGAGCTGAACGTGTGCTGAACTCGGAGGTGCCGTACGTTCGGTACTTGGACCGATCGGATCGTTAAGACGTACGACTACATCAACCGCGTTGTCACAACGCTTCCGCTTACGGTCTACGAGGGTACGTGGACAATACTCTCCCCTCTCGTTGCTATGCCATCACCATGACTTGCATGTGTGTAGGAAATTTTTTGAAATTACTACGTTCCCCAACAGTGGCATCCGAGCCTGGTTTTATGAGTAGATGTCATATGTCGGGGAAGCTGATCTGGCCCACGAACACCTATGGGACCGGCGGATCGAGCCCCTTTCGGTTCGGTGGGGGGCGGAGATCGCACGAAGAGCAGATCGAGGCGAAGCACACGAGCAGTTTACCCAGCTTCGGAGCTCTCCGGAGAGATAAAACTCCTACTGCTGCATGTCTGAGTGTATTGAGTTCTTGCTAGGGAGCGCTGAGTGCTACAGTACACGTCAGCTGCTAACGAGACCTAGCGTGAGTGTTTTCTGGCCTTCAACCTTTCGAACCCCCCTCTACGTTGCGCATGGGCCTCCTTTTATATGCTCAAGGGGTCTCCGACAGGTGGCAACGTAGACAAGGGTAAAAACGGAAAAAGAATGCGGTTGGTACAGCTACTTGTACAGTGTATCATACCTAACCCTGATGGCAGGGGACAAAGGCATTAAATGCCCGTCTGCGTCACCCAAATAGTGCAAAACGGGACCGTCAGGGGCGCCACCGCTTGCCACGATGGCGATCTTGTCAGCGCCGCTTGCCACTGCGCTCCGCTGGCCGCACAGCCTCTTGCCACGCGCGCTTGGAAAGGTCCCAGGGCGACACGTTAGTGGATGTGCTGGAGCGCAGGTACAGATTGGTACTTGCCGCGGTCGTTGCCTTGTCGCGTCCGGAAGCTTGTCGCTCACCGGGCCTTCCCGGCAAGCTCCTCTTGCCGGGGCCTTGTCTCCTAGGTGCCTTGGGTGGCCTTCCCGGCAAGCTCCTCTTGCCGGGGCCTTGTCTTCTTGGCTTGAATACTTTGTTCTTGAATGGCTCCAAAGGAACCACGGAGGACCTTGGCGGTCAACCGGCAAGCCTTGCCGCGGGGTGCTGCAACTGCCCGTGCACAAGTTCGGGATACTAGGGTACCCATACTCTAGTACACCGGCAGAGCCCCGGCCTGGGCCACACAGTGCCGAAGCGCTATTGGGCCAGGCCCAAAACAGGGCACGGGCACGCGCGGCCTGGGTTACGCCGTAACTCACTCCGGACCCACCACGCCCTCCACGAACGGCACGCGTCGAATGCGGCATCGTGGGAGAGATCGTGGGTGGTTTCTTTATTCGGAAAGGTGGAACGTCCGCCCCCTCCCTCTTTATAAGCAGGGGAAACAGGGGCAGTTCGCCCACCTCGCCAGTTGCTGTCCAATCTCGAAAAACCTCCGCTGCTCCCCCCTTCTTCCCAAGGCTGAAAAGAGAGCAGCGCTCCGCCCCCATCGCCACCAGCATCACCGACGCCGTCGATCTCCCCCACCTCCGCCATGGCTCCGAAAGCCGGCAAGGGGAAGGCCGTGAAGTCGGCCGAGGCGCAGCGGCTCGCGGCACTGCGAAAGGAGCGGGCCATCTTCCCCCCTCAGCTCACTGCGAAGGATCTGAGGGAGTATTACTACCTCTTCTGGTCGACGGAGACGCGAGCGCATCCGCGCACGAAGGTATTCCCAGCTGCTGCTTCGGGACTGGCTCCGAATGGGTATCCCTTCTTCGCGCTCTTCTTCTACTGCGGGCTCTGCCCGCCCTTCTCTGAATTTTTCTGTGATATCATGAACACCTACGGGTTCCGCCTCCTTGATTTCACCCCCAATGCTGTCCTGACCATGGCAGTTTTCGCACATCTCTGCGAAAACTTTGTCGGAGTCTACCTAAACGTAGCCCTTTTCCGCCACTTCTTTATGCCCCGAGTTGAGAGAGGGGAGCCTCTTGCCGAAGGAATCGCTTGGATCGGTAAGAAGGAAGCTTATATGGAGGGAGAGCTCCGCAGCAAGTGGGAGGAATGGAGGGCAGATTGGTGCTGGATCGTCGAGGAGAACCCGCAGCCATTTACCGCCCGGCGCCAAACCCCAATAGTGGGCGGCAACGATTGGAGCAACGTGGCCCCGGAAGATGCTAGGTTGAAGATTGCCGTCACCCGGATCCTGCGCCTCAGGCTTGCCGGGCTCACCGTAGGCACCGTTGGCGCAGACTTTCTTCGTCGCTGCATCGCCCCCTTGCAGGAGAGGAGGAGACCTGCCTGGGAATTCCAGAATGCGGCGGATATCATGAGGCTGCGCCCGGGCCTCAACTTCAACTTCACTGTCTTGGAGCTGGACGCGATGCTCTTGGAGCTGTTCAAGCCTGATCCTGACCATCCCGAAATGTTCAGGTTGCCGAGGGGCGTAGTTCCGTTGTGCAACAATTCCTCGCTCGACCGCATCCGTGCAATGATGCCACTGTGCGACTCGCATGGAATTGTCCCAACCTGGCAAGAGCCTACGGATGACGACGTGCGGGAGTTCTTTGACGGCCTGGTAGAAGTGCCGGTCCGCCCTGATGAGCAGAGGGGCCTCACCCGCGACACTACTGACGACGAGATGCAGCGCATCGCCACCAGGTTGGAAGAGGCAGCAGCAGCCGCTGCCGTGGGGGAGTTCGGATTCACCGTGGAGGAGGCAGAAGCAGCGGAGGCGGCAAGCCTTGTCGAGCGAAGGGAGTTTGCTGGCGAGGAAGAGATTGCCGAGCCCGAGGCTGAGTCGAGCGAACCCGCCGAGGGCGCCTCCTCCCCACCTTCAGACAGCTTGCCGCGAGCGGAGCCCCCAGCTCCACCAAGAAGGCATCTCCGCAAGGCCGGGGACGTAGCGGGGCGGCAGACGGGCCAACAGCCGCCGCGCCGCGCGACGCGCTCCACCGCGGCAAGCACTGTTGCCGCGGGAGCACCTCACGCCGCTGCAGCAACCGGAGCAGGCCCTCCTGCACCACCGCCGCCTCCCGCCAAGCAGCCAAGGGAACCCACCTCCGCCTCGTCGCATCGAGGCGAGCCAGACTTGATCTCTCCGCGCTCAGCTCCGGACGAGGAAGAAGAAGAGTAAGATTCTTTGTTGTTCTTGTAGTTCTTCAATTTGTTGCTTTGTCTTGTATCTGATTTGCTTCACTCTGAACCTTTTCCTTTTCAGGACGCTGGCCCAGAGAGCGTCGAAGAGAGCCAAGGCCCCGGTAATCGTCATCGAGGACGAACCCACCGCGACAGCAGGAGGCGCGTCCGAGACCACCTTGCCGGACCCGGCGACTCTTCCTCAGAGCAGCCCCCATCGTAAGTATATGGTTTACTTCCTGCTGTTGGCGTGCATGGGTGCCCTTTCTTTGCTGATATCTGACTGCTGGTTTGTGTGGGAGCAGAGCAGCCCCACCAGGAGTGCCCTGAAGCCGCTCCTGACATGCCATCTGCTTTGACTACACCGCCAAGGGAGGATGCCCCGGCAAGGGAGCGTTCTCCGGCAAGGGGCAGTTCTCCGGCAAGGGATAGCACCAGCGACCCTCCGGTGGTTGAGACCACGGCTGCAGATCCGAGTACAGGTATTCCTCTTGCTTGAAAAGTTCCCTTGTGTTCTTCTTCTTTTGATTTTCTTTCTGAATATCTGCTTGACTTTGCTTTCTCTTTCGGTCGTCAGACCCATCTGCCACAGAGCCAATGGAGACCGAGGTCGCCGGCGAGGAGGACGCGCGCGGCAATACTGACGACGCCGCCACCATCGAAGAAGAAACTGGCGCTGACGAGCCCGCCGGCGAAGAGGCCGCCAAAGCTGCCGCCGCAGAAGCTGGCGAGGGGTTCGGCGATCGCACTGACGGACCTGAGGCCGCAGGAGCGTCAGGCGCTGCACCGACCGCCGATCCCTCCGCTGCTGCTGCAGCGTCAGGCTCCGAAGAGCCCCAGCCCGGCGCCTATCTGAAGGCCGGTGATGGCGTCTTCATCAAGCTCCCCTGCGCGTCGAGCTCCAGGGCGCCGGTCGAAGGAGAGACCTTTTATGAAGAGTTGCTCGCCTCCGCTGGGCTGATGCTGGTCGACGCGCCAAGCAGCAGCAACAAGTAGTCCGAGGAGGAGCAGCTGCTGCAAGCTGTTGTCGCTATCGCGCCCGACAAGCCAAGCTGGAATCCCGGAAGCGCTTTGTCGCCAAGGCGGAGCAGACATCGAGAAGCGCGGAGGAGCTCCGGGCCTCAATCAGAAGCTCTCCGTCCTTGGCGGAGGAGCGGAGCGACTCGCAGAGGAGCACAAAGCCTTCATCCTTGAGAAGGCTGAAGTTGAAGAGCAACAGCGGCTTGCTGCCGAGAAGCTGTCTGCGCAGGAAGGCGAGCTAGCATAGCGGAAGATTAACCTTGACAGCCATGAGGAGGAGCTTGCCGCGCGAGAGCAAACATTTGGCGGGGCTCTCAAGGAAGCAAAGGATGCTGCTGCAGCTGCCGAGGCCGCCAAGAAGGAGTTGGAAACGAAGGTGACGCAGCTGGAGGCCAATCTCAAGGAGAGCGGCGAGGAGCTTGCTTCACTCAAGCGTGAGCGCGAGAAGGACGCCTACACTCTTGGCAAGCTGCAGGGTCGTCTCGCCGAGAGGAGCAAGGAGCTCAGCGCCGCCAAGGACTCCAACGCAGATCTTGAGCTGAAGCTGACCACCTTGAACCAGACGCTGGACGGCGCCAGGGAGCAGGAGGTGGCCTTGAAGGAGAAGATCAAGGCCGACGAGGCTTTGCTGGCGAGTGCTGCTGCCGCCCAGAACACCTTCAGGGAGAATGTGGAGCACTGGACCGAGGGTCTCGTGGATGTTGCCGCAGCCATCGACAGGGAGCTGGCGGAGCTGGGGATGGTGGATCTCGGGTACTCCTCCGACGAGCACCTCCAACCCAGCGCCAAGCTCAGCTTGTTCTTCAAAGGCGTGGTCACGGCCCTCCAGCGACTCCGGGAAGAGATCCCGAAGCAGCTGGCCGACGAGTCGCGCCAGATCTGCGCGGGAGCTCTTCAAAAGGTGCTGATGAAGGTGGCCTTCCGCAATCCAGGCCTCAACCTCACCAATGTCCTCAAGTCCTTGCCGCCGGATGCTGATGTGGAAGCGCTCAAGACCCTTGTCGCACCCATTGTGGACAGGGTGAGCGGGATCAAGAGGGTTGAGGGCGATCGCGTAGACTAGGCCGCCCATTTTTCTCTTTTCCTTGTCGCTGCTGATCATGTTATGAGAACAATCTGTTAGAGCTGCGACAAGCTGTCTTGTAATATAACTCTATTTCGGGTAGTGATTGCTATGTTATTTCCTTTACTTGATTCCTTCCTTTGTATGCTTTTGCCCTACGCTTTTAGGGAACTTGTCGGCGCAGCACCGGATCATGAGCGCCGAAAAGTGGACGTCACACCTGTCAAGCGGTGCCGCTCCGACAAGTAACCTTGTCGCAACTAGTTGCAGCTCACTTAAGTTGTTGAGCGGACTCAAACAAAGTAAGGGCGCAACTAGCCATGAGTTGGTTCCTCCGCAAGCAGGTTTTCCATACAAAGCACGGTCGCTCGAGGAAGATAGCTTAAAATTTTAAAACTGATTGCTCAAGCTTTGCAACTTAGCTTTTCTGTCGCTTGCTTCCCAAGAAGGCTGAAACTTCCTCAAGCGGCGCTTGGCCACACCATCATCTTCTCCTTCCCCGCAAACTTGTGGGCGAGGGAACCTTCCTTTCTTTGAGAAAGAGAAAGAGGAGAAAATAAAGATATGGAGCCTTATGGCTCGTTATTGCTTACCGGGGTAAGTGCTGCACAAAGTGTCAGATAACACATGCAATAAAATGTAGAAAGCATTAAATTGACAAGATGTGCGGAGCACATTAGCTTTACTTATGCACGGGGTCTGCGCCCGGCTTTGTACAAAGGATTACATGCAACATCGGCAAGACTTGTACAAAAGGTGGTTGCCGGAACAGGTTCCGGTAACCCGCCCTATGGGTAAAACTTACGAAGATGCTCAATGTTCCAGGAGTTGCTCACCGGAATGCCATCTTCGGTCTCAAGGCGGACAGCGCCAGGCCTAGTGACTCGTTTCACCCGTAAGGGCCTTCCCACTTCAAGGCCAACTTGTTGGAATTCTTGGCGGACTGAACGCGCCAAGAACAAGGTCGCCTTCCTCGAGACTTCGCACTAACTTTGGCTATGGTAGCGGCGCAAAGCTTGCTGGTATCGAGCAGCTCGAACAGCGGCCTGAAGACGGTCCTCCTCAAGGAGCAGCGCGTCATCTTGTCGCAGCTGCTCTTGCTCAAGCTCATCATAAGCGAGCACTGGAGGTGACCCGTATACGAGTTCCGTGGGGAGAACTGCCTCTGCTCCATAAACTAGAGCGAAAGGTGTCTGGCCAGTGGCTCGATTTGGCGTCGTCCTGATCGACCAAAGAACCACCGGCAGCTCCTCAATCCAGTTTCTTCCGCACTTATGCAGCCTGTCGAAAGTTCTGGTCTTGAGCCCACGCAGCACTTTAGCATTCGCCCTCTCTGCTTGACCGTTACTTCTCGGATGAGCAACAGAAGCGAAGCATACCTTGGCGTCAAGATCTTGGACGTACTGCATGAAGGTGCGGCTCGTGAATTGCGTGCCGTTGTCGGTGATGATCCTGTTATGGATTCCGAAACGGCAAACAATCGACCTGAAGAACTTGACCGCTGACTGTGCTGTCACCTTCCTCACTGCTTCCACTTCCGGCCACTTTGTGAACTTGTCGATTGCAACGCATAAGTACTCAAAGCCCCGATAGCTCGGGAAAGGAGCCGAGGATGTCGAGCCCCGCACCAAAATGGCCAGGATAAAGGGATCGCCCGGAGAGCTTGAGCTGGCTGGTGTATCTGCTTGGAATGGAACTGCACGCTTCACACTTGGTTACTTGTGCGCTTGCATCCGGAGGGCTGTCGGCCAAAAGAAACCTTGCCGGAATGCTTTGCCGCAAGTGCTCTTCGCCAACGTGGTGACCACATATGCCTCCATGTATCTCTCGCCAATAGCTTTTGTCCGTCTTCCCGTGAATACACTTCAATTTCACGCCGTGAGTCTTCTTCGCATGCAGTGTGTCATCGACAAACTGGTACATACTTGACCGCCGAGCTACTCTTTCCGCTTCTTCTTGCTCTTCGGAAGTTCTCCGTCTCAAGGAAATGGACAATCTGTTGTGCCCATCTTTGGAGCTTGCGGCTCGACAACAAGGACTAAAGGCACATCTCTCGCTGCGGGAACATCCGCTTCTGGCGAGAACCCGCGGCTCAGCCGAGCTTGACGTTCCCGCAAGCTTGCCGGAGCAAAACTTGTCGGGAGCGCTCGCTTCAACGGAACGAACCACAGGGCTCGCCGGAGCAGACTGCTCCTCAAAGACTCTTGGTATTGATCTTAGGGACCTTCTTGGCGGCGGCTTCGGGAGCTCTGCGGAAAATAGTCACCGAAATCAACTTCCTCTTCTTGCTTTGCCCGCTTGATGGCGTTACAGACGGTTGAGTCAGCTTGAGCACAAAGATCCCTGGTTCCATGTGTAACTTAAGTGCGGCGCACTTTGATGAACCATCGAAATGTCGCTCGAGCTCTTGGAACATATTCCATCTCAGAGGCCGTCAAAGTGCTCTTCTAGCTTTCTCACTTCATCAACATAAGCTTCCATCAACGGACTCGATAATTCTTGTTCACTTGGCGGACGACAAGCTGTGAGTCACCCCGACAATGAGCTTCTTGATCCCAAGGTCTCTCATGATCTCGAGACCGCAAGCAAACCTTCATACTCTGCAGATTGTTTGTTGCTTGCTCCTTGGGAAAGTGCATCCGGACTACGTACTTAAGGTGCTCTCCGGTGGGTGCAACAAGTAGCACGCCCTTGCCGCGCCTTGCAGCGAGAAGGCACCATCAAAGTACATCAGCCACTCTTTGCTTGCTTCCTTGACGGGATGCTCGTTTCGAATTTCTTCATCTTGCGTTACGCCCACTCTGCTATGAACTCTGCCAATGCTCTGCTTTGGATAGTTGAGGTGCTCTCAAACTTGAGGCCAAAGCTTGACAGTTCCAGTGCCCACTTGACAATCCTGCCTGTTGCTTCTGGATTTTGCAGTATCCTCTTCAGCGGAAAGCGAGTGACAACTGTGATCTCACGTGCTTGGAAGTAATGGCGCAGCTTTCTCGAGGCCATGAGAAGGCCGAAAAGCAATTTCTGCACACCAGAGTACCTTGACCTAGCCCCCTGCAGAAGGGAACTGACAAAGCAAACTGGGCGCTGCACCATTCTTTTCTGCATCTTTTCACATGCCTGCGCAGATCCATCTTTGTCGGGACCAGAGCTTGCCGCTGAAGCCCCCTGCTTGTCGCTGGATGCATCTGCCATGGTTACCGGCTCATCATCCGCCTCCCTCTCCGCTACTAACGCAGCACTAACCACTTGATTGGTTGCCGCTATATACAGCAGCAACTTCTCTTGTGGCCTAGGTGCGACAAGTATTGGAGTGGAGGACAGTACCTCTTTAAGTCTGCAGCGCAGCCTCCGCTTCGAGTCCATTTCATTGACCTGCCTTTTCAATATTTTGAAAAATGGCAGGGCGCGCTCAGCAGACCTAGAGATAAACCTGCTGAGAGGAGCTACGCAACCGGCAAGTCTTCGTACATCCTTGACGCGCTTTGGTGCTTCAATCTGCTCAATGGCCTTGATCTTGTCGGGATTGGCTTCAATTCCCCGCTGAGACACAAAGAACCCGAGAAGCTTGCCGGAGGGAACTCCAAACACACACTTCTCGGGGTTAAGCTTGAGCTTGATCTTGCGTAGATTTGCAAAGGTTTCATCTAAATCTTGAATCAGAGTCGCCTTGTCCTTGCTTTTGACCACTATGTCATCCATGTAGGCTTCCACATTTCTGTGTATTTGCGGCTCAAAAGCGTCATGGACTACTCTTGCAAATGTTGAACCAGCATTCTTTAAACCGAAAGGCATCCGTACAAAACAGTATGTGCCACATGGGGTGATGAATGCGGTTTTCTCCTCATCTTCTTCTGCCATGAAGATCTGATGGTATCCTGAGTATGCATCAAGAAATGAAAGCAAGTCACATCCGCCGTGGAGTCAACAATCGATCGATCGCGGCAAGGAAATGGGTCTTTGGGACAAGCTTTATTAACATCGGTAAAGTCGATACAAAGCCTCCATTTCCCGTTTGCCTTGCGCACGACTACATGATTGGCCAACCACGTAGGATGGAGCACTCCTCTGACAAGGCCTGCTGCTTCCAATTTCTTGATTTCTTCTGCAATGAACTCTTGGCGCTCCACTGCCTGCTTCCTGACTTTCTGCTTGACGGGCAGCGCATGAGGACAGACGGCAAGATGGTGCTCGATTACTTTCCTGGCAACACCGGGGATGTTAGACGGTTGCCATGCAAACACGTCGACGTTCGCCCGCAGGAAAGCAACGAGCGCGCCTTCCTATTTAGGGTCGAGAGTGGCACTGATGATGAAGGTACCACCAGCGCCATCCTCCTTGGCGGACACCTTCTTGGTCTCTGGTGGAGCTGCCATCGTCTTCTTACACTTGCCGGTGGAGCTCGATGGTGCGTCCTCGACGGTAGCGCAGCACTCCGAGGAGGTGCGCTTGCCGGAGTGGGCATCAGAACTCTAGCCGGACTTGGTCTTCTTCTTTGCCCCGGGAGCTTCAACGGCAAGTGACTTGCGATCTGTTGCGGCTGCTGCCTCCCGGTAGATCTTGTCGGCGCAGATAAGAGCATCCTTCTTGTCGCCAGGGACAGAGATGACACTTATCGGTCCTGGCATCTTCAGCATGTTGTATGCATAGTGAGAGGCCGCCATGAATTTGGCGAGTGCTGGACGGCCAAGTATCCCATTGTAAGGCAATGGAAAGTCAGCTACGTCAAAGGTGACCCTCTCAGTCCTGAAGTTCAACTCGCTGCCAAATGTCACCGGCAACGTGATCTTCCCCTTCGGCTTGCTCCTTCCCGGATTGATTCCTTCGAGCTCGCCATCTGGGATCTGGAGTTTCTGGAGCACCGCTGAGGAGATCAGGTTCAAGCCGGCCCCGCCGTCAACTAGCATCTTAGTGACCTTGAGGTTGCGGATAGTTGGTGAAACCAACATCGCAAACACCCAACCGCAGTTATGCGATCAGGGTGGTCCTCAATATCAAAGATGATAGGCATGCTGGACCATTTTAGAGGCTTGCGTGACTCGACAGATGGCTCTGCCGCATTGACTTCCCGCATCCACTGCTTGAGCTGGCGGTGTGAAGTATGCAGAGAAGCACCGCCGTCAATGCACAAGACCTCTCTGGCTTTCTGGAACTCCTGCTCATCGGCCTCGTCATCATCCATGTCTTCATCGTCATCGTCATCTTCATCCTTGTCGCGGCCGCGGGGAGGTCTGTATCCTTGCCGCTGCTTGGCCTTGCCGCGGCGTCCTCCCCGGCCGGGGCGTTTCTTGCCGGATCCTCCAAGACCTTCCCGGCCTTCTCCTTGTTGCGCCGTCAGATTCAGCCTTTTGTTGCTCGACAAGCTGCTCGACCTTCTTACAGCTCTGAGGTCATGGCCCTTGGTGCGGTGGATCTTGCAGTACTTCTTGTTGGTACCGTCCTGCTTGTCTGCGACCGCCACAATCTGATAGTTGGTGCCAGCGGCAATCTCCTTGCCGGAGCTACCAACTTTGGCTTTCTTGGCGCCACCTCCGTTGCCGGACTACTCAACAACTAGCACATCTTTGCCTTTCTTCTTCTGTTGTTCCGCCGGTTTTTCTTTGCCGGGCAGCTTCCTCACTATCGATCCTCCCGCTTCTCTGATCTCTCGGGAGTTTCCTCCCTTCCTCAAAGACGCACACTTGTCGGCCAGGGCATATAGCTCATCGACGTCTCTGATCTTGCTCATCGCCATCTCCTCCCGCATCCTGTGGTTTCGCACGTTCTGATGGAACGCGCTGATTACCGCGGCACAGTGGACATCTGGGATGTTGTGCTGTACACGGCTGAATCTCTGAATATACTTGCGCTGGGGCACTCCTTCCTTCTGGGCGAGCAGATGAAGATCGCTCTCTTGGCCATGAGGCTTGTGGCCGCCTATAAAGGCACCGACAAACCGATGGCATAGATCCGCCCAAGAGGATATGGAGTTGTCCGGCAAGTGCATGAGCCAGGATCTGACATTGGGCTTGAGTACCAGCGAGAAGTAGTTGGCCAGGATCTTGTCGTCTCGCCCCCCGGCAGCTTGCACCGCAATGGTGTAGATGCTGAGGAACTCCGACGGATGCGTCTTGCCGTCGTACTTCTCTGGTACATCTGGCTTGAAATTCTTCTTGCTGGGCCACTGGACTTGCCGCAGCTCACGAGTGAACGCAGGGCAACCTACCGCGTACGGCAAGTCGCCTGGTTCCCCTGGCGCATGCATGTCGACAGAGGGCCCAACGCGCTGGTCTGATTGACGCCGCTCTCTTGGCGCCGATCGAAGTTCGAAGCGTCTTCTTGCTCTCGTTCGTGAAGAACTTGGCGCTGATCGCGACGAGCTCGTGGATCTGATGACGCGGTGGAGTCGCTGTCGAGGTGGATCCGGCGAGTTGGCGATCTTGGCCTTCGGGGTGGAGAGTGCATGGTGGTTGCACCCCCACCGGTTTCGTCGCCACCGGCTCGTGCATGGCAGTCTTGCCGCGGCAGCGATGTACTCGGCTGCCGCGGAGTGTCGCCGTCGGCAAAGCCGATGAGACTCTGAATGGTGGCCCTCCATTCATCGACCTTGTCGGCTGTTGGAGGGTAATCCAGGAGCAGATTGAGCTCTCGCCAAAGCTTCGCTGGAGTGGTGGGCGGCAATGGCGAACGGCGCGAGGAGCGGGATATGCTCGGACTTCTAACTATGTTAGAAGGAGCGTTATCCCGTCCAGGCGACCGTGCCTCGCTCGTGCCAGCCTGTTGGCGTGCATGCTGGTCTTGAGCATCCCAAGATCCACCAGCTCGACCTTGATCCAACGAGCGTATGGTATTGTGGATACCATGACGCTGTCGGTCCCGCGCCTCCTGGGATGGACGCGGTGCATGTACGGACGCGAGGTCTGTGCAGCCTTGTCCTTGGACTTGGCAGCACCGTGGGCTCCCTCGTCGACGCCCGTCCTTCCTCCGGTGTCTACTCCACCACCCATTTGCTCCGGTGGTGGTGGGATCGACGTGGACGGCTCCGCTGCCGCCGAAGCCTTCTTCTTCGGTGGCATGTCGATGAACACGATGAAGATCTTGCTCGTGTGAACACCGGATCAGGTTCACATAGCCTCGACGGCCCCTACCTGGTGCGCCAAGATGTCGGGGAAGCTGATCTGGCCCACGAACACCTATGGGACCGGCGGACCGAGCCCCTTTCGGTTCGGTGGGGGGCGGAGATCGCACGAAGAGCAGATCGAGGCGAAGCACACGAGCAGTTTACCCAGCTTCGAGCTCTCCGGAGAGATAAAACTCCTACTTGCTGCATGTCTGAGTGTATTGAGTTCTTGCTAGGGAGCGCTGAGTGCTACAAATACACGCCACCGCTAACGAGACCTAGCGTGAGTGTTTTCTAGCCTTCAACCTTTCGAACCCCCCTCTACGTTGCGCATGGGCCTCCTTTTATATGCTCAAGGGGTCTCCGACAGGTGGCAACGTAGACAAGGGTAAAAACGGAAAAAGAACGCGGTTGGTACAGCTACTTGTACAGTGTATCATACCTAACCCTCGACGGCAGGGGACAAAGGCATTAAATGCCCGTCTGCGTCGCCCAAACAAGGCAAACAGGGACCGTCGGGCGCCACCGCTTGCCACGATGGCGATCTTGTCGGCGCCGCTTGCATCAAGGCGCTCCGCCGCGACAGACTTCTTGCCACGCGCTTGGAAAGGTCCTGTATGACACGTTAGTGGATGTGCCGGAGCGCAGTACAGATTGGTAATCTTCCGCGGCAAGCGCCTTGCATGATCGTTGCCTTGTCGCGTCCGGAAGCTTGTCGCTCACCGGGCCTTCCCGGCAAGCTCCTCTTGCAGGGGCCTTGTCTCCTAGGTGCCTTGGGTGGCCTTCCCGGCAAGCTCCTCTTGTCGGGGCCTTGTCTTCTTGGCTTGAATACTTTGTTCTTGAATGGCTCCAAAGGAACCACGGAGGACCTTGGCGGTCACCTGGCAAGCCTTGCCGCGGGGTGCTGCAACTGCCCGTGCACAAGTTCGGGATACTAGGGTACCCCTACTCTAGTACACCAACATCATATGCACGAGTAGAGCACAAGTGAGTTGTGGGCGATACAAGTCATACTGCTTACCAGCATGTCATACTTTGGTTCGGCGGTATTGTGAGATGAAGCGGCCCGGACCGACATTACGCGTACGCTTATGTGAGACTGGTTTCACTGCTATGCAGCACTCGTGCTTAAAGGTGACCGGCGGGTGTCTGCTCTCTCACTTTAGTTGACCCGAGTGTGGCTACGCCCGGTCCTTGCGAAGGTTAAAACAGCACTAACTTGACGAACTATCGTTGTGGTTTTAATGCGTAGGTAAGAACGGTTCTTGCTCAGCCCGTAGCAGCCACGTAAAATTTGCAACAACAAAGTAGAGGACGTCTAACTTGTTTTTGCAGGGCATGTTGTGATGTGATATGGTAAAGACGTGATGCTATATTTTATTGTATGAGATGATCATGTTTTGTAACCGAAGTTATCGGCAACTGGCAGGAGCCATATGGTTGTCGCTTTATTGTTTGAAATGCAACGCCTGTAATTGCTTTACTTTATCACTAAGCGGTAGCGATAGTCGAGAAGCAATAGTTGGCGAGACGACAACGATGCTACGATGGAGATCAAGGTGTCGCGCCGGTGACGATGGTGATCACGACGGTGCTTCGGAGATGGAGATCACAAGCACAAGATGATGATGGCCATATCATATCACTTAATTGATTGCATGTGATGTTTATCCTTTATGCATCTTATCTTGCTTTGATTGACGGTAGCATTTTAAGATGATCTCTCACTAAAAATATCAAGAAGTGTTCTCCCGAGTATGCACCGCTATGAAAGTTCTTCGTCTTTGAGACACCACGTGATGATCGGGTGTGATAGGCTCTACGTTCAAATACAACGGGTGCAAAACAGTTGCACACGCGGAATACTCAGGTTAAACTTGGCGAGCCTAGCATATACAGATATGGCCTCGGAACACGGAGACCGAAAGGTCAAACGTGAATCATATAGTAGATATGATCAACATAGTGATGTTCACCATTGAAACTACTCCATCTCACGTGATGATCGGACATGGTTTAGTTGATTTGGATCACGTAATCACTTAGATGACTAGAGAGATGTCTGTCTAAGTGGGAGTTCTTAAGTAATATGATTAATTGAACTTTAATTTATCATGAACTTAGTCTTGGTAGTATTTTGCAAAATTATGTTGTAGGTCAATAGCTCGCGTTGTTGCTTTCATATGTTTGTTTTAATATGTTCCTAGAGAAACTATGTTGAAAGATGTTAGTAGCAATGATGCGGATTGGATCCGTGATCTGAGGTTTATCCTCATTGCTGCACAGAAGAATTATGTTCTTGATGCACCGCTAGGTGACAGACCTATTGCAGGAGCGGAATGCGGCGTTATGAACGGTTGGCTAGCTCAATATGATGACTACTTGATAGTTTAGTGCACCCTGCTTAACGGCTTAGAATCGGGACTTCAAAGACGTTTTGAACGTCATGGACCATTTGAGATGATCCAGGAATTGAAGTTAATATTTCAAGCAAATACCCGAGTTGAGAGATATGAAGTCTCCAACAAGTTCTATAGCTAAAAGATGGAGGAGAATCGCTCAACTAGTGAGCATGTGCTCAGATTGTCTGGGTACTACAATCGCTTGAATCAAGTGGGAGTTAATCTTCCAGATAAAATAGTGATTGACATAATTCTCTAGTCACCATCACCAAGTTAGTAGAACTTCGTGATGAACTATAATATGCAAGGGATGACGAAAGTAATTCCCAAGCTCTTCGTGATGCTGAAATCGACGAAGGTAGAAATCAAGAAAAACATCAAGTGTTGATGGTTAACAAGACCACTAGTTTCAAGAAAAGGGATAGAAGGGGAACTTCAAGAAAAACAGCAAGCAAGTTGCTGCTCAAAGTGAAGAAGCCCAAGTCTGGACCTAAGCCTGAGACTAAGTACTTATACTGCAAAGGGACTGGTCACTAGAAGCGGAACCACCCCAAGTATTTGGCGGATAAGAAGGATGGCAATGTGAACAAAGGTATATTGGATATACATGTTATTGATGTGTACTTTACTAGTGTTTATAGAAACCCCTCGGCTTTTTCAGTTGCTAAGAGTAGTAACTCGAAACGGGAGTTGCGTAATGAATGTAAACTAGTTAAGGGTGAGGTGACGATGTGTGTTGGAAGTAATTCCAAGATTGATATGATCATCATTGCACACTCCCTATACTTTCGGGATTAGTGTTGAACCTAAATAAGTGTTATTCGGTGTTTGCGTTGAGCATGAATATGATTTGATCATGTTTATTGCAAAACGGTTATTCATTTAAGTTAGAGAATAATTGTTGTTCTGTTTACATGAATAAAACCTTATATGGTTACACACCCAATGAAAATGGTTCGTTGGATCTCGATCATAGTGATACACATATTCATAATATTGAAACTAAAAGATGCAAAGTTAGTAATGATAGTGCAACTTATTTGTGGCACTGCCGTTTGGGTCATATCGATGTAAAGCGCATGAAGGAACTCCATAAAAATGGATCTTCGGAATCACTTGGTTATGAATCATTTGATGCTTGCGAGCCGTGCCTTTTGGGCAAGATGACTAAAACTCCGTTCTCCGTAACAATGGAACGAGCTACTGACTTATTGGAAATAATACATACCGATCTATGCGATCCGATGAGTGTTAAAGCTCATGGCATGTATCGTTATTTTCTGACCTTCACAGATGATTTGAGCAGATATGGGTATATCTACTTGATGAAACATAAGTCTGAAATAGTTGAAAGGTTCAAAGAATTTCAGAGTGAAGTGGAAAATCATCGTAACAAGAAAATAAAGTTTCTGCGATCTGATCGTAGAGATGAATATTTGAGTTATGAGTTTGGTCTTCAACTAAAACAAAGTGGAATAGTTTCACAGCTCACGCCACATGGAACACCACAACATAATGGTGTCCTAACGTCGTAACCGCACTTTATTGGATATGGTGCGATCTATGATGTATCTTACCGATTTACCACTATTGTTTTGGGGTTATGCATTAGAGACAGCTGCATTCACGTTTAATAGGGCACCATCTAAATCCGTTGAGATGACACCGTATGAACTATGGTTTAGCAGTAAACCTAAGCTGTCGTTTCTTAAAGCTTGGAGTTGCGATGCTTATATGAAAAGGTTTCAACCTGATAAGCTCGAACCCAAATCGGAAAAGTGCGTCTTCATAGAATACCCAAAGGTAACTATTAGGTACACCTTCTATCAGAGATCCGAAGGCAAGTTATTCGTTGCTAAGATGGATCCTTTCTAGAGAAGAAGTTTCTCTCGAAAGAAGTGAGTGGGAGGAAAGTAGAGCTTGATAAGGTAATTGTACCTTCTCCCGAATTGGAAAGTAGTTCATCACAGAAATCAGTTCCTGTGATTCCTACACCAATCAGTGAGGAAGCTAATGATGATGATCATGAAGCTTCAGATCAAGTTACTACCGAACTTTGTAGATCTTTCAGATTAAGATCCGCACCAGAGTGGTACGGTAATCCTATTCTGGAAATCATGTTACTAGACCATGATAAGCCTACGAACTATGAGGAAGCGATGATGAGCCCAGATTCCGCGAAATGGTTTGAGACCATGAAATCTGAGATGGGATCCATGTATGAGAACAAAGTGTAGACTTTGATTGATTTGCCCGATGATCGGCAAGTCATAGAAAATAAATGGATCTTCAAGAGGAAGACGGACGCTGATAGCAGTGTTACTATCTACAAAGCTCGACTTGTCGCAAGAGGTTTTCGACAAGTTCAAGGTGTTGACTACGATGAGCATTTCTCACTCGTATCTATACTTAAATCTGTCTGAATCATGTTAGCAATTGCCGCATTTTATGAAATCTGGCAAATGGATAAACAAAACTGCATTCCTTAATGGATTTATTAAAGAAGAGTTGTATATGATGCAACCGAAGGTTTTGTAAATCCTAAAGGTGCTAACAAAATGTGCAAGCTCCAATGATCCATCTATGGACTGGTGCAAGCATCTCGAGTTGGAATACATGCTTTGATAAGTTGATCAAAGCATATAGTTTTATACAGACTTGCGGTGAAGCCTGTATTTACAATAAAGTGAGTGGGAGCACTACCGCCTTTCTGATAAATATATGTGAGTGACATATTGTTGATCAGGAATGATGTAGAATTTTTCTGGAAAGCATAAAGGAGTAATTGAAAGGAGTTCTTAAAAGAAAGACCTCAGTAAAGCTACTTACATATTGAGCATCAAGATCTATTGAGATAGATCAAGACGCTTGATAAGTTTTTCAATAAGTACATACCTTGTCAAGATTTTGAATAGTTCAAAATGGAACAGTCAAAGAAAGAGTTCTTGCCTGTGTTGCAAAGGTGTGAAATTGAGTAAGACTCAAATCCCGACCACGGCAGAAAATAGAAAATAGAATGAAAGTCATTTCCTATGCCTCAGTCATAGGTTCTATAAAGTATGCTATGCTATGTACCAGACCTATTATACCTTGCTCTGAATTAGGCAAGGGAGTACAATAGTGATCTAGGAGTAGATCACTGGACATTGGTCAAGAACATCCTTAGTAAGGACTAAGGAAATATTTCTCGATTATGGAGGTGATAAAAGAGCCCGTCGTAAAGAGTTACATCGATGCAAACTTTTTACACTGATCCAGATGACTCTAAGTCTCAATCTGGATACATATTGAAAGTGGGAGAAATTAGCTAGAGTAGCTCCGTGCAGAGCATTGTAGACATAGAATATTTGCAAAATACATACGGCTCTGAATGTGACAGACCCGTTGACTAAGCTTCTCTCACGAGCAAAACATGATCATACATTAGTACTCTTTGGGTGTTAATCACATAGCGATGTGAACTAGATTATTGACTCTAGTAAACCCTTTGGGTGTTGCTCACATAACGATGTGAACTATGGGTGTTAATCACATACAGATGTGAATATTAGTGTTGAATCACATGATGATGTGAACTAGATTATTGACTCTAGTGCAAGTGGGAGACTGAAGGAAATATGCCCTAGAGGCAATAATAAAGTTATTATTTATTTCCTTATTTCATGATAAATGTTTATTATTCATGCTAGAATTGTATTAACCGGAAACATAATACATGTGTGAATACATAGACAAACATATAGTCACTAGTATGCCTCTACTTGACTAGCTCATTAATCAAAGATGGTTATGTTTCCTAACCATAGACATGTGTTGTTATTTTATTAATGGGATCACATCATTAGGAGAATGATGTGATTGACATGACCCATTCCGTTAGCCTAGCACTTGATCGCTTAGTACATTGCTATTGCTTTCTTCATGACTTATATATGTTCCTGTAACTATGAGATTATGCAACTCCGCTTACGGAGGAACACTTTGGGTGCTACCAAACGTCACAACGTAACTGGGTGATTATAAAGGAGTACTACAGGTGTCTCCAAAGGTACATGTTGGGTTGGCATATTTCGAGATTAGGTTTTGTCACTCTGATTGTCGGAGAGGTATCTCTGGGCCCTCTCGGTAATGCACATCACTATAAGCCTTGCAAGAAATGTAGATAATGAGTTAGTTACGGAATGATGCATTACGTAACGAGTAAAGAGACTTGCCAGTAACGAGATCGAACTAGGTATTGGATACCGACGATCGAATCTCGGGCAAGTAACATACCGATGACAAAGGGAACAACGTATGTTGTTATGCAATTTGACCGATAAAGATCTTCGTAGAATATGTAGGAGCCAATATGAGCATCCAGGTTCCGCTATTGGTTATTGACCGAGAATAGTTCTAGGTCATGTCTACATAGTTCTCGAACCCGTAGGGTCCGCACGCTTAAGGTTACGATGACAGTTTTATTATGAGTTTATGAGTTTTGATGTACCGAAGGAGTTCGGAGTCCCGGATGGGATCGGGGACATGACGAGGAGTCTCGAAATGGTCGAGACGTAAAGATCGATATATTGGACGACTATATTCGAGTTCGGAAAGGTTCCGAGTGATTCGGTATTTTCGAGTACCGGAGAGTTACGGAATTCGCCGGGAGTATATGGGCCTTATTGGGCCATACGGGAATAGAGGAGAGAGGCCAAAGGAAGGAGGCCTGCGCCCCTCTGGTCCGACTGGACAAGGGCGAGCCCCTTTCCTTATTCCTCTCCCCTCTTTCCCTTCTCCTACTCCAACAAGGGAGGTGGAATCCTACTAGGATTAGGGAGTCCTAGTAGGACTCCACACTTGGCGCGCCCCCTCCTAGGGCCGGCCTCCTCCCCCCTTGTTCCTTTATATACGGGGGCAGGAGGGCACCCCATGACACACAAGTTGATCTACGGATCGTTCCTTAGCCGTGTGCGGTGCCCCCCTCCACCATATTCCACCTCGGTCATATCGTCATGAGTTTAGGCGAAGCCTGCTACCGTAGAGCATCATCATCGTCACCATGCCGTCATGCTGACGGAACTCATCCCCGACACTGTGCTGGATCGGAGTCCGGGGATCGTCATCGAGCTGAACGTGTGCTGAACTCGGAGGTGCCGTACGTTCGGTACTTGGATCGATCGGATCGTGAAGACGTACGACCACATCAACCGCTTTGTCATAACGCTTCCGCTTACGGTCTACGAGGGTACGTGGACAATACTCTCCCCTCTCGTTGCTATGCCATCACCATGATCTTGCGTGTGCGTAGGAATTTTTTTGAAATTACTACGTTCCCCAACATATCAAACGGCCATGTTAAAAGTGTCCAATCATGAGTGACTGATGTGGGATACACAACAACAGTACTTTGATGTAAGAACATGGTATAATTGATAGATGTAGTGTATTCTAGACACAGAAAGGCATGTCATATGCACATGTATAACGTATAAACTCAGCAGGTGCGATTTAATCAAAATAGAAGAAATACAGGCTAGACAACTTATGCAACATGAAACCAATTATCACACTGTCAACTTAGAGCAAGCACCTGCGATGGTGGAGTACGGCAGATGAACTCATCATCTAGACTTGGGACTTCAACTTCATTAGCAGTAGCAGTGGCAAATCTAGAGAGTCTCTATTTGCGTCGGTCCGGAGGACCACCAACATCCCCTAACTTACTCTTTTCCTTTGTATTTTCTGCTATTGCCTTAGGAAGTCAAAACCAAAAGAAGATGAATAAAATTAGCTCTGCATAACTGGTTGATGCATGATACAGACGAACACTACTTTGATGTAAGACAAGCGCAGTATAGGAGGATAGAATATATAAAAAAAATACAACATTGCATATTCAGACGTACGATAGGAGGCAGGAATGTGTATGAAAAATAGTAAGCAGAAGGCATTTCAACAAAATTCTAAGAAATGAAAGCTAGGCACCATGTGAACATGAAACCAATATCACTCTATCAGGTAAAAAGTGTCTCGTAGTAAGTGCCATTTCAAGAAATTAGAAGCAGTACAAGCAAGAAGACAATGCAAGATGCAACCTACATCACACTCTCAAGTTAAATGTGTCTTATGGGTAAGTGATCGTTGCAGGTATACGTTGTAAGCTATGCAGATGCAATTCAACAAAATCAGAAGCAATACAAACTAGACATCATACGGAACATGCAACCACATATAACAGTTCCAAGTTAGAGCAAGCACCTGTGATGGTGGAGTAGGGGAGATGTGCTCATCATCTACACGTATGTTCTAGAAACAGGGACATGTGTCATATTCACAGGAATTATGTGTAAAGTAATAAGATGGAATTCAACAATATTAGAAGCAATACAAGCTAGACATCATACGCAACATGCAACCACATATAATAGTGCCAAGTTAGAGCAAGCACCTGTGATGGTGGAGTAGGGGAGATGTGCTCATCATCTACACAGCTACGTTGACTATCCAGCCTTGTGTTGTCTTGCGAATCTTGTTGGTAGGATGGTGGAGTTGAATCTGTAGAGACCCTCTATTTGAGTTGCTCCGAAGGACCACCATCATCCACTGCCGGACTAGTTTCCTTCATCTGTATTGATTTTGCATTGTGAAGTCAAACCGATAAGAAAAAGGTAATAATATTCGCTCTTCGAAACTCATTCATACATGATACTAACGAATACTACTCGGATGAAAGGCAAACATATGATACGAGGATGGAATATGTACGAAAAACAGGACGGCATGACATATTCACACCTATGATGTGGTAACTAAGCAGAAGCATTTCAATAAATTAGAAGCACTACAAGCTAGACACCATATGAATGGTGCAACCAATATCACTCTACCAAGTTCAACCTGTCTAGCGTTTCAACAAATTAGAGGTAGTACATGCTAGAAATCATATGCAAGACACGCCAATATCACAGTGGCGACTTAAAGGTGCCTTATCATAAGTGACTGATGCGGGATATGCAAGAACAGCAGTCTGATGTAAGAACATGGTGTGATTAGATATAGTATGTTTTAGAAACAGGAACACGTGTCACATTCACAGGCATTATGTGTAAAGTAAGCAGATGCAATTCAACAAAGTTAGAAGCAATACAAGCTAGACATCATACACAACATGCAACCACATATAATTGTGCCAAGTTAGAGCAAGCACCTATGATGGTGGAGTAGGGTAGATGTGCTCATCATCTACACAACTACGATGACTGTCTAGCCTTGCGTTGTCTTGCGAATCTTGTTGGGAGGATGGCGGAGTAGAATCTGTAGAGACCCTCTATTTCAGTTGCTCGAAAGGACCACCATCATCCAATGCCTTACCAATTTCCTTCTGCTTTATTGATTTTGCATTGTGAGGTCAAACCGACAAGAAAAAGGAATAAAATTCGCTCTTCAGAACTCATTCATGCATGATACTGATGAACACTACTCTGATGAAAGGCAAAGTCATGATACGAGGATGGAATATGTACTAAAAACTGGACGGCTTGACATATTCACACCTATTATGTGGTAACTAAGCAGAAGGCACTTCAACAAATTGGAAGCACTTCAAGCTAGACACCATATGGAAGGTGCAATCAATATCACTCTGCCAAGTTAAAACTGTCTTGTCATAGGTGGCGTTCATCAAACTAGAAGCACTACATGCTAGAAATCATATTCAAGACACAAACCAATATCACACTGCCAACTTAAAGGTGTCCCATAATATGTGACTAACGCGGGATACACAAGAAGAGTAGTTTCATGTAAGAACATGGTGTGATGGACAGATATAGTATGTACCAAAAATAGGAAAGCGTGTCATATTCACACGTATCATGTGTAAGCTAAGAAGATGCAGTTTACACTAATTAGGAGCAATACAAGATAGAGAGCATATGCAACATGCAACCAGATATAACACTGCCAAGTTAGAGCAAGCACCTTGGATGGTGGACTAGGAGAGCGGAGACTTGGAACTTGCAATGCACTAGCATTACATGGAGAATCCACATAGATGCTCCATTTACGTTGCTGCAGAGGACCACCATCATGGCCTTCCTTACTCTTTTCCTTCTTTTTTGATTTTTCCTTGTCAAGTCAAACCCACAAGAAAAAGGAATAAAATTTGCTCTTCAGAACTCATTGATGCATGATACTGACGAACACTACTTTCATGTAAGGCAGCCGCATGATAGGAGGATGGAATATGTATGAAAAACAGGACGGCATGAAATATTGACATGTATGATGTATAAAGTGTAAACTAAGCCCAAGGTGTTTGAACTAGTTAGAAGCAATGTAAGCTAGAAACCATATGAAAGATGGAACCAATATCACTCTGCCAAATTAGAAGGGTGGCCTAACAAATGTATTTGACGAAGTTAGAAGAAATACATAGCAACATGCTAGAAATAATATGCAATATGCAATGAATAAAGGTGTCTCATCGTAAGTGATTGATGCAGGATACAAAAGAGAGGTAGTTTCATGTAAGAACATGGTTAACACATAGATGTAGTGTGTACCAAAAATAGGAAGGCATGTCATATTCACAGGTATTATCTGTAAACTAAGTAGATGCAATTTACCCTAATTAGAAGCATTACAAGCTATACACCATATGCAACATGAAACCACATATCACACTACGAAGTTAGAGCAAGCACCTGCGATGATGGTGTAGGGGAAGTGCGGTCTTCAAGTACAGAGCTACATTCAATATCTTCATTTAGGCTTGCTGTTACTTGAGAATCATGCAGAGAGGATGAAACTGCACTCTTTATAAGAGTAGCGCGTCTCATACTAACCCACAGGCATGACTGTCTCATCATAAGTGATAGATGCTGGATACACAAGAACAATAGTTTGATGTAAGAACATGGTGTGATAGGCAGATGTAGTATGTACCAAAAACGGGAAGGTGTGTCATATTCACATGTATAATGTGTAAGCTAAGGAGATGAAATTTAACAAATTATGAGCAATACAAGCTAGGCACCATATGCAGCATGCAACCAGATATCACACTGCCATGTTAGAGCAAGCACCTGGGGTTGTGGAGTAGGGGAGATGAGATTTGGAACTTGCCACTACTAGGAAAAGGTCTATAGCTAATATGGACATTAATGGCGCACCATGTATGTGGTGCGCCACTGCTATATAGCAGTGGCGCACCAGATACATGTGCGCCATTAGTGTCCTCATTACTAATGGCGCACCACACACATGGTGCGCCACTACTAACATTTTTTTTCCAAAACTAGTAATGGCTCACCAAGGCACAGTGCGCCATTACTAGTTTTAACTAGTAATGGCGCACCATGCACTCTGTGCGCCACTACTAACTTTTTTAACTTTTTTTTCAAAACTAGTAATGGCGCACCAGGGTACAGTGCGCCGTTACTAGTTCAAACTAGTAATGGTGCACCACAACCACGGTGCGGCACTACTAACAATTTTTTTTGCAAAACTAGTAATGGCGCACCACGTAACAGGTGCGCCATTAGTAAACAGGGTTACTAATGGCGCATTATTAGGTGGTGCGCCATTGGTAACCTGAGAGCAGCTAGATATTTTGGACAACCACCTGCCACACTCACTTTCCCCACCTCCTCCTCCAAGCTTGTCTCGGCTGCCTCCTCCTCCTCACCTCATTTGCACCATAGATTCACCCACATTAAGTGGTGAAATTACCTTTTTTGTGATAGGTAAGTAAGGGGAAGCTTACTTTATGTTGTAGATCTACTTTTTCTCCCTCGAACAACATGCACATGCACGTTTTATGCCCTAGATCTACGTATGTTTGTGGTGTTGCATATGTTTGTGTTTGCAGGTACCGGTATTTGAAATGCGATAGTTGCCAATATTTTGCCGAAATGTTGATTCATTTCCATTTCGGCGAGAATTTGGTACTATGCATTCTTTTTGGTCCTATTTTTAGGCAAAGTCATGCCAAATTTTTTTGGTTCTAAAATATCGTTTTGCTCTACCATGGTCCACACGATGCCCGAAGGCATCGTGAATAGGTTTTTGAGCTCTGCGAAGGCCGAGATGCTTCAAAAGAACGAGACAGAGATAAGATGTCTATGTCGAAGATGCAAGGTGAGGACCCTTATGGACCCGGATTCCGTACAGGTTCGGGACCACCTGCTCTTGCGTGGTTTCATGGATGGCAAGGTGATGAAGATGATTATGAAGTCGTCCATGGGGGCCGGGCAAGAAATGAGGAAGGGCAGCAAGACAACCGCTGCGAGGGCGGGCGAGAAGATGAAGAATCTCCAGGACATGATCACGAAGTAGATGCAGTACACAGTCATCATGTAGAAGATGCCGGACATGATGATGAGGAAGATGCCAGAACAGACGAAGAGCATGATCATGAAGATGAATATGCCGAAGCATACGACGATGGACCATCGATGGGCTGGGTGCAGGACCCTCATATTCAAGAGCTGATTCTCAATCAGTCGGATAACATAAGAGCTGCCGCCCGAGAGAAAGCCAAGCTGGATCAACTGGAGATAGACGTGGTTACTCCATTGTATGAAGGATGCAGGCCCGAGGATACCCACCTGAAAGTAATGCTCATGGCTCTGGTGATGAAGGTAAAACACAAAATGACCGAAGCATGCTTCGACGAGAACATGTCATTCTGGCACGAACGTCTTCCCAAGGGGAACAAGTGCCCGACCAGTTTCGAGGAGGCGAAGAAAATCGTGTGTCCTCTGGATTTACCGCACGTGAAATACCATGTGTGCATGAACAATTGCATCATTTATCGGGACGAGCACGCGGAGTCTACCATATGTCCGGTGTGCAGCGTCACTCGATACAAGAAGAGGAAGAAAGCTCCTCGAAAAGTGGTGTGGTACTTTCCGATCACTCCTCGTCTGCAGTGGTATTTCGTGGACCCCAAGCTAGCAAAGATCCTGCGTTGGCACGCGGATAGGGAGGAGAAGAAGCGAGAAGATGACGGAAATGATCCGGAGATAAATAAAAAAGACAAGATGCTGAGTCACCCTAAGGATGCAAGCCAGTGGCAAGCGTTGAACTTCGAACACCCAGAATTTGGGGACGATCCAAGGAACATCGTCTGGGCGCGAGCACCAATGGAGTCAATCCGCTTGGCAGCCGGAGAAGCACACATAGCACCTGGCCTGTGTTTGTGTGGATGTACAACCTTCCCCTGGTTGTGCATGAAGAGGAAGTACATTCACATGAGTATGCTAATTGAAGGGCCAAACAACCAGGAACAACATCAATCAGATCCGGGATGCATAAAGAGGAGCTAGACACGCTGCGGAAAACGCCAGCCAATACGTGGGACGCCGCAGAGAAAGAATATTTCCCTATGAGAGTCGCACTGCTCACGACGGTGCACGACTATCTCGGTTACGGATATGTCGCGGGGAAGGTGGTCCACGGATTTTCTGGATGCGTCAGGTGTATGGATGACACAACGTATCGCCAGCTAGATAGAGATCCTGGGTCTTCGTAAAACGTATTCATGGGACATCAAAGGTGGCTTCGCGATGATGACTCATGGAGAAAACGCAAGGATCTGTTCGATGGTGAAACCGAACCCCTAAGGCGGCCGCGTATGAGGAGCGAAGAGGAAATAGACGAGTTGTTGAAAAATTGGGAAGATTGCCCACTGCCGGGGAAGAAGCAAAAGGCCCGAGAGCCGCTGCTGAAGGTATGGGAAACGAGGTCTGTTTTCTGGGACTTGCCGTACTGGAAGATCCTCTGTGTGCCTCACAGCCTTGATGTCATGCATATCACGAAGATTGTGTGCGAGAGTCTGCTTGGTACCATGCTCAACATCCGAGAGAGGACCAAAGATGGGCCGAAAGCAAGGGCAGACTTGAAATCAATGGGCATCAGGGAGGAGCTTCACGCTAATGATGATGATGATGAGGCGAAGCAGGACAAGGAAATTCATCGCAAAGGCAAAAAGGCCAAGAAGATCGGAAATGACTACCCTCCCGCGTGCTTCACTCTAAGTCAGGAGGAGATCGAGCAGTTTTTCACCTGCCTCGTAGGAGTAAAACTTCCTTACGGTTACGCAGGTAAGATAAGCAGATACCTAGACTCAGCGAAGTAGAAGTTCAGCGGGATGAAGTCTCACGACCGCCACGCGGCTTGATGACGCAGATACTTCCAGTTGCAATGTGGATCATGGAAGCGCACGTCCGCGGAAACGCTTTTGGCCTATGCAACTTTTTCGACGTCTCTCGGAAGTCGGTTGGCGTGAGGCAACTCAGAAAGCTACAGGAAGAGATCGTGGTGATACTATGTGAGCTTGAGATGTACTTCCCGCCCGCATTCTTCGATGTTATGGTGCATCTGCTGGTCCATCGTGGAGGATATCATCCAACTCGGGCTGATGTTCCTGCACAGCATGATGCCATTTGAAAGGATGAATGGTGTCATCAAAGGATATGTTCGCAACATGTCACGTCCAGAGGGAAGCATAGCCAGGGGCTTTCTGACCGAAGAGTGCATCTCCTACTGGACGAATTATCTAGGCATCAAGAACCCCGTTGGTCTGCCCGTCAACAGGCACCTCGGCAGGCTCGCTGGATGGGGTCACCCTGATGGTCGTCGCGAAATGCATGTCAAATTCGAGGGTCGACTCGCCGACTTTGAAAGAGCAAACCTAGTCGCGCTACAACACATAGACGTGGTCGATCCTTCGGTGATAGAGCACAAAACCTTTATTCAGAAGACATACAATGACCGAGGCCAACAGAGGACGGATGGAGATATAATCAAAGAACACAACTCATGTTTCACGCGTTGGTTCAAGGAGAAGCTTCTGGCGTACCCTTTACATGAGGATTCTTCCGCAGAAGAAAAACTCATATTCTCCTTGTCACAGGGCGCCGAGCACAACCTGATGACCTATGAGGCGTACAATATCAACGGCTACACATTCTACACCAAGGGAAAGGACATGAAGAGAGATGGTTATCAGAACTCCGGGGTAACGATGGAATCCTACACCGGTAACGACAAGGACAGATACTACGGAAGGACCGAGGAGATCTGGGAGCTGAGCTACGCTGGAGAGAAGGTCCCGATGTTCTGTGTCAGATGGGCCAAGACCGTCCTAATATAAGACCGGTATTTCACCACCACGGTTATACCTGAAGCCAAATCCAAGACCGCGGGGGCAAATGTCACCACGAAAAATGAGCCATGGGTACTGGCTTCCCAAGTTGACCAATGCTTCTTCGTTACCGACCCCTCAAAGCCCATTCGTGTTGTCGTGAGGAGAGGCAAAAGGAAGATCATCCGAATGGATGAAGTCGCCAATGAGCAAGACTTCGACAAGTACGGGGACCCGAAGATGGAACATGACGACGACGATGAAGTGCCATACACCACAAGAAGAAGCAGGACCACCCTACCTAAAGGACGTCCGTTCAACAGAAGAACTCCATTATTGAAAAAGAAGGGCAAGAAGATTCTTAAAAGATCGCTAGCTAAGATCGATTTTATTTAAATTGTAGTCTTCATTTTCGATTGTATTTCGACATATTGAAATGATATTTCTTCTGTTCTAGTCCTCATGAATATTTATTTATGTTTATTCTGGTATTTATGTTACTTCTGGTATACCAACTTTTATTTGTGTTTATTTTGGTATTGAATTTCTAACTCACAAAAAGAATTGAATTTGTTAATATTTTTGAACTCATGAATATTTTAAATTTCATGGGCACGCTTTTGAATTCCTGAATATTTTTCAAATTTGATGATATTTTTCATATTCATAAATGTTTTACCAATTCACTAATGAATGCAATTAAAAATTCAAAAAACAAATTTGATGATATTTTTTCAAATATTTTCAAATAACAAATTTGATGATATTTTCAAATAACAAGTTTGATGATATTTTTCATATTCATAAATATTTTCAAATAACAAATTTGATGATATTTTTCATATTCATAAATGTTTTACTTAATTCACAAATGAATGCAATTAAAAATAAAATAAATAAATTTGGTGATATTTTTAAAATATTTTCAAATAACAAATTTGTTGATATTTTCAAATAACAAATTTGATGATATTTTTTCATATTCATAAATATTTTCAAATAACAAATTTTATGATATTTTTTCACATTCATAAATGTTTTCAAATTTGATTGTCATTTTCTTAAAAATTCTTAGATGCAAATAAAAATAAAAATTAAAGTTAATAATGGCGCACCAGGAGAAGGTGCGCCATTGCTATCGATGTACTTATGGCGCACCCCTGGGTGGTGCGCCATTGCTATCTGTGTACTTATGGCGGACCCCTAGGAGGTGCGCCATTGCTAATCTTCCCCCCTCTATCCCGCCCTCGCCAGATCCCCCTCGCCCCCCCGCGCCAGATCCCCCTCCATCTCGCTATCCCCCTCGCCAGATCCCCCTCCCCCTGCCACCGATGACCCCCCGCACCCGACGACCCCCGCTCCCGCTCTGCCGCCGGAGTCTCCGCCGGAGCACTAGGAGGAGGAGGCCCGCATCCACCAGGAGAGGAGGCCCGAGCACTTTATTTCCTCCAACCGACCCCATCTCGCCGTCGCCACCGCTGCTCCAGTCCATCCCCGCGGCAACCGAGGTGTCCACAAGCCTAGTGGTGAGCTCTTCCCTCGCCCCCCTTTCCCCTTTCGATTTAGATGTCGTAGGACACTGACTCCATCGTGCCCGAACCCTGCTTACTGCTGTTGCACGGCATACGGCCTCACCGCGCGCCGGGCTTCCTTCTGATGTCCCGTGCTACTGCACGCGCGTTGCGCCCGGCAGCGCCTCTGAAGTACCTGGCCACGAGCCCCGCCTCACCTGGCCGGTAGCCCTACGCCCATGCTCTGCCTCACGTCCACCAGGAGAGGAGGCTCGGTGCCATCTTTTTCTTTGTATATTGAAAAACTAGCTACACTACATGCATGCTTGGGTGCAGAACGCCATTAGGTTGCAAACCATCCTAAGTAACGAGAGGAAAAACCACATTAATTAATTAGGCTAGCTATTTCATGCACTAGGATTGAGGATGTAGAATCAAGTACACTAGTGATTACTGCCTACACGTAGAATCAAGTACAATGAGGTTGTTTCATAGTCTTGGTGATTTTGTTTACTGTCTCCTAATTATAAATGGTGCATCTTGTGATTATGGGGAATACTGCAACCTGGTAAATTACATCATTAGTACTAATTATCAGCATTATATATGGAAGCATATGGTCTGTATAGACTTGAACTACTTGATTAAGGGTGCCAGAAGCTGCAGGCAACAGGCTCTTTTTGGTGTTTTTTTCTCTTTGGTGGTTAGCATTGACACGGCATATTGCAGCTTCTGCTGCACCTGCACCTGCTGCACCTGCACTTTCATTTCAGAGAGTGTAGTAATAGTGTTCGTTCATCCCAATGGCCTTGTTTTCGATGGCTAGTTGAGCATTTTAGTGGGTAAACACCTAAATAAGTTGGGCCTTTTCTTTGAAGCCTAAATAAATGGATTCTCATGCTTTGTGGCGTTAGATTGTATCATTGGGGATGTTTAGTAGGCAAAGCAGAAGAAAGGCAAACTAAACTATCTGGTGTTGTGCAATCCTAGTTGATTATAGTGCCAATTGGCAAGCAGAAGTGGGCAAGCATCATTCACTTCTGTGCTTGCTGCCTCCCTCCACCAGAGAAGAGAATTATCGATTTAGTGAATATGGATATATATAGTGCTTGTTCATCCCAGTAGCCTTATTCTTTGAAGGATGATTGGACATTTTAGTGGCTAATGCTAAATAGATTATGCTTTCTCTGTGAAACCTAAACAATCTGGGCATGGCCGTTCTACACCATTAAGGCTACATAGCATGCCATTAATGTGTCATATGTTCTGTAGCATTAAGGCTACATAGCATGCCATTTTTGTGCCTTGTATTAATTGCTTTCCCTACATGTTTGCAGGTTTAAGTGAAAAAAGAGGAAGAAAGGAGAATCAGGGTAGGGTTTCATGGCTAGGAGATATATTGCTGGGTTTTTTCTCCGACCATCGTGTCGTGATGATATTGGGTGGGATAATGATTTTGCAGGTACCCCGAGAGGCCCTTGAGTTTGCCGGAATCTCGATTAACTTCAGTTCTGGCAAATTTGGGTACTCCATATGTCCTATTTTCAGCAAAGGTCATGCTAATATTTTCTGTGAATTTTAGCATGACTTTGTTAAAAATAGGAGATATGGGGTACTTGCGACTAATGCATGGACCGAGGTATCTTAGTACTTAATTAAGTAGGATCAACTTCCTCTTGTGTTATACATATAGAAGTGTGATATGTTAACTGTCTCTTGGTGTTTGTCCTTAATTAAGTAGGATCAAGAATTAAGTAGGACTAGTTCTGAATAGCTTCTATCAACGGTTGATATTTTTACTGTCTCTTGGTGTTTGTCCTTCGAGAAGTACCTAGTTGAAGTGTCTCATGGTGTTATATTTGCAAATGCAAGTGTTGAGATGTCTATTTTGTGTTAATCAGATAAAAAGATTAGGGTGTGCAGATAACAATTAACTTAGTTAAGTGTGACAAATACAGTTTGGACAGGTAGAAAGTAGAATGCACCATAAGCCTGGTTATATATGCATTGTCATGTTAGGCTCAATTGTGAAATTTTTGACATGTGGTGTCCCTTTATTCTTGCTGCATTAAACACGTATGTTGAATTCATGTGTGGACAGACGAAACCATGAGTCATTTATAGTTCAGGAAAAGAATGTTATCATTATTGTTTGGGGGGTTGAAATAATCCGTTTGTTGCACTTTGTGCACTTTCTAGTTGAAAATTGTTAAATTGAGATACTAGATTAGCTTTTTGAGGTATCCCATTAAATATTATTCATTACTGCCCGCTCTTAAATTTTTGCACAACTAATATGCAACTGCCATAGGTGGCAATAGAGCCAAGTGATTAGGCCCAACTTAGAATTCTCCTTCCTTTTCTCACAAGACTTGCATGTCATCATATTATTTTTTAATTATTGCACCATACTTGATAGGGTATATTATTAGAAGATACCCATATATATCAGTCAACCTAGGGTGCATCGGCATCGATAAACCCTAAATGGTGAAAACTTAACTTAGCATTTAGGGTGCCTCCGCATCGACAAACCCTAAATCATAAAACCTTGGCTTTTAGGGTGCCTCGGTGTCGATAAAAACCTAAATGGTGAAAGCTTAGGCTTTTTAGGGTGCCTCGGCGTCGACAAACATCTCTCAATTGTTCCTTAGAAACAACACCCTTGCTTGCCATGCGTCTGAGAGAGATAGTGAGAGGAGACAAGAAGAAGGGGGTTAGAAAGGGACTTGGACCTTAGCAACAACACACTAACAGGTTCCATCCCAAAACACCTAGGCAATATCACAAACATCTCTCAATTGTTCCTTGACAATAACCAACTTTTTGGCGACATTCCTCAGGAATTAGGTTATTTGCAACTTAGAGATCTTGTTCCTAGACAATAACCAACTTTGTGACCAAACTTTTTTCCTATTTAGAGCGAAACATGGCCCAAAACGATGAGGCCGGCGGTTCGGGCAAGGCATCCTGGGAGCTGTACCAGGAGATGGAGGAAGAACCTCACCGCTATGAGGACGCCGCGGAAGACACCGATCCTGACTACACAACCCCTAGTGGCGTCGAAGATGACACCACTGATGGTGCCATCGAGGATGCCACCACTGATGATGGCAGCGCACGCACAAATGGCAGCCAACCAAAGAGGCAACGGAAGGACTGGCGCCCGAACGTGCTCGGCACCATCAAGGAGCAATTTGCTGAAGTGTCCTCCGAGGGGAATCCAACGGCGCCCAAAGAATTAGTCAAGGGGTACGCGGGACAGCTCGGGTGCATTCTCTGGAGCACCGTCTCGATCAACATTGAGAACCTAAGGCATCGTGACCGAGGGAATTTGCGCAACCTCCTCTTCACTAAGCTGCAAGAACGATACAAGTTCCCCCGTGACTTCACAAACACACGCCTCTCAGGGAATAAAGTGAATAGTGCCGCCCTCACGAAGATGAGCACGGCCCTGGCTACTTGGAGAGCCGCAGTGAAGAGAATGATTGAAAAAGGTGATAGTTATGAGAAGATCAAGGAGAAAAATCCTTCAATCAGCGAAGATGACTACTTGGAGTTCAAGATCAAGCGCGAGAGCAACGCAACTGTGCAATCAAGTCAGTGGGGGGAAAGAGAAGCGGGACTTGAACTTAGGGGTCCACAAACTCGGTCCCGGCGGTTAAAAGAGTGGTGGAACCTATATGGGACAAGGAGGACGCGGAGCGTGCCGAGCAAGGCCTACCACCCCTCTTCGATAAAATACCATGACAAGCAGACCAGGAACTATGTCAGGGCCCGATACAAGATTGACTCGGTAACCAAGGAGCTTACCACGGATCCGGAGACCAAGGCGCTTGAGCTTGTTCTAGTAAGGAATACACCCCCGTGTAATTAGCTCCATATGGTTGCATTCTAATTAATGAAGCCAAATTTCTAAATGGTTCACGTTCCGTCCGCAGGACACTGAAAGTAGTAGCGCGAGCTCGTCTAAGAGCTCCCCTTGGGACACCCCTTTAAATAGGGCGTTGAACGTAATGAAAAACAAGGATAAGCTCAGTAAGCCGTCGTAAGCTGGTCGTGTGGCCGGCAAAGGCTTGTCCATGAAATGGTCGGAATACTATACCACTGGGCGAAAGGAGAGAAAGACCAGCTCGGAAACCCAGGAGTGCGAGGTTCAAGAACTCAACGAAAAAGTGGCGTGGATTCCGGAGATAGTCGAAGAGCAAGTGCGAGACCAACTGGGAGCGACGATCACCGCCATTGTGCCTACCTTGATTGAGGGGCTGCAGGCATGGATTGCGGGCGGCCAACAGGGGCCGCCCCCGATTCCCAGCTGCACGGGCAGCAACTCGCACAACGCGCCGACGGCGCCATCGGTGTCTCCGGCGGAGGCGGCATTGGTGTCTCCCGTGGCGGTGCCGGCATTGCAGCTTAATTCACCCGGGTTTGGGAAGAATACGCCGGCCGGCGCCTCGGCAGCGAGCGGCCCCTCCGTCACTTGCACACCCGCCGTTGGCAGTTCCTCGACATTAGCCGAGCTCGACGCCATCACGGTAACTAATTAAGCCTCTCGGCTGATGACTTCATCTCCTTGCCTTCGACTGGGCATCCCTGACGCCCTACATTTTTCTCGCAGGGCGCCGCTGACGTTCCATGCACTCTCCTGCACTTCGTGGACGGCGAGTTGATCGATGTCGCCCAGGCCAGAATCGTTCAACCGGGCAACCGCCTGTTCCACGGTAATCCGATGCCACCCAACGTGTATAGGGTTCAACTGGTTTGGGTGCTACGGGGCTGCGACGACTTGTTACCTCCGTTTCGACCCCATGGGGCCGACGAAGATGATGTGATGACCCTCAGCGCCTGCTTAAGCTGGCCCCTGGTTTGGCCGAAGAGCCAGATTCGTTTGGGGGCGGGGGACACCACCCCACAGACAACACCGCCAGTCGTTCCGGCGCCAAGCCATGACAAGACCACCGAAACTCTACCGGACATGCATATGGCACAGGATCCGGACGACGACGACGACAGTACATTTACCAACGTCGATAAGTACTTCAACGAACATGGGTACGGTGACGAATTCTTGGGGCCTCCTTCTCAAGAACCCAACCTTGCAAAAGACGATCGTGATCTAGCTGGTACCGCGGAGAAACCCAATTGCAACAGGCGTCGTCTGGCATTCAGTTCTCAGGAGACGCCTCCAGCTGCTGCCTTCACGGAGCCTCAGATAGCCGAGATGCGAAATATTATCAGCCCTAACACACTCTAGAAGGCGGTCTCTGAGCAGAACTCGATCCCATTACAGCAGAAGAAGAAGGGATGGAAAAGAAAGAATAACAAGGGTGCGAGCCAGCCGGCTCCGAGTATGATCCGTGCTCAGGATGGGCCACCTTCACCTAAGGATATCTCGAGGAGGGTGCATGTGGCGGGTAGGCCGATGCTACCGACTAATCTGCTCAATGCTGCAACCAGTGCTATGCAGAGTCTGCATGACAGTGTTCTTTCTTTGGAGAAGCGGCGTCTCTCCGAGAATGATATGGCATACACGGTTTTCGTGGCCAAGGTGACAGAGGGCAAGGGCTTTGTGGATAGCGCCATCGGGGGTATGATCGTCCTGCGGTTTGATGACATCTTCGCTATGTTTAACCTCCATTCCTGCACTACACCTTCGTTCGGCTATTTTTGCTGAGTATGGAGACGCGGATCATTAGAGACAGGACCCCGGATATCGTGATAGTCGACCCCTTCTACATGCGTGCCAAGATCTTGGGCAGCGTTGGGGACCGGCAAGTCGCGAGTTCATACCTCGAAGGTGTCATTCTGGCAAACCTAGATAAGGATAACTTCCTCGTGCCTTACTTTCCCGAGTAAGTCATTCCCTCACCGCCCCATAACATATGATTTCTTAGATTTCGATCATTCTTTTTTTCTAACATTCCGTGTTTTGTGCAGTGACACACATTGCACACTCATCCTCTTAAGCCCGAAATATTCCATGGCCACGATTTCGACTCGGACCGTCAACAAGAAAGACTACACAAATATCAAGAAAGTTCTTGATGATGTTCTCCCAGCCACGCCAGATCTGGAGGCACCTTCAAGCAGCCAACTCGTAGGTACGGCAAGCACGTGTTTACCCACAATGACGCTCCCGCATCAAGCAGCACCGGGCGGTCGAAGGATGCCTACTACGCCCTCCATCAAATGTGGGCGATCGTACGGGACCATAATCACCTTCTTCTACCAAATAATCTCAAAGATTGGGCCGCACGCTTGTCGGCAATCCAGACGCGGACATCGACAAGAATTCTTTCGCATCCAAATGGAGTTTGCGGAAATCATCCATCAAGATGTCCTTCAGACTCGGGCAGTTCTACCTCACATATCAACCGTCGAACAGTGAGATAGAAACAACGCTACAAATGCAGGCTGACAACGCCCGCCATTTCATGACCATCACGATAGACGACGGCTTCATCCACGCTCCGGTCCCTGAGTCGAGTCGAAAGTAGTGATGCTATGTAGTTCTGAAATATTGATTAGCTCATGTTGTAATTAAACTTTAATGAACTTGTATGTCTCTTTGGTTTGGACAGTCGTTCAACTTATATGTAATCGATGCTATTTATTAGTAGGACCATGAATCGTGCTATTAATGTGTTGCTTTTCTCTTCCGGTCCTTTTGTTGCATACTTATATATTGCTTATGTATTGTCTGTGAATTGCTACAAACGTTTTGTTTGTCTAGTGCATAGAGATGCCGTCGTATGTCGTGTACAAGGGTAAGGTTCCCGGAGTCTACGACAACTGGGAGGAGTGTCAGAGACAGGTTCACCGTTTCAGCGGTAACAGTTACAAAGGGTACACCACTATGGCGGAGGCAGAAGCTAGATACGCGCGCTATCTAGCGGGAGAGAGGAGGGAGCGGAGGAGGAACCGGATGAAGATCAGTTTCATCGCGATGATGCTCATTGTGATGACCGCAGCTCTCTTCTATGTGATGGTAGTTTAGATGATCGATATCGACTTGTAATGTGAAGGCAAACTCGCTACTCGCGGTCTCGAGACTTGTAATGTTCTAACTTTGTTCGGTCTTTTGAATTCAGAGATTAATATGATGATTTGTATTCAAAGACTAATCTTCTATTGTATTTGATAAATCTGTTGTTTATATGTTGTGATGTCTATATTCTGTGCAGTAATATATTTTGTAACCTTTGCAAATATCAGAAAAGAAAAAAATTCCTAATATTCATACTAGTGGCGCACCACACTGCACTTTAGTGGCGCACTGCCATAAACACACTAGTGGCGCATTGTCTAGAAGTGCGCCATTAGTAACCCAGAGCACAAGGTAAATATGGCCCCCTAAGAGGCATAGTAATGGCGCACCGTTTGACATACTAATGGTGCACTCCCAGGTGCGCCACTATTGTCTGGTATACTAATGGCGCACCAGGGGTGCGCCATTAGTACTAGTTACTAGTGGCGTGATGATCGTGGCGCACCCGTAGTGCGCCATTAATGGCCAAAACAGGTGCGCCAGTAATTAGCCTTTTCCTAGTAGTGTGCTCTGCAGTACGAGTAGCAGGAGAATCTGCAGAGATCATCTGTTTCGGTTGCTCCAGAGGACCACCATCATTCCGTGCCTTCGTCCTTTTAGATTTTGCCTTGTCAAGTGAACACATAAGAAAAAGGAATGAAATTTGCACTTCCAAATTCGTTGATGCATGATACTGACGAACACAACTTTTTTGTATGGCAACCACATTGTAGGAGGATGGAATATGTACGAAAAACGCTAAGCAGAAGGCATTTCAACAAATTGGAAGCAATCCAATCTAGACACCATATGAAAGAGCCAACCAAAATCACTCTACCAAGTTAGATGTGTCTCATTATAAGTGGCACTTCAACAAATTAGAGGCAATACATGTTTGAAATGATATGCAAGATGCAACCAATATTACACTGTCAACTTGAACGCGTCTCGTCAGAAGTGATAAATGAGCGATACACAAGAGAAGTAGTTTGATGTAAGAACATGGTTAATAGAAAGACGTAATATGTACCAAAAACAGGAACGCATGTCGTATTCACAGGTACAATGTCTTAACTAAGCTGATGCAATTTACCCTAATAAGAAGCATTACAAGGTAGACAGCATATGCAACATGCAACCACATATCACACTGCCAAGTGAGAGCAGGCACCTGCGATGGTGGTGTGTGGGAATTGCGGTCATCAACTAGGGAGCTACGTTGACTATCTTCATTTAGCCTTGTTGTTTCTTGAGAATCATGTGGGGAGGATGACACTGCACTCTTTAAACGAGTAGCTCGTCTCACAGTAACCCACTTGGGTGACTGTCTCGTCATAAGTAATTGATGAGGGATACAAAAGAGCATTAGTTTGATGTACGAACATGGTTAATAGACATATGTAGTATGTATCAAAAACAGGAAGGCATGTCATTATCAAAGGTATAATGTGTAAAGTAAGCTGACGCAATTTGACCAAATTGGAAGCAATACAAGCTAGATACCATATGCAACATGCAACCACATTTGACAGTGCGAAGTTAAAGCAAGCACATGGGATGGTTGTGTGTCGCAATTGAGATCATCAACTGCAGTGCTACGTTTACTGTCTCCATCTGATGGCACTGCACCCTTTAGAGCGCTGAGACGCTTAGTGCTTATCTTCGAGTTACACTAGAGCGACTTCTGTCTTTTGTTTTTTGTATTCATCAACACTGCGTCAGAGTCTGAAATACCCATGCATAAAAAAATAATAGTGTGAGTATGGTGAAGTGTGTGCACAAGTAGTAAAGTGTAAAGGTAGCAGATAGCAGGTCAGTGAGAAATAAATGACGGGAGACATATGATAGCTCTACAACATGCATGGCACATGAAATTACTAGATTCTAGGATTTTGAAATATGAGCACAAGGATGGCTTGGTAATGCAGATGCTCCTCCAGCACACCACAAGGTGTGGTCCTATGAAAATAACAGTCGACTGAAAACAAATAGGCCATTCCATTTTTTCTGCACCGTCCGATGTACAAAGAACGGGCAGATACCCTTCATCTACTTCCAGCCAATCAGTGTTACGATCTTCCTTGAAATGCCAGCGAGCACCGGCCCAGTCCCGTGCCTCCGCCCTCCCCTCGACCTCACCGCACCGCCGTGCTTGGCACCACCCCCGCCCATCCCTTCAAGCCCCGCTGACCTCCAGATCAGGCGCAAGTAGCTCCCGCGCCCCACACCCCTATGATAGACACCGATGCGCCGCTTCCTCGGCGAACAGGCGGACTAGGTGCTCCGCGCGCATAAGCGGGTGCTGCTTCTTTTAGTTGCGATTAGATTGACCCTGAATTGAAATCCAGGGAGGCTACTGACCTCTAGCAAAGGTGAAATAGTAAATGGGAGGAAACCTTGTGCATTTAGTATCATGAAGAAGATGCAGTACGAAGTGCTCAACTAGTTTCTTTCGTGGGATGAATACGGTGTGAGCAGAGACGTAAGATTTGCACGAATAAGGGAAGAGGAGTACCTCTTTCTGCTGGCAGTGTTCTGTCCTCCTTCTGTTTTTCCAACGATCTTCTTGTGATTCGTTGGAAACAAGAATTTGTGGAGGACGAGCCTTGGACGAACCCATGGCCAAGTTGTTGACTGTGGTGCGGTGGCCGTCTGTCGGTGGCGGGGAACCAGATCCGAGGCGGTGAACGACGGCGTAGCGGGAACAGCTCCGGTGCGGTGGACGGTTGTGATAGTGGAGCGGCAGTGGTGAGGCGCAGGACAGCGTGGTCGAAGTGGCTCTGGTACGGTGCACGTCGGCGTTGGTGTCGTGGAGGCAGCTCTACCTCGGCTTCAGCTGCTAAGTCCTTGAGGGCGTTGCGGTTGCGGTTACGTTGGACGATGATGTCGGGGTACCGGCTCCGGCATGATGCTGGAGGGCAGCGGTGGATTGGGTGCAATGGGGTGGAGGACGGAGGAGGCTGGGGTTTCGCGGTTGGTGGAGAGGGCGTTTTGGCGACCACGGAGTATGAATGGGGAAACGGAGGGAGGGGGAACTAAGGGTGAACAATGTTTTGGTTTGGGATGCGCTTGTTTGAAATTTGGGGAAACTTACAAACTTTGCCCCCATCTAAAATTTCGAACATATCGTGGGTTGGGGGTAGGACAGTAATCTCAGGTGTCCCAAATGGTGGGCGGGATAGATATTGGCCTAGCGCATGGGTGTTTAGGCGCGAATGACATATGAATGCTTCTCGGAGGCGGTTGAGACTGGCGTCTTGGTGAAGTTACAAACCTACCCCGGTTTAGACCTTTGGACATCTGGCCGATAGGCTACACATGCCACAGTCAGGATAGTAATTTCCTACCACCAAACATTAGTCTCACGCGGTTTCGGGTGACCAGAGGCTTATTTGGCACTTCGTTCAATATTTGGGAGCAGAAGGATTAACATTTTCGGTTCTCTTGAATTGAACTTTCAGGATTTGTCAAACTTCACAAATCTTTACTCTTGAAAATCCAAAAACTACGATTATTTTGAAATGGAGGGGGTACATTTGAATATGCATTGTACACGAGTATATATTAAAAAATATGCAACTTACCTCAGTTCATGCATGGTTCCAGATATAATCTCCTTGGTTGCAAAAAAATAGTTAGACATGCGTATGAATATATAGCATGTTCAAACGCACAACAAAGATTGATGCCCCCTTTTAGATCTGATTTACAAATGCCGTTATCTCGGGTTCAAATAGGTGAATGCACTTCCTATGAATTCAAATCTTTGAAGCCCCTTTATGTTGAATTCAACATGTATTCTATTTCGTAGCTAGCAATTTGGAATGTATCCATGTAAGTGACACATGTATAAAGTGCTTTACAGTAAGTGCACTAATTAATGTTTATATATGAATTGCAAAAGCAATGTATTACCTCTATTTCAAACTGCTCTCAATCTATGGATAGATAATATGAAATAAACACATGCACATGCTAGAATTCAATAGAGTATGGGTGTCTGGTAGACCGATTTTTGTTAGTACACAAATTGCAAAATTTATGATCTCATCCAAAAATAGTAATGCCATTTATATTTTAATTTAATGCGTAGAACCGCCTTTTACACGTAGATGCACTATGCCTCGGCCCATTCTCACAAACGTGTTATATATCTCTCTATCTAACGCATAAGTGCACACACTTTATATACATCGGCATTTCTCTTTCACACATTCTCACAATCTCTCCCGGGGTGTCGGGGTGTCTCACGCACACACTCTCTTTGTATCTCTCTCTCTCTCTCTCTCTCTCTCTCTCTGACTACTATGTACCACTATTTTCACTAATCTCAGTTGGAAAACACTATTTCTCTCACATGCATATATACACACGCACGGTCTCTACTAGCCCTCTATACACACATATATGTGGCTACGTGTCTCTCGCACGCATATTATCTTTAGGCCTCTCTTGCACACATTGCCCCCCCATAGACACACCTCTCTCTTAGTAGTTGGCAGATATGATTCCATCATATCATTCGGTAGGATATACCTGACTGTTAGGCTGGATGGTAATACGAGGCAAAGTTTTACCCAAGTTCGGACCCTTGTAGTTGAGGAAAAAGCCTACTCCTGGTACTGTATATTAGTGATAGGGGTGTGTACAAAGTACACGTGAATAACAAGCATTGTGCGTGTGTGTATACTATCGACGAACTAACCCCTAGGCTTCTATAACATACTCGGGGCCTAGGGTTACAAATCATATATAGTCGGCTTACCACCAGCGGGGATAGAGTCCTCCACGACTGTGGTAGCTTCGTGTTGTACGCCGAGTCCTCCACATGGATCTTCGTATAATGCGTCTCGGTCCAACCTATGTGGCGCAGGATGGAACCAACCCATGAGTCCTCATGTTGACCCACCACAACTAGAAATGATGTGCCCACCCCAACTAGAAATGATGTGCCCACCACACCACACACGCAAACGGCCACCAAGAAAATAAGCATATACAATAATACAATGCTATACATGAAAGTTAATTGCATGGTGCGTCCAAAAAAAAATTGTTCTACATTGTGAGTGTTTATATTTTCTCCTAAAATATTAGTCACGAGAAAGAGAAATGAAGGGCATATCTCTCCTTGTCTCCACCGGACACCCCCTCTTTCTACACCACTTTCACGTACGCACACAAACTATCTCTCGGCCCTCTAAAAGTATGCATGCCCTGACACATTCATGCGTGACGGTCACTGTATTTCAAGAGAAAGCACTATATGGTCGCTGGACTTCAGAATATGCTCATTACGGTCACCGTATACATTCTCGTGGTGATCATACGGTGTCTAGCTCACGATACGTCTCCATATTTTGTTGATGACACTGACGGACATTGTATTTGATGCGTGCTCTGTATTTTGTTGACGATAGTTACGGTCATTGTATTTGAAGCGAAAGAACGGTATGGTCACTGGACTTCAGAATAAGCTCATCATGATCATCACATACATTTTGTGGTGCTAAACAACCTGTGGTTGGATGGTTAGGAGGACAGTGGTTTCTTGAGCCCACCAGGGTTAAAGTCTTGGTGCTCGCATTTATCCTGGGTTAATTTCAGTATTTTTCCGGCGGCGTGTGTTCAATGGGAGGAGACGTTCCGCTCGACTACGAGGCACCTACGGTGACTTCGTAAAATCTCAAGATCATATGCTCGCTCACTCTCTCGAAGGTGCTCATAGGGGTAGGGTCTGCATGTGTGCGCTTATAGCGGTGAGGGCTTGCGCGTATATATGAGCGCTTGCGTCTGTACCGTGTTAAAAAAATATATGTCGTGATTATACGGTCACTGGCTCACCCGTACAACTCCGTATTTTGTTGATGACACAATCAATTGACCAGTCAAACATTCCATGTGGCGCAACTAGTGTTGCACCATCGGGGCGCGTAACCTTGGGGCCCACCTGTCAGCGCGTATATGAAGTAAAGAAATGGTAGTTCAAGTCTGTACTGTGTTAATAAAATACATTTTAGGGTGATCATACGGCCACTGGCTCGCCATACAGCTCCGTAATTTGTTGATGACATGATCAATTGACCAGTCAAACGGTCCACATTCAGCAGCGCACATTACCATAGGGCCCACCCATCAGCGCATATATGAAGGAAGAAATGGTAATAAATTAGTGAACCGCTGGGGATTCGAAGTCGTGAGACTTCTGGTTGACAATCGCTGGCGGTGGGGGCGCGGTGATAGGGGGTGGCGTGGGGATCGCCGCAGAAAAAGCTCGGCGCGGGGGGCCTACAAGGATGGCCGGGGCGGTGGCGGACCGGCGGTTGGGAGTGGTTTCGGGGCGGGCGGGGCAGCGTGGCCGCGTGGGTCGGCCGCGGGCGGCAGCTGACGGCGGTTCGGCCGGTGGTGGCAGGCGGCTTAGGGGGGTGGACGTTGAAGATAGACTGCAGGCCCTTGATTTTGTATCCAACGGCTGGAAAATCTACTGACCAGAGATGAAAAAGTTAGTCGACTAACGTGTAGCCTCATCCCGCACATACACATGCACGGATGCAACACTCGAAGGAACACACGCACGCATGCAGGCATGCAACACTGACTCATACACATAACGAACACACGCATGCATGCAGGTGTGCAACATTGACGCGTACACATGCACTGACGAACACACGCACATACCACACATGCATGCAACACTGAAACGTACACATGCGCGCACGCAACACTCACACTCCTGCATGCACACAAGACACGACGCAAGACACACGCTCAACCTATACGTGCATGCACCCTTTGTTAAGGACATGGATTGTTACGGGTATTAATCAATCTTATCTGTGATAAGTAGACATTGATGTTTGCAGCGGTCTTTATGAATCACAATGTATCGAACGGGCTATCAACGTATATATGAAAATTTTAAAATTCTCTTACATTATATAGTAGGCTTATCTAGATGAAATAGATGATGTCACACTCAATGAACAATCATCGGTTTATGAAATGCCCGCTTATGACCGCCCTGGCCCACCAAAAGTTCCTCTGCCGTGCACTGCCTGCGTTGGGTCACTGACATGCAGGCCATGTACCCAAAGAGCCCACACGTCAGTGGAAGAACGACGGGGTGTCGTATATCAGATTCGAGGGTGCCACTGGATACACGCCCGGCTGAACACCATCCTTGCCTCATTCAAATGCCTCCATGAAACCCATGTGGAAGCCGAGAAACCCACTCTAGACACACGTCCCTTCATGACTGGGCCGACATTAAACGCAATGCCGGCCGAGCTCCTCCCGTCCGCCGTCTATTTAATCTCGTATTTAAACGAGGCCAAACGCCGGCCAAGAATCGCACACCTCCGCCGCTGACCTATCTCCTCCTTCACCATTTTGTCCACTCTTGCAATGGCTTGCGAAGAGTAGTTATCCTGCATCCAAGCCGGCTGGGTGGCCCGCCGAGCCCGCCGGATACGAGCTATGCAGCTCGCTGATCCACCTCCCTCCCCTCGCCCAGCGGAGCCAATTGCTGCCCCAAGCTGGCGCGCGGTTCAGCTACTCGCCGCTCCAGGCGAGCTTGACGATGAGCGGCGCACGGGCGACATCACTGTCGTCCAGGCCGCCGCCCTGTACTGCGCCTCCCGTGTCTGCGACCGCGTCTCCCGTTTCTGTGGCCAAGACTCCCATGTCGGCGGCTGCGCCATGCAAGTAGAGAAAGAAGCCGGGTGCACGGAGAGCGACGAGTCGGTGGCCAGCGCCTCCGCGTCCGCCGCCATCATCAAGGAGAAGTAGAACACGGGAGGCCGCCGCCGCTTTGGTCCCATGAAGGCCACCGCAGAGGCGACGCCGGCATACACAGCAGGTGTGTTGCCGGATCCTTTTGTTGCGAGGACCTTCGTCGACCCTGCATGGGCTCCACGGAAGTGGAGAAGCCCCCTTCCACCATCATCTTGGGCATCAGCCAACCATATCAGTTGGGCAGTGGGGAAGTGAGCTGTCCTTTGCGCTGAAGCATATACCTCCGGGGCTCCCGGCATTCCGGTGATCGTGCTGCCAGACGTGAGGAACACAAATGGATCAGCGTGCGACCATTTAATCCAGTTATTATACCTGTGTTGTCCAGTACTAGCACCGCTTAGTTGATTTGAATGTAATAAAATCCGTCATGTTTGTATGAAAATCCGGTATTTTGTATGAATTCCGTCATTATTTATGAGAAATATCGCCATGTTTGCATGAATTTCATCTGGTTGGTTGAGTTGCTGCCAGAATGTGTGCGGCTACGGTTTGATGGCGTAATATGCGGGTCGTCGGTTGGTCTGCAGCCGGCTCAGGCAGCGTGCTAGGACAAAAAAAGCACAGCTCGTGCGAGCTCGTCTCCAACGCACGCGCTGGAGGATGCATGAGCACCCGAGCCATTCCTCGTTCATCGGTGGGACAGGCACCGGTGGACAAAAGGGTCGCCAATATTTTGGCTACCCCGGGCAAGATCCAAATAGCCCATCCCAGCAGATTCAAATCCCTCGTTCACCATGAAATTTTGCCATGCGTTGCTTTCATGGACTAGCAAGATGCCCGTGCATTGCACGGAACATCAAGATGCATTTTTTACAAAATACCTGTTGTGATTGACCCATGCAGGAGTAATCCCATGTGTAAAAACTAATGATATCTTGAGAATTTTATCGGAAAATGGTATCTCGAGAATTTCATCGAAAAAATGATATCTCGAGAAAGATGAGAGATAAGGTGAGGAGGAGTGGGGCATGGTGGTGACTGGTGGTCGGACTGGGCGGAGGCATGGGGATGGACGACACATTATTTCTAGGTTTGTATCTCTCTCTCACACACCCACGTAGGTGGGGGACGTGCATGAAGGGAAGAGGTGCACGCATGACGCACATACTCCCGTCTCTTTCCCAACCACACCCGCGTGGGTACACGGTGGAGCTCATTTCTGTACAAAAAGGCGGCTCATGTGGTAATTTGACACGTGTACTGGTTGTCCACTTGATGGAGGATCGTCTAACACGGATGGACAAACAAATTGCGACTTGACGCGTTATGTTAAAAAAGAGGCAAACCATGTGGGGCCTGCCTTAGAGGCAAGGTTCTATACACTCGAGATGCTCTGTAGTATTACTTTTGATGTGTCTCGTCAACACGCAGAATGAGAAGAAGCTTGCTTACTATGCCGTCTCCCTCGCCCACGGGCGCGGTGGCTCGCAGGACGAGGTGAAGCTTGCTTACTAGTACTTCTGTCCTGGTTTATTGGTCCCCATTGTATATTGTGTAAAATTTTGACTATAGATTGAACTAACAAAACGTTCGTGCATGTTACCAAAAATTATATCATTGAAAACTATGTTGAAATACGAATCCAATGAAATAATTTTTGTTCACATGCATTAACATTTCGTTAGCTAAATATTTGGTCAAAATATGGCACGAACTACAAAGGTGACCTATAAACCAGGACGGAGGTAGTAGTACTACGCCTTACGCCCGCTCCCTCGCCCACGCGCGCGGTGGCTCGCAGGACGAGGAGAAAATTTTACTACTCCCTCCATTTACTCCTCGTCCCTACCTTGGTTAGAGAGATTATCTTATTGTTTGGAATATATGTCTTTTAGTAGTAGTAGGAATAGTACAGTGGTATATTGGAGTAGTACTACTACAACAACTTCCTTGGAGTCCATGGTGCAGCAAGCTACCCTAGGCTATGTTACTACTCCCTCCTTTCCAGTTTATGGCTCAATTTCAAAATCTCTCCAACCAAGGTATACAGTGAGTGATGGAATTAATTTCGTAGTTTGCACAAGTAATGTACGCTCGTTTTTCTCAAGAAGTTATGTTTACCGAGGCATTAATTAGAACGAATGCATGCATGACCTTTAAATTTCCATGAACTTCTACATGCATTGGTGAGTTTTCTCTTGACAATGCTTGCATCAGGTGATTTAACGCACCTCGAAATCCAACATGTGATGGTACTACTACTACTAGTAGAATTGAGACTTATAAAACGGAAAGAAAATTTAGACGAGCCCTATAAATCGGAAAGGAGGGAGTAGTAAGTAGTATACTACCTCCATAGTGGGTACGTCCTCCGTAAAATCAGGGTTTCCAAAAACTAAGTCGCCTAACCTTTATTTGCTTGTTTCCCTTCCTGCCTCGTTGCCTCGAACAGACTATGCCAAACTCCCCTGCCTGTCACGCGGGAAAAGACCCGCCCTCGCCTTTTTTTAGTCCGTGTTTGTATCGATGGATCGTGCAAAGCAGCAAAAACCAAGTCGTGTCTTTACTCCTCCGTCGACGCTCGCTTTCATGAATTTTATACTTCCTCTCACCGACACGTGGGACATATAGCAACCGGGTCGACGTTTCATGCACCAAATAACAGTGCAGAACAACAGGGGGGACGCACCACACTCATACCGCCCCAGTAGTAGTAATGAGTAATGAGACGTCAAATCACAATGCCGCACCTTCCCAGACGGACGAAGCAACCATTATTTCACACTTCGCTTCACCATCATCTCCTTCAATAAAACCACGTAGTATTGCTTCTGCCATTGTTCTACCTCAAGTGGGACACACGCATCGCCTTGGTACATCATGACACGTGGGACCGCTTGACAGGCCATGATCCCCAGCCCATCGCTCAGTAAAATCACATCATTTTTACTAATTCCTCAATATCGGTTTACAGTGCATGCACGTCGTTCTAGGTTGAGAATTTAACTGGCTATATATGTGATGAACAATATATGTTTAGAAACTACATCCGCTTAAGAATCCAATGATATACTTTTTGTGACATAGTAACTCATATTTAGTTAGTCAAATGGATGACCGAGAACTACGTGCGCGTCCTATAAACTGAGACGGAGAGGGTAGTATAGTACGTATCTTTTTGGATCAATATAGTCGGGATTCACCAAGGAGCAAAACCAAGTGGTAGGCTACTCCTGTCGTGTTGACGTAGCAACTCAAGCAGGGTCAGTCCGCACACGAAATGGTGATACAATTAAAAGGACCCCTTTGGCCGACATGTGGCTCATCCACCATCTTGTTCCACGTGCGATGCACCAAATTACAGTTCGGAGCAGCGGTTGGACTTGGAGGCACCCCGTTCGTAGCGTCGCAGTAGTAGTAAATGAGCGATGAGGGGTCAAATCACAAAGCCCCACCTTTTCCGCATTAAGCTGGACGGACGAAGCATCCATCATTTCACTCTAGGGCGCAAGAGCATAAATAAAAGAGAAAACCAATGATGCGTGCGGCAGCTACCTAGGGCACCCTAGGGTAGGGCCTCCACTACAAATCCATTTTTTAAAGCGCCTCCACTACAAATCTGCTTCTCCCTCGTCCTCTTGAAGAAAACCGATGATGCGTGCGGCGGTAGAGTTTGTAGGAGCACTACGGCGTGTGGGGCCACGTCATAGTAAACGATAGAGGGATTGAGTTCGAGGCGACGCCTTAATATGTGTGGGCCGCTTGGTTTTATGGGAACGTGGCAGCATTTTGGGTTCGGGGACCAGTGGAGATATACGTACAAAAAATTATGGACGTAGCTTCGACCGAAAGGCAATGATGCATGGGCCCTGCATTTTGATATACTCGCGGCCGCGTGAAATTTGCTACTCTACTCAAAACTAGTAAGGTACACATGCATTGAACGCATGAGATTTGAAAAACCAAATTATAAATAAATACACACTATAGCATGTAAATCTTTGAGTCATATATGCATGATGTAGATGTTTGTTTAGTTCTTATAGTTAATCTCATTCAAAATCAATTAGTTTTATAAAAAGGTTAAGATTCATGGGATTGTGCATTGTAAAGCATAAAGTAAAAAAGAAATAATGGCAATTCATTTAGCACTACTAGGAAAAGGGTTATAGCTAATATGGACATTAATGGCGGACCATGTATGTGGTGCGCCACTGCTATATAGCAGTGGCGCACCAGATACAGGTGCACCATTATTGACATATTACTAATGGCGCACCTGATGTGTGGTGTGCCATTAGTAGTTTTGAAAAAAAAAATGTTAGCGGTGGCACACCAGGGGATAGTGCGCCATTACTAGTTGACATAGTAATGGCGCACCTGTACATAGTGCGCCATTACTATGTGTATGAGTAGGTCAAACCTTGGTCAAACTTAGTAATGGCGCACTTTGCATAGGTGCGCCATTACTATGTCAAACTTAGTAATGGCACACCTACACAAAGTGCGCCATTACTAACTTTGACCAAGGTTTGACCAAGTCATACACATAGTAATGGTGCACTTTGTGAAGGTGCGCCATTACTATTTGTTACTAATGGTGTGATAGTAACAGGCCTTTTTCTAGGAGTGTAGAAGAAAAAAAGTTTGGGCAATTATGATATGGAAGATTCTAGAACAAAGGAGAAGTGCTTTTCTTTTGGGAAAGCATGCACGGCCCACATCTCTTATTGCTTGATATGTCACGAAACAAGAAACGAGGAGGGAGTTAATGTACCGTGCCAAAGTGTTTTGGGATTATCTGGTTTTCGGAACATGACTTACATACCTAGATGGAGGGAGTACAGAGGGAAAAAATGAATTACAGTTAAAAGAATGACATTTCTAAAAAAAATGTGAATGTGAACTACATATGTGTGCACGTGACCAGCACATACATTGTCAATGCAAAATTTCATGCAAGAAATAACTTATAAGTAACATGCACGAATTGATGATGTGGTGCTTGCATGGATAGAGTAGAAAAAACAATGTGATTTATGACTTGCATGCATGACGTGTTCTTGTGCCATAGTTGCATGTCTAGGAAAAAAACTACTAGTGGGTTGTACTAGCTATTAAGGAATAGAAGATGTATACATGCAAGTTGTAGGGAAAGAGATGACATGTATCTCAATTCCTATGAGTAGGGATAATAAAAAAGATGTCATTTGGTTCACATCGTAGGAACTTTTCTATTGAATTTAGAGATGACATGTATCTCAATTCCTTTGAGGAGGGATTAGAAAAGAGTTGTCATTTGGTTCACATCATCGAAACTTTTCTATTGAATACACGCTAATGTTTATTTTCATTTGAAATTATGGGAGTATATGAATCCATTCATATGAACCAAATGGCTCTAAAGCTATAAAAACCATATCATGTTTATTTCCTTTAAAATGTGGAGTATATGAATCTATTCCTATGAACCAATTGGCTCTAAAGGAAAAAATCCTATAAAAATCATATCATATAGAGTTCCTATGATATTCCTCCACACCAAAGGATGGTTGAAATTGCTGCAGGTGATATGACGGTCTTTGTTTGTAGAATCCTTCTCCATCTTTATAGTTACCTCTCGAAGATGAATGAAATGATATATACTGGGTATTCTATATGTTCATTTTGGTACACGAAAACTCGGTAAAAGTTTGTGAGGTTCGAATTTTCAATAAAGTTATATGCACTGCATTTTGGAACAGAGGGAGGAGCATACGGCAGTTGCTAACACTCACGTGGAAGATTTGTGTGTAGGAGGAGTGGCTGCTCTGTTAAATGACTTGGCAAAACTGACACTGTCGGATGCCGATCTAACGATTCTTACAACGTTCGTCAGGAAACGACTTGTGGCGAACGTTTGTCGAATAATGATTTACGCAGACATGCATTGCATTGATATGTTCCCCCTGTCTCTCATGCACACACGCACCCCCCGAGTCACGACTCTCCCGAGTCCTCTCGCACCCACCGTCTATCTGCAGGTAGACGTCACACACATATGTGCTCTTCACACCCTACCCTCAGAACTTCTAAAAAACAAAAGGCGTCGTGCACCTTTTATTTTAGCTCACACGTCACACAGTTATACTACCCGCACACACTAGTTCTCTAACACCCACTCGTGGGTACACATAGGAGCGCATTTTTTGAAGCTGGTACAACAAAATCACTCCGCTATATATATAAGCAGCAGCCTTAGCTCTTGGTTTACTAGGGTTCCTCTCTTTCACTCTCTTATGCACTCCAGATCCAAGCAAGACACAGGTGGCCACACACTCGCTCTGCTCATGGCTGGTCACAAATCCGGCCCGACCACCTCGACCGGTGCAGGGGTGTAGGTGCATCGTTCACGTTGTCATTGGCGGAGAGGGAGGAGACCAACGGCTGCCCACGTGTCCCGATCGGCGGTCGTGCTGTTCTCTCCGAGAGAGCGCCGGCTCGGGAGGGCCTCCGACCCCTTCTTCCTCCCTGCGGTATTGTGGCCAAGATGCGGCCTCCCGACGCCGTATTTGCCACATGCCGACAACCCTCAGGTATATATTCCTTCAAAACCTGCCTTGCTCTACTGCCCCAGCTCCCCACGTGGCTGCGTGTGGATCTTTTTCTTCTTCAGTTGATTGTTCCAAAGCCACCTAGACTTTTACTATTATTAGAGGTAAAGCTAGTTCATACATTCGAATCTAAGAGTTGGTTCAAACAGGGAAGAAAGTGGGAAACATGTAGCATGAATCTAGGACTTGGTTCTAAGAGGAAATGAGGGAAAGTAGTAGATACTGGCTACCCAACCGGTCTCTTGCTTGAAAAGGCGAAGAAAGCATGGTGGATGGCAAAGGGTGGGGGGAAGTGGACCTGTATCTTTGTTGAAAAAGGAAAGAAAGTGAGGGGTGTTGGGGGACAATGTAAATGAGAACGAGTAGGTCTAGATTTCCTGTGGTCACATAGGAAAATGTCGCCGAGGAGATAAAAAATGGGACAAATGCTGACATGCTGCCTGAGTGTTTGCCACTCTCGACATCCACATCTGCCTCACCACTTTATGCCCCTGCTTTCCCTACGCCCATGTCGCTACCGTTAATGTAAAATCACATGAAGCATTAAGCAATGCCACCTAATGTCCCTATAAGTAATGGTTTAGTTCCGTCGATAAATTGAAGCAATGCCACCACCAATATATGAAGTGCTTCTGTCTTGCATTATTTCCCATGAATTGTGTTTTTGCAGTTACACTTAAATCTCACACCGCTAACATTGCTTCATCCCAGTGGAACTGCACAAATTTGATTACACATTTATTAACCATGTGCTACTCTCATGACAGTAATACTAAACCTATTGTTCTGCATGTTAATCTAGTGGCAGTGTTGATGTGATGTGATGCTACCTACTTAAGGGCACTTTCATACTGTCAATCTAGTGCCAATCTACTTACTTAAGGGCACTTACAATAGATGCTGCTGTTAATCATACGCCACTGCAAATATCTATCACTGTTTAAATAACCGTATTTCTTATTTGCGCAAACAGGGATGTATGTCTCCATATCGTTTCTATCTGCGCAATCAGAAGTACACACCTCAATTTTAGTACAACTTCACAAAATGAGATGGCTATTCCTAGCTGCCATCCTCCAACCTCCGGTGTTCGAGGTATTCCTACATCGGCAGTAACTAGGTAGAATGACCAACGCAATCTAAAAGAAGCTGATTCGTACGTTTTACTTCCTGATTGCAGTGCAGGGACGAGCGAAAACAACTACATCCTAGTCCGGAATGCACTTTCGACGAGTTGATCCATGGACCGAGGACTAGCTGGCATGGCTGCACGGAGGTTTTTGGGACAGGTGCGCGGATAAGAGGCATTGTGGTCTGTTTATTTTTGCAAATAGCGGTGCTTAAATTTAGTTGAATGCACAAGAATTTCACCTTGTCACTACACTACATGGTTCAGTTCAGCATTCCAGCTGAGAACAAAATTATAATTGGTTATTCTAGAATGAGGGAACCTAACGCTGGATGGTGGCAACAAGAAAAAACCAGAGTGAACGCCAAGAAATTTAAGCCTGTCGGGAGGCCCTTTGCTCAGAGAAGCCTTGCTTGTTTTTCCTTATTTGTAAACCGTCATACAAGTTTGTCTTTTGCTGTGAACTAGTATATGTTTGTTATGTTCTATGAATCATTGAGATGTATAAAATTGCTTAACTTATGCGTTTCATGTTTTTTATGAAGCCAAGTTTAATGTGAGTGTTCCACATGAACATTGGACTAGCGTGTGAACGTTTGGAATTTACATTGTGGCCTCAGTTAACTTATATGTCAGACTGCAGATTATTGATTGTTAGCAGGTCGATAGCCTAGTGTTGATGCGAGCTGAGCCAATGTGTCGTGTTTTGCACAACTGCTTACAAGTGGGGTAGCACCAACAATGTTTACAAGTACATATGTATCATCGGCGCACAGTTCTCGAACGAGTACTCTATTTCATCAAACACACACTGGTCGTATGATAAACCATGACAACTTATGCCTTACCATGCCATATTCATGAAAAAACTAGTGAGGACACATCTGTTTCGGCAACAGTTACGATGGTTCTCACATGATTCACGGGCACACAAAAGTAGCAGCAGTTCCCATAGACAGATCCAAACAGAGTACTAGCCCAGAGGGCTCGATAATAGGCAAGGTTCGGATAATTAGACACAATCCAAACTACTTTAAACACTAGCTGGGGCAACTATTTCATGCCTCGATCTAATTTTGGCTGGACACAAGATGGACCTTGCCATGAACATCATCGAGGACGTCCGGCAGCAGCTCAATCCTGTGAACCTTCATGAAGATAACCTTGTGGCCTTGCCACTCATAAACTTGTTTGTGGAGGCATGCCACGTCATCTTCCTGCTTAAGATTGACAAGAAAAGTATGCCTCACAAATGAAGGAGTAGCTTTGAACTTCTTGTGCTTCAGTACACCCTGGACAACACGCTTGACAACAGTGAGGCTGGAATACAACTCAACATCGGTATAAGCGCAAATGGCTTGCAGGATCCAACAACCTAAGAACTCTGTTTTCCCAGTGCGTATATTCAGGTCATCCACCTTATAGCGAGTGACATGTACAACCACACAATCCTTGTCTGGATCAGGGTTCTAATTGAAACAGAAACAAATTCCGAATTACTTTCCAGTATAAGAGACACAAGTTATTTAAACCACTATGTATAGCATGGCGTCGAAGCTAATAGAATTTTGCATTATTCATCACCACATACTTAGATGAAAATCCACAATCGAGATCGGCAAAGAAGAAAATCACCTTGGGCAGCTCAGGGGGGACACATCCTCTATGGGGGAAAACTGCTCCAGCAGTGCCACAGGGGCTGTAACCTCAAACGGGGCGTTGACCATCTCACTAGTGGCTGTGAGGGTATCTGGGGTCGGCTCGGTGGCTGGCTCCATCTTCTTGGAGCTCTCTGTCTTGTGGGACCAGCCTCCCGCGTCTGCTCCAATATCGGCAGATCTTTTCCTGGTTCTCCTTGGTCCATAATGAAACTGACGGATACTAGGAGACCACTAAAAGTAAAACACAACCGCAATGACAATGAAACAAAAAAGAGAGTGAGGATCGGTTACTGCTTTGCGAAAGTTCTTTTTTCTCTGAACAAAAATATACCAATATCACGGATCCGCTTACCTTCCCTTCGTTGGGAGAGAAGAACAGTGGCAGATGCGAGTGTTGGCTTTCTTGAAGACGGTGAGGGAGAAGGGGATTCAACATAGAGTGATATGATGGTTTCTTCATCTGTCAAACTTAGACTGCGGGGAGGTGGGGTTTTGTGATACGATGGCTCGTTACTGCCGCGCTACGATCGGGGTGACTCTCCGCCTGCATACAGCCTTCTAATTTGGTCGATGGCATTTGGGCCCGCGCGCGGCATGGCTCGGATGTCGTTGAACAAAAGTAAAACGACATTCAGTAGAGGGAGACGTTTTGATGACCTAGGACGAGCCAGAAGCGGTACTGTATCCATTGTACTAGTAGTAATTGTTTTTCAGGTAGCTGTAGAGTGTCTCCACTGTACTAGTAGTAATTGTTTCTCTAGGCCCAAGACAAAACAGCCCATCCACCCTAGTAAATAATAAAATCAATTCAATAGCCCATATATTTACTTAATGAGAGGCGCTACCCACACCCAGCACACCGCCCCCAAAAAAACATGGGTGCTCTTCTTCCTCCTCACTCCCACCCACCTCACGTCAGCTCGCTCCACTCGTACCCCCAAATTCCTCACCTCACTCCTACAGAAAACCCCAGCTCCCCTTGTTCCTCACTAATACAGAAAAACCCCAGATCCCTTCTTCTTCACTCGCACTACAACTAGGCTTGTAATTCGTTACTCTTCTCAAATCCGTGTGCGCGACGCGACACCCTCAAGGAAAATGGAGTCAGCTGACCCCGGTGATGTCTACTACACAACCTTCATCTTGTAGACGTTGTTGGGCCTGCAAGTGCACAGGTTTGTAGGACAGTAGCAAATTTCCCTCAAGTGGATGACCTAAGGTTTATCAACCCGTGGGAGGCGTAGGATGAAGATGGTCTCTCTCAAACAACCCTGCAACCAAATAACAAATAGTCTCTTGTGTCCCCAGCACACCCAATACAATTGTAAATTGTATAGGTGCACTAGTTCGGCGAAGAGATGGTGATACAAGTGAAATATGGATAGTAGATATGGGTATTTGTAATCTGAAATTATAAAAAAAGCAAGGTAACTAATGATAAAAGTGAGCTTAAACAGGATTGCAATGATAGGAAACAAGGCCTAGGGTTCATACTTTCACTAGTGCAAGTCCTCTCAACAATAATAATATAGTTGGATCATATAACTATCCCTCAACATGGAACAAAGAGTCACTCCAAACCCACTAATAGCGGAGAACAAACATAGAAATTATGGTAGGGTACGAAACCACCTCAAAGTTATTCTTTCGGATCGATCTATTGAAGAGTTCGTACTAGAATAACACCTTAAGACACAAATCAACCAAAACCCTAATGTCACCTAGATACTCCATTGTCACCTCAAGTATCCATGGGCAAGATTATACGATATGCGTCACACAATCTCAGATTCATCCAACCAACATAAAAGTACTTCAAAGAGTGCCCCGAAGTTTCTACCGAAGAATCAAGAAAACGTGTGCCAACCCCTATACATAGCTTCATGGGAGGAACCCGCAAGTTTGTCACCAAAACATACATCAAGTGGCACGTGATATCCCATTGTCACCACAGATAAACATGTCAAGACATAAATCAAGTGTTCTCATCATAAAGACTCAATCCGATAAGATTACTTCAAAGGGAAAACTCAATTCATTACAAGAGAGTAGAGGGGGAGAAGAAACATAAGATCCAACTATAATAGCAAAGCTCGCGATACATCAAGATCGTGCCAAATCAAGAACACGAGAGAGAGAGAGAGAGAGAGAGAGATCAAACACATAGCTACTGATACATACCCTCAGCCCCGAGGGTGAACTACTCCCTCCTCGTCATGGAGAGCGTTAGGATGATGAAGATGGCCACCGGTGATGGGTTCCCCCTCCGGCAGGGTGCCGGAACAGGGTCTCGATTGGTTTTTGGTGGCTACAAAGGCTTGCGGTGGCGGAACTCCCGGTCTATCTTCTGTTCTGGAAGTTTTTCGATACGTAGGTATATATGGGTGCAGGGGGTATGTCGGTGGAGCTACAGGGGCCCCACGAGGTAGGGGGGCGCCCTAGGGGGGTGGGCGCGCCCCCTCCCTCGTGAGCACCTCCCGTATCTTCTGACATGGGGTCCAAGTCCATTAGGTGGGTTTCCTTCCAAAAATCACTTCTCCAATTGATTTCGTTCCGTTTCGACTCCGTTTGATATTCCTTTTCCTCGAAACACTGAAATAGGCATAAAACAACAAATCTGGGCTGGGCCTCCGGTTAATAGGTTAGTCCCAAAAATAATATAAAAGTGGATAATAAAGCCCAGTATTGCCTGAAACAGTAGATAATATAGCATGGAGCAATCAAAAATTATAGATACGTTGGAGACGTATCAAGCATCTCCAAGCTTAATTCCTCCTCGTCCTCGAGTAGGTAAATGATAAAAAAGATAATTTTTGATGTGGAATGCTAGTTGGCATAATTTCATTGTAATTATTCTTAATTGTGATATGAATATTCAGATCCGAAAGATTCAAGACAAAAGTTCATATTTACATAAAAATAATAATACTTCAAGCATACTAACAAAGCAATCATGTCTTCTCAAAATAACATGGCCAAAGAAAGTTATCCCTACAAAATCATATAGTCTGGCTATGCTCTATCTTCACCACACAAAGTATTTAAATCATGCACAACCCCGATGACAAGCAAAGCAATTGTTTCATACTTTTGACATTCTCAAAACTTTTTCGATCTTCATGCAATACATGAATGTGAGCCATGGATATAGCACTATATGTGGAATAGAAGGGTGGTTGTGGATAAGACAAAAAGAGGGGAAGATAGTCTCACATCAACTAGGCGTATCAACAGGCTATGGAGATGGCCATCAATAGATATCAATGTGAGTGAGTAGGGATTGCCATGCAACGGATGCACTAGAGCTATAAGTATAAGAAAGCTCAACAAAAGAAACTAAGGGGGTGTGCATCCAACTTGCTTGCTCACGAAGACCTAGGGCATTTTGAGGAAGCCCATCATTGGAATATACAAGCCAAGTTCTATAATGAAAATTCCCACTAGTATATGAAAGTGACAACATAGGAGACTCTCTATCATGAAGTTCATGGTGCTACTTTGAAGCACTAGTGTGGTAAAAGGGTAGTAGCATTGCCCCTTATCTCTTTTTCTCTCATTTTTTATTATTTTTTCTTTTTTTTGTTTGGGCCTTTTTCTCTTTTTTCATGGCCTCTTTTATTTTTTTTATTTTTTCATCCGGAGTCTCATCCCGACTTGTGGGGGAATCATAGTCTCCATCATCCTTTACTCACTTGGGACAATGCTCTAAAAATGATGATTATCAGACTTTTATTTTTCTTACAACTCAACAATTACAACTCGATACTTAGAACAAGATATGAATCTATGTGTATGCCTCGGGCGGTGTACCGAGATACGCAATGAATCAAGAGTGACAGGTATGAAAGAATTATGAACGGTGGCTTTGCCACAAATACGGTGTCAACTACATGATCATGCTAGCAATATGACAATGATGGAGCGTGTCATAATAAATGGAACGGTGGAAAGTTGCATGACAATATATCTCGGAATGGCTATGGAAATGCCATGATAGGTAGGTATGGTGGCTATTTTGAGGAAGGTATATGGTGGGTGTATGATACCGGTGAAAAGTGTGCGGTATAAGAGAGGCTAGCAATAGTGGAAAGGTGAAAGTGCGTATAATCCATGGACTTAACATTAGTCATAAAGAACTCATATACTTATTGCAAAGTTATCTACAAGTTATCAAAGCAAAGTATTACGCGCATGCTCCTAGGGGGATAGATTGGTAGGAAAAGAACATCGCTCGTCCCCGACCGCCACTCATAAGGAAGACAATCAATAAATAAATCGTGCTCCGACTTCATCACATAACGGTTCACCATACGTGCATGCTACGGGAATCACAAACTTTAACACAAGTATTTCTCAAATTCACAACTACTCAACTAGCATGAGTCTAATATCACCATCTTCATATCTCAAAACAATTATCAAGCATCAAACTTTTCTTAGTATTCAACACACTCATAAGAAAGTTTTTACTATTTTTGAATACCTAGCATATTAAGATTATTTAAGCAAATTACCATGCTATTTAAGACTCTCAAAATAATATAAGTGAATCATGAGAGTTCATATATTTCTCCAAAATAAAACTACCACCATGCTCTAAAAGATATAAGTGATGCACTAGAGCAAATGACAAACTACTCCGAAAGATATAAGTGAAGATCAATGAGTAGCTAAATAATTATGTAACTATATGAAGACTCTCTATCATTAAAGAATTTCAGATCTTGGTATTGTATTCAAACAGCAAGCAAAACAAACAAAATGACATTGCAAGGATAGCACAACTCATGTGAAGAAGCAAAAACTTAGGCTCAATCGATACTAACCGATAGTTGTTGAAGAAGAAAGGTGGGATGCCTACCGGGGCATCCCCAAGCTTAGATGCTTGAGACTTCTTGAAATATTATCTTGGGGTTCCTTGGGAATCCCCAAGCTTGAACTTTTGTGTCATCTTAATTCCTCTCATATCATGGTTTCTCTTTTTATCAAAAGCTTCATTCACAACAAACTCAACAAGAACTCGTGAGATAGGTTAGTATAAACCAATGCAAAACCTTATCATTTTATACTGTAACAAATTACTAAAATTATTATCCAACATTGCATACTAAATGCCTGTGCATATTTAATACTCCTATCCTCAAATAGAATCACTAAACAAGCAAACATATGCAAACAATGCAAACATAACAGCAATCTGTCAAAACAGTATAGTCTGTAAAGAATGCAAGATTCATCAAACTTCCCTAACTCCAAAAATTATGAAATAAAATTCCCACTGTAGTAAATTTATCAGATATATATATGAAAAAAGTTTCAACATTATACCATTCTCTGAATTTTCTGAGGAATTTTTGCAACAGCGGTAAACTTTCTGTTTTCAAACAGCGAAATGTATACTAGCAAAATAAGCATGGAAAAGGCTATCCATGACTTTTTTTATTGAAACTAAAGATGAAAAACATTATTCTAAATAACAGCAAGCTAATACTAACAAAAGAAAATGACGCTCCAAGCAAAACACATATCATGTGGTGAATAAAAGTATAGCTCCAAGTAAAGTTACCGATGAACGAAGACGAAAGAGGGGATGCCTTCCGGGGTATCCCCAAGCTTAGGCTCTTGGTTGTCCTTGAATATTATCTTGGGGTGCCTTAGGCATCCCCAAGCTTAGGCTCTTTCCACTCCTTATTCCATACTCCATCTAATCTTTACCCAAAACTTGAAAACTTCACAACACAAACCTCAACAGAAAACTCGTAACCTCCATTAGCGAAAGAAAACAAAACACCACTTCAAGGTACTGTAATGAACTAATTCTTTATTTATATTGGTGTTAAACCTACTGTATTCCAACTTATCTATGGATTATAAACTGTTTTACTAGCCATAGATGCATCAAAATAAGCAAACAACACACAAAAACAGAATCTGTAAAAAAACATAACAGTCTGTAGTAATCTGTAACTAACGGAAACTTCTGGAACTCCAAAAATTCTAAAATAAAATGGTGGACCTGAGGAATTTGTCTAGTAAGCATATGCAAAAAGAATCAACTAAATAGAACTCTCCAGTAAAAAGTTGAAGCTAATCTCGTGAGCGCTAAAGTTTCTATTTTTTACAGCATGATCATAAAGACTTCACCCAAGTCTTCCCAAAGGTTCTACTTGGCACAAACACTAATTAAAACACAAAACCACATCTAAACAGCATCTAGATGGATTATTTATTACTAAACAGAACTAAAAGGCAAGAAACTAAAATAAAATTGGGTTGCCTCCCAACAAGCGCTATCGTTTAACGCCCCTAGCTAGGCATGATGATTTCAATGGTGCTCACAGAAAGATATGAATTGAAACATAAAGAGAGCATCATGAAGAATATGACTAGCAAATTTAAGTCTAACCCACTTCCTATCCATAGGAATTTTGTGAGCAAACAACTTATGAGAACAAGAATCACCTTGCATAGGAAGGTAAAACATGCATAACTTCAAGATTTTAAGCACATAGAGAGGAAACTTGATATTATTGCATCATCTCTCATAATAATTTTCAGTAGCATCCTGAATGAATTGAATGATATAACCAGCACCTAAAGCATTCTTTTCATGATCTACAAGCATAGAAAATTTATTATTCTCCACATAAGCAAAATTCTTTTTATTCAGAAAAGTGGGAACAAACTCAACAAAACAACTATCATGTGATTGAAAATTAAGATCAAGATGACAAGTTTCATGGTTATCATTGGTATTTAAAGCATACGTGTCATCACAATAATCATCATAGATAGGAGGCATGCTTTCATCATAGTAATTTTTCTCATCAAAGCTTGGGGGACAAAAAATATCATGTCATATTCATCAAACATAGCTTCCCCAAGCTTGTGGCTTTGCATATCATTAGCATCATGGATATTCAAGGAATTTATACTAACAACATTGGAATCATGCTCATCATACAAAGATTTAGTGCCAAACATTTTATAGATTTCTTCTTCTAGCACTTGAGCACAATTTTTCTTTCCATCATTCTCACGAAAGATATTAAAAAGATGAAGCGTATGAGACAAACTCAATTCCATTTTTTTGTAGTTTTCTTTTATAAACTAAACTAGTGATAAAACAAGAAACTAAAAGACTCGATTGCAAGATCTAAAGATATACCTTCAAGCACTAACCTCCCCGGCAACGGCGCCAGAAAAGAGCTTGATGTCTACTACACAACCTTCTTCTTGTAGGCGTTGTTGGGCCTGCAAGTGCACAGGTTTGTAGGAGTAGCAAATTTCCCTCAAGTGGATGACCTAAGGTTTATCAATCCATGGGAGGCGTAGGATGAAGATGGTCTCTCTCAAAAAAACCTGCAACCAAATAACAAAAAGTCTCTTGTGACCCCAACACACCCAATACAATGGTAAATTGTATAGGTGCACTAGTTCGGCGAAGAGATGGTGATACAAGTGCAATATGGATAGTAGATATGGGTATTTGTAATCTGAAATTATAAAAAAAGCAAGGTAACTAATGATAAAAGTGAGCGTAAATGGTATTGCAATGATGGGAAACAAGGCCTAGGGTTCATAATTTCACTAGTGCAAGTCCTCTCAACAATAATAACATAGTTGGATCATATAACTATCCCTCAACCTGCAACAAAGAGTCACTCCAAAGCCACTAATAGCAGAGAACAAACGTAGAGATTATGGTAGGGTACGAAACCACCTCAAAGTTATTCTTTCGGATCGATCTATTAAAGAGTACGTACTAGAATAACACCTTAAGACACAAATCGACCAAAACCCTAATGTCACCTAGATACTCCATTGTCACCTCAAGTATCCGTGGGCATGATTATACGATATGCGTCACACAATCTCAGATTCATCCAACCAACATAAAAGTACTTCAAAGAGTGCCCTGAAGTTTCTACCGAATAATCAAGAAAACGTGTGCCAACCCCTATGCATAGGTTCGTGGGCGGAACCCGCGAGTTGGTCACCAAAACATACATCAAGTGGCACGTGATGTCCCATTTTCACCACAGATAAATACGGCAAGACATACATCAAGTGTTCTCATCATCAAGACTCAATCCGATAAGATTACTTCAAAGGGAAAACTCAATTCATTACAAGAGAGTAGAGGGGGAGAAGAAACATAAGATCCAACTATAATAGCAAAGCTCGCGATACATCAAGATCGTGCCAAATCAAGAACACGAGAGAGAGAGATCAAACACATAGCTACTGGTACATACCCTCAGCCCCGAGGTTGAACTACTCCCTCCTCGTCATGGAGAGCGCAGGGATGATGAGGATGGCCACCGGTGATGGGTTCCCCCTCCGGCAGGGTGCCGGAACAGGGTCTCGATTGGTTTTTGGTGGCTACAGAGGCTTGCTGCGGCGGAACTCCCGATCTATCTTCTGTTCTGGAAGTTTTTCGACACGTAGGTATATATGGGTGCAGGGGGTACGTTGGTGGAGCTACGGGGGCCCCACGATGTAGGGGTGCGCGCCCTAGGGGGGTGGGGGCGCCCCCACCCTCGTGAGCACCTCCCGTATCTTCTGACGTGGGGTCCATGTCCATCAGGTGGGTTTCCTTCCAAAAATAACTTTTCCAGTTGATTTCGTTCCGTTTCGACTCCGTTTGATATTCCTTTTCCTCGAAACACTGAAATAGGCATAAAACAATAAATCTGGGCTGGCCCTCCGGTTAATAGGTTAGTCCCAAAAATAATATAGAAGTGGATAATAAAGCCCAATATTGCCCAAAACAGTAGATAATATAGCATGGAGCAATCAAAAATTATAGATATGTTGGAGACGTATCACCTATCGCCAAGAAGATGAGGCTCCCGCCAGCGGCGACGCCTGTTGTATATCCCGCACCCAGCAGCGTGGGGAGAAGCGTTGACCCCGCCCCCACCGGATACCAGGAACCAGTAGAATCTCGGGTGGACCGCATCAGCGATCTCCCGGACGCCGTCCTTGGGGAGATCATCTCACTTATCCCCACCAAGGATTGTTGCTGCACCCCCTCGCAACTCGGTGGCACCCTCTATGGCACGTCGTGCCCCTTAATATCGACTATCATCAGCTATCTCTCTTCAATGATTTTGAAATCCCCAGAGCCATCATCTCCTCCCACCAGGGCTCCATTCAAAGCCTCTACATCCCGTCATGCTACCTGAGCAAGCATACCATGCCCTGCACGGTGGACGCCTAGATGAAATCCCTTGAATTCACAGAACTACAGCTACTTGAGTTCTACTATGCCCCTGGAAATCACCTACCAGATACCGAACGCCATCTACCTGTGCCCTCAGCACCGATGTCCGTCTCGCTGTTTTCCTCCTCTCTCCACACCGCCAGCTTTGCGCTGTGCTACCTACCAGACAATCTGGTACTAAACCTTCGACTCCCATTTCTCAAGAAACTTTCACTTGTGCGGGTTCATATATCGGAGGCCTCATTGCACAGCATCATCCACTCCAGTTGCCCTTCCCTGGAGTGCTTGATGCTTGTTTTTATAGTTAGAATCGGTTATCTCCAAATAAAGTCGCCTAACCTTGTAAGAATTGGAATTTCTTTTGACAGAAGGCAGCTCATTGATACGTCTCCGTCATATCTACTTTTTCAAACACTTGTGCCCTTGTTTTGGACTCTGACTTGCATGATCTGAATGGAACTAACCCGGACTGACGCTGTTTTCAGCAAAATTGCCATGGTGTTATTTTTGTGCAGAAATAAAAGTTCTCGGAATGACCTGAAATTTCGCGGAGAATATTTTTGGAATTAATAAAAAATACTGGTGAAAGAATCAAGGCCAGGGGGCCCACACCCTGTCCATGAGGGTGGGGGCGCGTATACCCCCCTAGGCGCGCGCCCCTGCCTTGTGGGCCCCCTGGTGCTCCACCGACCTCAACTCCAACTCTATATATTGACGTTCGGGGAGAAAAAATTTAGAGAGAAGGATTCATCGCGTTTTACGATACGGTGCCGCCGCCAAGCCCTAAACTCTCTCGGGAGGGCTGATCTGGAGTTCGTTCGGGGCTCCGGAGAGGGGAATCCGTCGCCATCGTCATCATCAACCTTCCTCCATCACCAATTTCTTGATGCTCACTGCCGTGCATGAGTTATTCCACCATAGGCTTGCTGGACGGTGGTGGGTTGGATAAGATTTATCATGTAATCGAGTTAGTTTTGTAAGGGTTTGATCCCTAGTATTCATTATGTTCTGAGATTGATGTTGCTATGACTTTGCTACACTTAATGCTTGTCACTAGGGCCCGAGTGCAATGATTTCAGATCTGAACCTATCATGTTTTCATGAATATATGTGAGTTCTTGATCCTATCTTGCAAGTCTATAGTCGCCTATTATGTGTTATGATCCGTTAACCCCGAAGTGACAATAATCGGGATACTTACCGGTGATGACCGTAGTTTCAGGAGTTCGTGTATTCACTAAGTGTTAATGCTTTGGTCTGGTACTCTATTAAAAGGAGGACTTAATATCCCTTAGTTTCCAATAGGACCCCGCTGCCACGGTAGGGTAGGACAAAAGATGTCATGCAAGTTCTTTTCCATAAGCACGTATGACTATATTCGCAATACATGCCTACGTTACATTGATGAATTGGAGCTAGTTCTGTTTCAACCTATGTTATAACTATTACATGAAGAATCGCATCCAACATAATTATCCATCACTGATCCAATGCCTGCGAGCTTTTCACATATTAATCTTTGCTTAGTTACTTTACCGTTGCCACTGTTACAATTACCACAAAACTTTTACTGTTAGTTTTGCCACCATTACCGTTACTTCCATACTACTTTGCTACTAAATACTTTGCTGCAGATATTAAGTTATCCAGGTGTGGTTGAATTGACAACTCAACTGCTAATACTTGAGAATATTCTTTGGCTCCCCTTGTGTCAAATCAATAAATCTGGGTTGAATATTCTACCCTCGAAAACTATTATGATCCCCTATACTTGTGGGTTGTCAAGACTATTTTCTGGCGCCGTTGCCGGGGAGCATACCTCTATTCTTTGATTCACTTGGGATTTATATCTACTGATCACTATGAGGAACTTGAAAGACAAAAGAACCAAGATTTTTCCCTCGACTATGAGGGGGGTAAGGAACTGCCATCTAGCTCTGCACTTGATTCACCTTCTGTTTTGAGTAAGCTTGCGACACATAAACCTGCTTCTGCTATTAATTCTGATATGTCGCATGTTATGGATGATGTCACTTCTGCTATGCATGATACTTATGTTGAAACTACTTCTATGCTTGATACTACTGTGCCATTGGGTGAATTTCTTGATGAACAACTTGCTAGGGCTAGAGAGAATGAAATTATTGAAACTGATAATATTGATGAAAGTGATGATGAAGATTCTCCCCCTAGATATGAATTACCTGTTGTGCCTGAGGGTTATGTTATGGAAGAAGAAACTGCTAGAGATTTTCTTGCTTGCAATGATAGGAATGATCTTAAGAAATTATTAGCTAAGTTGAAAGAAAAGTCTTTGAATGCTAGAATGAAATATGACCCTACTTTTGCTACTTCACCTATCTGTGTTACTGATAAGGATTATGATTTGTCTGTTGATCCTGGGATAATTACTTTGGTTGAATATGATCCTTTTTATGGCTATGAATTTGAAACTGTTGTGGCACATCTTACTAAATTAAATGATATAGCCACCCTGTTCACTAATGATGACAAAACTCGCTACTATTATATCCTTAAGTTATTTGCGTTCTCATTAAAGGGTGATGCTAAAACATGGTTTAATTCTCTTGATCCTGGTTGTGTGCGTAGTCCCCAGGATATGATTTATTACTTCTCTGCTAAATATTTCCTCGCTCATAAGAAACAAGCTGCTTTAAGGGAAATATATAATTTTGTGCAAATTGAAGAAGAGAGTCTCCCACAAGATTGGGGAGGCTTATCCAATTACTTAATGCTTTGCCTGATCATCCTCTCAAGAAAAATGAAATACTTGATATCCCCGTCCCCGATAAAGCAAGGACACCTAAGCAAGACGCATTTAAGGCGCCTTGTCATGTAATGCGAGGGATAAACTCGCATCACTGTACCCTTTTCACCTCCTGTGTGCCACTGTGGCAACCCCTTTCCCTATAAAAGGAGGCCCAAGGCGACCAGGAGGAGGATTTGGCTTTTTGGAGCTCCTCCCGCCCCATTGCTAGTTCAAGAACACCAGATAAACAAACCACCAAAGCAGGAGTAGGGTTTTACGCATCCTTGCGGCCCGAACCTGGATAAAGAGACCGTGTGCTATCTGTTTGATCCGCTCTTCTCACGACCCCGCGTCCTGCAACCGTAGTAGGGATTCTTGTGATCCCATAGGTGTCGTCCCCTCACCGACATCTTTGGCGCACCAGGTAGGGGAGCGCAGTTGTGAGAATCAACTCTAGCAGTTAGTTCGACGCTTCTTCATCATCATGCCGCCTAAGAAGAAGATGACGGTGGCGGTTGGCCCATCGGAAGCCGGACATCCCGTCCCGACGCGAGCGAGCAGCGGACCGCTCGCAGAAAGGACCCGGGGCGCCGTTCGTGAACACCAACACCGTCCCAGCAGCCGAAGTTTGGGAGGCGGCGATGTTCGTGCGCCTGGTAACGGGCCGCACGCCGCCAAATCCCAGGATGGAGCCAGGCCCTCCGCGGGTGGCGCGGGGCCTTCCAAGACCGCTGCCACCCCGCTCGCAGGCGACGCGAGGGCTTCCAAGACTCCCACGCCGGCGCCGACAGCGCGCTCGTCCCAAGCGGCGCGCGATGGACGGCGTAATTACGCCGAGGACCCCGGGCATCGCTGTGGAAAGAGCGCCGAGCGCCACTCCCAGGATTTAGAAGACCTGCCCGCTCGCCGAGGCGCTGGTGAAGATGGCATGCGACCGCGGGGTCGTGATAGAGCTCTTCGACATGGTCGGTCGGCGCGTCGCCGCGATCTGTGCAGGTTTTGCTTCCACCAACGCCAACAGAAGCCCTGGCGCGCGCGCAGTTGCTCCTCGATTTTCCTCCCACTACGGGGAAACTCAACGAATGGAGAGCCACTATCCGAAGCCTTGTTGCGGTGGCCAACAAAGACAAACCGAGTCCGGTGGAGCCCCCAGGTCGACGCTCCGACGGAGTCCCACGCACCAGTGGCAGGAGAGCCGGCGGCGCCGCAACCATGGTGCACTCGCCCCCTCCTCGGCCGGTACTGCGGATGCCAGCCCATCGTGATGTTACAGGCGACGAGATCTCCGTAGCATCGTCCGACCTGCTGGCCCACTGTGACCAGCGCCAAGTTATTTGGGAACGAGAACATGAGGACGCTCGAACCACTATCGAGCGCTGGCGCGGAGCGCGCCACCAATCAGACAGGCGAGCAGGGCCTGCTGTGAGCCACCCGGCACCGAGGAGCCCTGGAGGCCTACCTTACGAGGTAGGCTGTCCGGCTTTTACCCGTGAGCTGCGGCAGTTCTAGTGGCCCACTCACCGCACCTTCAAACCCGACGTGGGCGAAAAGTACAGTGGCAAGACCCACCCGTCCGAGTTCCTCAGCGTCTACACCATCGCGATGCAAGCTGCCGGAGCCCGCGATGATAAGGTGCTTGCGAATTACTTTCCGCTGGCTCTTAAACCCAACGCCATGTCATGGTTGATGCACTTGCCGGTAGACTCTATTTCCTCCTGGTTGGATTTGTGCCATGAGTTCGTGGGCGCCTTTACTGGAGGCCACCAAGCCCATGGCCAAGCAAGCGACCTGCACGTCATTCCCCAGAAGGGAGGCGAGAGTCTCCGCAAGTATATACAAAGGTTCAGCCGGTGCAAGACAATATCCCTGATGTTCACCCTGCCTCCATCATCGCTGCGTTCCCTCGAACGTGCGTAATCGCAAGATGCGCGAAGAGCTGGCAATGAACAAGGTGAGAGATGTAGCAGAACTCTATGTTCTTGCTGACAAATGTGCCCGAGCTGAAGAGGGAAGGAAGTACCCCGGCGAAGATGCCGGCGTGGAAACCAACTCCTCAGATGAGGATATTGCCGCCCCGGCGAAGAAAGGCCGGTGCCGCAACAGGAAGCGCAAAGGAAAAGCCGTGCTTGTCGTTGCGGGATCTGATGACGCCGGCTCCACAAAGAAAACAAAGGCAGACGACCCCGGCAAGGAGGTTGCCGGATGTGTCGCCTGCCGGGCCATGGCGGCTGCCGAGAAGCTAGGAAACTCCGACAAGCGATACTGCAAGATCCATCGCACCAAAGGCCATGCTCTCCAGGACTGCCGACAGGTTGAGCTCCTCGCTGAGAAGCAGAGGGCTGAGTATGAGAGGAGGGACAAGGAGAAGGGCCCAGACGGTGCTGAGGGGTCCGGCAAGAAGCATGACGGCCAGGCGGGCCATCGCGGAAAGGATAAGAAACAAGAGAGGCCCACCCGGGGCCGTGACAGAAAGCCAAAAGACGACGATCACGAAGAGGACGACGAATCCAGCGACCAAGAGTTTCAGAAAGCTACAAAGGCCATGTGCGTCGACGGTGGCACCTCGCTGCATACTTCTCACCGCCGGCTTAAATAGTGGGCGCGAGAGATTACAGCGGCAGAGCCGTCGTTTGATGCCCAAAGGCCGCTGAAGTGGTCCAGCACACCTATCATTTTTGACACTGAGGACCACCCTGATCGCACTACTACGGTTGGGTGCTTGCCATTGTTGGTTTCACCAACAATACGCAACCTCAAGGTGACGAAGATGCTAGTCGATGGCGGGGCCGGTCTGAACTTGATCTCGCCTGCCGTGATCGAGAAACTGCAGATTCCTGATGGAGACCTCGAAGAGACGGGCACGTTTCAGGGGGTCAACCCGGGAAGAAGCCAACCCAAGGGAAAGGTCACGCTGCCCGTTACTTTTGGAAGCGACCTGAACTTCAGGACGGAGAGGATCGTGTTCGATGTTGCCAAGATCCCCTTGCCCTACAACGGGATCCTTGGCTGCCCAGCGCTGGCCAAGTTCATGGCGGCGTCACACTACGCCTATAACACCCTGAAGATGCCAGGACCTGTGACGATCATCACCATCCCCTACGACAAGAAAGATGCGCTGATTTGCGCTGACCAACTATACCAGCAAGTAGTTGCAGCAGCTGCCGCCGCTAGGGCACTTGCTCCTGCCACTGGGACCCCGGGAGGGAAGAAGAAGAAGAAGACCGGTGAGACCTTGGACACCCACTCCGGCAAGCGCACCTCTTCGGAGTGTAGCGCTGCCGTCGAGGACGTGCCAGAGAGCTCCACCGGTGGAAACAAGAAGCCCAGGGACATACCGCCGGGAACCAAGAAGGTTTCTGTCAATGAGGACGGCACGGGAGGAGCTTTTACCATAAGCTCCACCCTTGACGACAAATAGGAAGACGCGCTCGTCACCTTCCTGCGGGCGAATGTCGATGTGTTTGCATGGCAAGCTTCCGACATCCCCGGTGTTCCCAGGGAGATGATTGAGCACCACCTTGCTGTCTGCCCTCATCGCGCGCCCGTCAAGCGAAAGGTCGAAAGCAAGCTTTGGAACAACAAGAGTTCATCACAGAAGAGATCTGGAAACTGGAAGCAGCGGGTTTGGTAAGAGGAGTGCTCCATCCAACGTGGTTGCCCAATCTGGTCATGGTGCGCAAGGCAAATGGGAAGTGGAGGCTGTGTATTGATTACACAGATATCAATAAGGCTTGCCCTAAAGACCCCTTCCCGTTGCCGCGCATCGATCAGATAGTTGACTCCACGGCAGGGTGTGATCTCCTGTCATTCCTGACGCCTACTCCAGCTACCACCAGATCGTCATGACAAGAGAAGACGAAGAGAAAACAGCATTCATCACCCCATGTGGTACGTATTGTTTCATGCGGATGCCTTTCGGGTTGAAGAGTGATGGTTCAACGTTTGCAAGGGCGGTCCAGATTGGTTTTGAACCCCAGCTCCATAGAAATATGGAAGCTTATATGGATGACATAGTGGTCAAAACCAAGGACAGGGCAACCCTCATACCAGATTTGCAAGAAACATTTGCAAACCTGCGCAAGATCAATCTCAAGCTGAACCCTGAGAAGTGCATCTTTGGCGTCCCATCCGGCAAGCTTCTCAGGTTCTTGGTGTCACAGCATGGGATAGAGGCCAATCCGGACAAAATCAAAGCTATAGAGCAGATTGAAGCACCCAAGCGAATCAAGGATGTGCGTCGGCTTGCTGGTTGCGTCGCCGCCATGGGCAGGTTCATTTCAAAATCGCTGCGGCGCCTACCCTTTTCAAGATCCTGAAAAAGGCGGGCCCGATGGAGTGGACGCCAGAAGCCGAAGTAGCACTACAAGGTTTGAAAAAGTACCTCTCCTCCGTGCCAATACTAGTTGCGCCTAGGCCACAGGAGCCGTTGCTGCTATACCTGGCGGCAACGGACCAGGTGGTCAGTGCCGCACTGGTGGCACAGAGAGAGGTTGACGACGAGGTTATGGCAGCGGCTGAGCCCGACACAACCAATGCAGAGATGACACAGCCAGTTGACGTGCCGCCGAAGAAGAAAATGATGCAGCACCCGGTCTACTTTGTTAGTTCCCTCCTGCAGGGGGCTAGATCAAGGTACTTCGGCGTGCAGAAACTGCTCTTCGGCCTTCTTATGGCCTTGAGGAAGCTGCGTCACTACTTCTAGGCACACGAGATCACTTTGTCGTCACTCGCTTCCCTCTCGCCGGATATTGCACAATCGATGCAACAGAAGAATTGTGGAATGGGCACTTTGGAGCTGTCCAGCTTTGACCTCAAGTTTGAAAGTACTTGACGATTGAGCCGAGTCCTAGTGGAGTTCATTGCAGAATGGACCGCAACGCCTGACGAAGAAGCCCAAGAGACTGCTCTCCCCGGCAAATAGGCAAGTTGCGATTGGATCATGTACTTTGATGGAGCTTTCTCCTTACAAGGCACCGGGGCTGGCGTCCTGCTTGTCGCGCCCACCAGAGAGCACCTCAAGTACGTGATCCAGATGCACTTCCCCAGGGAGGTGTCAACGAACAATACGGCAGAGTACGAAGGGCTGCTTGCCGGTCTTAGGATCGCGGCGGACCTCGGAATCAGGAAACTCATCGTCAGGGGAGACTCGCAGCTTGTCATCAAGCAAGTCAACAAGGATTACCAGAGCCCGTTGATGAAGGCCTACATCGATGAAGTGAGAAAGCTGGAAGAGCGTTTCGACGGTATACAGGCTGAACACGTTCCCCGAGCGGAGAACGATATCGCCTATTACGTGTCGAAACGTGCTGCCCTCAAGCTACCTATGGAACCTGGTACCTTTGTGCTTCAGCTAACTCAGTCGTCCGTTGTTCCATCAACAGAGCAGAATAAGAGGAGGAAATCAGGCCCCGGCAAGTACTTTCCCGCCGAGCTCCCCGGAGCCACCGGCAAGGATGTTGCCGGGGATGCTGAGCCCGCCACGGGACGACAGGCTCCGGCGGAGCACCAAGCTCTTGCCGTCGAGGCAGCCGCTCCTATAGCGGAGGAGATGCCTTTAGTCCTCGCTGTCGAGCCCCAGGCTCCGCGTGGGCACAGCATACCGTCCGATTCCTCCAAATAGGGGAACTTCCTGAGGAGCAGGAAGAAGCGGAAAAAGTAGCCCGTCGCTCTACCATGTACCAGTTAAATCGATGGCGCTCAGACAGAAAGTGGCCGAACGGTGTGAAATTGAAGTGTATCCCTCGAGAGGAAGGACTGGAGCTGTTGGCAGAGATACACGGAGGCATATGTGGATCCCACATTGGGTCAAGGGCCCTTACCGGCAAGGCATTTCGGCAAGGCCTTTTCTGGCCCACCGTCCTCTAGGATGCGACGACACTAGTCACTAGGTGTGAAGCGTGTCAGTTCCATTCAAAGAAGCTTCATCAGCCAGCTCAAGCCCTTCAAACCATTCCTCTCTCCTAGCCCTTCTCAGTCTGGGGGCTCGACATACTTGGCCCTTTCCCCCGCGTCGCCGGGGGCTTTGAGTACTTGTACGTTGCCATCGACAAGTTCACAAAGTGGCCGGAGGTGGAGGCAATGAGGAAGGTCACAGCTCGATCATTTGTCAAGTTCTTCAAGGACTAGTGTGCCATTTTGGCGTACCATGAGGTTATCACCGACAACGGCACACAGTTCACAAGCCCCACCTTCATGCAATATACCCAAGACCTCTGCAGCAGAGTCTGTTTCGCTTCCGTTGCTCACCCGCGAAGCAATGGTCAAGCTGAGAGGGCAAATGCTGAATTACTGCGAGGATTAAGGACCAAGACCTTTGACAGGCTACACAAGAGTGGAAGGCGCTTGATTGATGAGTTGCCGGTGGTTCTTTGGTCGATCAGGACGACGCCAAATCGAGCCACCCGCCAGACACCTTTTGCCCTGGTATACGGGGCAGAAGCAGTTCTCCCCACTAAACTCATATACGGGTCACCTCAAGTGCTCGCTATGACGAGCTTGACAAGAGCAAGCTGCGGCAAGATGGCGCAGTGCTCCTTGAGGAAGATCGTCTTGAGCGGCCGTGAGAGCAGCATGCTACCAAAGAAGCCTTGCGCCGCTACCATAGCCGCAAGGTTCATGCCCGAAGCCTGGAGGAAGGCAACCTTGTCCTTCGGCGCGTTCAATCGGCCAAGAATTCCAACAAGTTGACGCCAAAGTGGGAAGGCCCTTATCGGGTAATACGAGTCACCAAGCCCGGCTAAGTCCGCCTGGAGTCCGAAAATGCCGTTTCGGTGAGTAACTCCTGGAACATTGAGCATCTTCGCAAGTTTTACCCGTGAGGCGCGGCTTGCCGGGCCCCCCGGCAAGCCACCTTTTGTACAAGCATTGCCGATGTTGCATGTATCCCTTTGTACAAAGCCAGGCGCAGACGCTGAGCATAAATAAATGAAGCGCTGGCGCCCTAAGTTATAGCATGCATGCTAGGTCGAGTCTCGTCCTTGGTTAGGGTTGATAGTGCTTAGCAGCGACTAACCCCTAGCTTAGAGGTCGAGTGTGCGTCTCTTTGCCGTTCTTTTGTCTTCATTGGTTCGCAGGACTTCGGATATCCTTGCCGGATCACATGAGGACGAAAAAGAGAACAGGGGTAGACCGGCATCTAGACCTCGGCAAGCCAGTATTGCTGGGGGCTGCAAGTACAAAGATTCACCCACGGCAAACCAGAGTTGGCTGGGGCTACAGCTTCAGATAAGTTCTTCAGCCCTTATCATGCATTCCCTTATGGACTGAGGTATGTGAAACCTCGTTTTTTTCCCAAAGCTACCGTGCTCCCCTAAAACTCTAGGCCCTAGGGCTCGTTCCTGGGGCCAGGTTTGGTCGTAGTCGCGGCAGCAAAGGATGAAACGAGGAGCTGAACCCACCTCATCCCCGACTCCCAAAGCGTGAGAAAGGTCGGCGAAGTGGGAAGACGGCAGGGGGCTCAAGGTGCGAACAAGGAAATGTTTATCTTAGAGATATCAAGGATTTACTCCTTGTCGTGGGTTCTACCCGCAAACAAATGACCCGGCAAGCATCCCTTTTTCATTAAAAACATTCCATTCAGATACAGTCCATGGGGAATGAAAAACATGAATGATGGGATTACAAGTTTTAAATCCAGCTAAGGCCCAAAGGCTAACAAACTAAAAAAAAAGATAAGGTGCCCATAACCCCTTTCTTGTCCCTCTCCTCAGGAGGCAGGTCAAGGAGGCGAAAAGGGCAAAAGGGGCGCCTAGGCAAGCTACGGGTGGCAGGAGGCACCAAGAGAACATCTCGGTGGCCGTCCGAAGGCTGGGTGGTGATGGCGGCGCCGGAAGCAGAGCTCGAAGACGAGGCGGCAGGACGTCAGCACGCGTCGAAGGCGTCGGTGCCCGCGTACTCTGATTTGACGGCCTTGCCGCCCGCCCTCTTCCTCTTCCGCAGCCTCCCAACGCCCGGCCGCCCAAGGAGACGACCCGAGAAGTTCAGGAAGCGGCGGCGCGGATGATGGGATCACCGGTGCCGCCGGAGAGGCGCCCGACACGTGGTCGGACCCGTCATCCTGCCGCCTGCTACCTCGTCGTCGCTGCGCTGTCCTCCTCGCCACTCCCGCCGAGGAGGAGCCTTCGCTATTAGAAGAGCTCCACGCAGCACCTTGCCCGAGTCCCGAAGCACCCGAAGACCTTGACGGAGAGGAGGCCGCCCTCCATCAGCTTGAAATGGAGAGTGAGCCCCGCCGTCAAGCGGTGGATATGGGCGAACATCTTCCATCCTCGGCAAAGATACATCACGTGAGGGGCTGGGAAGTTGACGCGAACTCGCGTACCGCTGATCCAACAGCCCCTCATGTGCAGCTGCAATGACTCCAGCGGATCCAGCTCCATCTCGCTCGCGAATGGAGTCGGGAGACGAAGGCGACGGCGAGGCGGCCGGCGCAGCCTGACGAAGAACTTGCAAGGATCATCCCCAACATGGCCTTCCATGGGGGAGGAACTACGGGCGGAGGCGAGATTGGCGCGCCGCCCCGTCGTCCTCTTCCCCGAGCGCCTCGGCCTCGCCCCCTCCCCCTTACCCTCGTGGCTGGCTCTGCCACCGCAAGTGCAGGAGAAGGAAGGACGCGTTGTCGAGCGGCGACCCTTGCCGCCACCGTTGAAGAGCCAGGATTCCCTCTCTCCATGGCGGATGGAGGGGGGGACAGAAGCTGAAGGAAGGAGAAAATGGAAGAGTGCGGGACGCCATTCCCCCCCTCTCTTTATAAAGGAACGGGGTGGGGGCTCGGCCGCCCCACTCAGCCAATCAAAACGCGGAAGGCGCAGAAAATTGGTACCAACCCGCTACCCCGGCCTGCGATGGCCCAGTTTTCCGCCTCCACCATTCGCCACCCCAAGCGCATGAGAACCACGTGGCAGGCATGCGGGACCGAGGCGACGGGTGAGGCGACCTCTCCCCACCCCATGATCGTGGGGAGTGGACGCCTTGAAGACCACGCCTCGGCCCCGTTCAGTAAATGGGCCGCGCCTCCACGCCTCCCTCCGTTTATGGGGAAGGTGCGAACCGCACCCTTTTACTGCGACGTGACGCATGCGCGTAGAGCTTAGCCCCACGCATGCCACCCACGTCACGCATGCCTCCCCACGCCGAACCACATGCGGGAGGCATGGGAAGCGCAGCGCGCGAAAAGACTTACCGCGGTAAAAACCACCCTGCCTGCCCGCGCACCGTTTTTGGGCCTAGCCCAACGACGCAATTGCGCTTACATGTGGCCCAGGCCGGGGCTCTGCTCGGTAGACACAAAAAGAGGGTACACTTTTGTACCCCTATAACTATGCACGGGCAGTCTGAGCCGCGGGCACCACCGCACTGAGCAAGGCAAGGGAGGTGAGCCAAGGTAAGGCCGAAGCTCGAAAGGAACAGAGCGGCGCCAAAACCAAGACCACAAAGAGCAAAGGGGACGAAGCGGGCTCCCCCGGCAAGACCCTTGTCGGGAGGCGATTTTAGAAAGCCCGGCAAGACCCTTGCCGTGGCAGCTCATCCCACACCTACGGAGCGAGTCACCCTTGAGTCCACTGCCCCCATGGTGCAAGGATTCGGGAGACATCCCCGTGGTGGCATGCAGATCTTTGTGAAGACATTCAAGACCAGATACACACTATAGAAGATGACGACCCTTGGCAGGATCCCAGCCAAGGAGGACCACAAGGCCCCGGCAAGAGCCTTGCCGAGGGATGACGGCAGCGCCACGGCAAGACCTTGCGGGGCCCAGCAAGACCCTTGCGGGGCTCTGACGGCGCTCGCCAAGAACACCCGTAGGGCCACCATCAGGCCCACGCCAATCAAACCTTCACCACCGTTCGCATGCAGCTGCCGACCCAACCAGTTGGGCAGGCACCTGCGTGGCGGCAAGCGATCTTCATGAAGACCCACCATTGCGCCACCTCAGCTGCGTGCCTGCCTACATGGCACCGTGGGCCAGGGCGCATGTCAACACGAGAAGGAGCGGCGACGGACGAGACAGGGCTCTCCCCCGTCCCCGATAAAGCAAGGACACCTAAGCAAGACGCATTTAAGGCGCCTTGTCATGTAATGAGAGGGATAAACTTGCATCACTGTACCCTTTCCACCTCCTGTGTGCCACTGTGGCAACCCCTTTTCCTATAAAAGGAGGCCCAAGGCGGCCAGGAGGAGGATTCGGCTTTTTGGAGCTCCTCACGCCCCATTGCTAGTTCAAGAACACCAGATAAACAAACCACCAAAGCAGGAGTAGGGTTTTACGCATCCTCGCGGCCTGAACCTGGATAAAGAGACCGTGTGCTATCTGTTTGATCTGCTCTTCTCACGACCCCGCGCCCCGCAACCGTAGTAGGAATTCTTGTGATCCCATAGGTGTCGTTACCACACCGATAGTCCAGGTGTCACCGGCGGAGCCCGATCCACCCCCCGACGCTCGCCTATAAAAGGAGCCACCCCCAGCCTCCTCGATCACCATCCTCCACTCCCACACACTCCACAAATGTGTAGATAGCCGTAGCCCGGCCGGGCAGGCCGCGGGCCGCCGTCCCCGAACTCGAGCTCGCCGGCGATCCCCTCGGGTTGTCGCGGTAGCTCCGGCCCCTCCTAGGCCAGGGCGACCCTTCCAGAGCCACCGCCTCTCTCCGGTGAAGCCGTCACGTCCACTTGGAGCCCCTGGAGTTGCCTCTGCTTGACGTCTTCCTCATCTCCGGCGACCACCGCTCTCTGCCTTCGTTTGCAAGGTCGATTCCGACACCGTCCAACCACCCCTAGCTATGCTACAGGTACGGGCAGGTGCGCCTCCATCCCCACTCTCGATCCCTCCCTCTCGTTTGGGCTAAGGAGCCCTCATCGCTGGCGAGAGCTCCGGCGAAGCTGCGACCCCATCTGTTTCCTCCTCCCTCTCCCCCTCGCCTGACTAGCAGGGCCCGCTAGTCAGCCACTCTTTACGTGCGCGGAGCGGTACGAGTGGTGGCGCCCTGAGGCTTTACGCCTTCGACGTCACCCCCTAGTCTGTTTTATTTAAATTCAAATTCATTTAATTTACAGAGAGCTTCAAACAGCTATAACTCTTCAACCATAAGTCCAAATGAATTGATTCTTTTTGCATTGTGTTCTTTCCAAACAAATCTAGCAGCTCACCAAAGAGGAGATTTTTCTGTGCTTCCTAGATTTTCTGGTGATTTTCAGAAGGGTTCTTGATATTTTCTTCTTGTGTTCAAAATTATTCTCAGAGGGTGAGGCTTGTCTTGAGGATCACCAGAAGGCTTATGAACCTCATCTGCACTAAGGCAAGCCACAACTACATTTTCCTGGTGCCATTTCAATATTTATGATTTTCTTACTTGGATGAAAAGTTTAATCCATGCATTTAAATAACTATTATGTTATTTTTATTCTGTTAAGTGCTTGTTTCAGTTAATATGCTTGATTTACAGAATGTTTGAAACTAACTTAGCTGGTAAAGAATCTAGGATTCATTTGTGATGATGAAATAACAATATTGTGATACAAATGAGTAATTACTTGAAGTTATTTCCTTGCATGAGAAAAATAATAAAAATTTGCTAGAAAATATTTTGGTTAAAGTAAGGTTTTTCCTAACAGAAAAGTGGCATAAGTTGTTGATGATTATGCTTAGTGTGAATATGGTTGACTCAGTCATTTCCATTAATATGTGATGCATAGGTTAAGTTGCATTTCATGGCATACTATGACACCGGTTATTTTTACTTTAAGTTGAACCTGCATATAACTCAACCTGAACATGTCATTGGCCGGGTCATGGCGCCACTTAATCGAGGTTTTTCCAGTGCAACCATATTTGCCTTATGGGAGGCCTTGATTCGGTCCGTTGTCATGCCTCTGGTCGGTGCCTCAAACTAGGGAAGGTTATGGGCTTGCTTACCCTGGCCCGGTAAGCAGACATAACCTTGTGTGCCCGTTGTTGAGATTATGGTACCGGTTCTCGTTGTGGGATCGTTTTGGCCACGACGGTGGTCGTTGTGTCTTTGTTAGACACGGGGCGACCCAGGACTAGCCCAGTGGGGATTGTGTTGGTGTGGCCGGGAGAGTGTCATGGCAATGGAGGGTTTCGTCGGAATGTCGTTGGTCCACCCGAATGGGAGTGCGAGGCCATGGGTTCCGTGGTGAGGGTACACTGTGCTACCTCTGCAGAGAGTATAATCTATCGATAGCCGAGTCCACGGTCACGGACACGCTCGTAGTAGGTCCCACCATGGGTCAACGTTTAATAAATTTTGCACACTAAGTTATGAACTTTGCACTGTTGATGATGGCAGAAAGGCCATCGAGATGTTCGAGACCAAGAATTGGTCATGGTTGTGATCGCAGTAAGGATCACGAGGCACCCATGTCAAGACCACGATGGTGTTTTGTGTGTGATCCGAGAATGACCACGGTTGGTAAGTTGGTCCCGAGGGACGTTTATCACAAGAGCATTGTGACGCCCGGGTAATCAAGCTACAGTAACCCTTTGGTAATGATGCCATGTCACCTCGATTACTGTTGCTAATCTCGCGTTAGTTCAGAACCAATCCAAATTCAAATTTGAATTAAAGTCAAAAAAATTAAAGTTTTCAAAAGGCAAAACTAAATTGTTCCTAATGTGTCAAAAAATCTATGATAAATGTTGGTGAATAAATCATCTTTAATAAAATATTGAAATGCACTAAGTTAATTAAAACAGCGATAAGACAATTATCTAAAATGCTTTTAGAATAATAAGCAAGTGCAAAATACCTTGTTTAGAGTGCCAAAATATTTGGGGCCGTGACCTATTTAATAACACTAAATTACTTGTCGTTTCTAAATTTTATGAAACTAAATAAAAGAAAACAGAAAAGAAATAGAATAAAAATAACAAACAAACGTACAAACCACAACAACAAAAAAAAGAAACAAAGGAGGCCAACCCCCCGGCCACACTAGGCCTTGGCCCAGATGGCCGGCCCAGCCGCCCGCTTGGCCTATAACCCCCAACCCCTGACCGAACCCTAGAGCCCCACCCCATTTCCCCCACGATCCCCCCTCTCCCTCCAAAGACCGTCACAAGGCGCACGATCCCCCCTCTCTCTCGCCCAGCTGATCTGGGCCTTTTCGCGCCCAGGAGCCGGACCTCGCTGCCCTGACCTCGGTGAGCCGACGCCGCTCGTCGTCTCTGGGGCCGCCCGCCACCTCGCCCGGAGTCGCCCCGCCGCCCGTCTGTGACCACACTGTCGCGGGACCCCGCCCTGAGCTATCTCGACCCCGCCTCCTCGACGCTGCGTCGCCGGACTGCCGCTTGTCCCCGCCCTCCTCCTCAACCCCCCACTGCCCCATCCCCTACGTTCCCTTGGTGAAGCCCCCGGCCTCCTCTTCTCTCCCCGTCACCGTCTGTGACGCCCCCGATTCAATCGTACACTAACAATGCACGCAAACGTGTATGATCAAGATCAGGGACTCACGGGAAGATATCACAACACAACTCCAAAACATAAATAAGTCATACAAGCATCATAATACAAGCCAGGGGCCTCGAGGGCTCGAATACAAGTGCTTGATCATAGACGAGTCAGCGGAAGCAACAATATCTGAGTACAGACATAAGTTAAACAAGTTTGCCTTAAGAAGGCTAGCACAAACTGGGATACAGATCGAAAGAGGCGCAGGCCTCCTGCCTGGGATCCTCCTAACTACTCCTGGTCGTCGTCACCGGGCTGCACGTAGTAGAAGGCACCTCCAGTGTAGAAGGAGTCGTCGACGGTGGCGTCTGGCTCCTGGGCTCCGACATCTAGTTGCGACAACCAGGTAGAAAGGAAAGGGAGGAAAAGGGGGGAGAAAGCAACCGTGAGTACTCATCCAAAGTACTCGCAAGCAAGGAGCTACACAACATATGCATGGGTATATGTGTAAAGGGCCATATCAGTGGACTGATCTGCAGAATGCCAGAATAAGAGGCGGATAACTAATCCTGTCAAAGACTACGCTTCTGGCAGCCTCCGTCTTGCAGCATGTAGAAGAGAGTAGACTGAAGTCCTCCAAGTAGCATCGCATAGCATAATCCTACCCGGCGATCCTCTCCTTGTAGCCCTGTTAGAGAGCGACCACCGAGTTATATCTGGCACTTGGAAGGGTGTGTTTTATTAAGTATCTGGTTCTAGTTGTCATAAGGTCAAGGTACAACTCCAAGTCATCCTGTTACCGAAGATCACGGCTATTCGAATAGATAAAGTTCCCTGCTGGGGTGCACCACATTACCCGACACGCTTGATCCCATTTGGCCGGGCACACTTTCCCGGGTCATGCCCGGCCGCGGAAGATCAACACGTCGCAGCCCCACCTAGGCATAACAGAGGTCAAGACGCCGGGTCTAAACCTAAGCGCCGAAGGTCCAGGCCCATCGCCTTAACACACCTGCACGCTTGCGGGTGGCCGAAGCAGACCTAGCCTAGCAGCGTTCGGTCCAATCCGGTGCGCCCGCTCGATCGGCGACGTCACGAAATGCTTCGGCTGATACCATGACGCCGGTTGCCCATATCTTGTCCCACGTGGCGGTTAGTGCGTATAAGGTCAATGACCCAACTCAGATCAAATACCAAGATCTCGTTAAGCATGTTAAGTATCCGCGAGCGCCGAACAGGGCCAGCCCACCTCTCTCCTAGGCGGTCTCAACCTGCCCTGCCGCCCATACAAAGATCCACACAGAGGGCCGTTGGGACAAAGGTCCTTTCAGCCCCAATCCGTGAATCACTCGCGGGTGCTCCTCGAGCCGACCCGACTTTAGTCACCACATGTATCATGTATAAAGTATATAGTATATACCCGTGATCACCTCCCGAGTGATCACGGCCCGATAGTATAGCATGGCAGACGGACAAGAATGTAGGGCCACTGATGGAATACTAGCATCCTATACTAAGCATTTAGGATTGCAGGTAAAGGTAACAACAATAGTAGCAAGGACAGCCTATGCATCAGGATAGGATAAACGAAAAACAGTAACATGCTACACTACTCTAATGCAAGCAGTATAGATAAGAGTAGGCAATATCTGGTGATCAAAGGGGGGGCTTGCCTGGTTGCTCTTGCAAGGAGGGTTCGTCGGTGACGTAGTCGTACCCAGTGGCATCAGCGCCGGTCTCGGGGTCTACCGGAGAAGAAGAGGGGGAGAAACAGTAAATACAGAGCAAACTAACGCATATCGATGCATGACAAGACAAGTAACGGTGCCAGGTGTGCCCTAACGCGGTGGGAGGTGATACCTACGAAGGGGAGAAACATCCGGGAAAGTATTCCCGGTGTTTCGCGTTCTCGGACAGATGAACCGGAAGGGGAATGTTGCGGGTCCGCTATGCTAGGGATGTGTGGCGGATGAACAGGCGGCGTATCTGGATTTGTCTCGTCGTTCTGAGCAACTTTCATGTACAAAGTTTTTCCATCCGAGCTACGGTTTATTTTCTATTAATTTTTAAGGTTTTAAATCATTTTCTAAATTATTATCTATTTAATTCTAACATTATCCGAATAGTGTATGTTGATGTCATCATGGCGTCGGCGAGTCAACAGTATGTTGACTAGGTCAAACTAAAGTGAGGGTCCCGCATGTCATTGGCTGATTAATTAACTAACAGTTAATTAGGTTAATTAGTGATTAGATTAATCCAATTATGATTAATTAAGTTAATTAATTCTTTAATTAATTAATATTTTTATTATTTTTATTTTTTAAAATTCTTTTTTTATAAAAACGTCCTGGGCGTGGGGCCCATCTGTCATAGGCCCCAGGGGCCATAGCGGGTCAGGCCAATGGGCGCCGCCTGAACGGGCGAGGGGAAAGCGGGCGACGGGCGAACTAGTGCAGGTGCTCGCACCCGACGCCATGAGAGGCGAGGGCGAGCGCGCCTGGGGGCCTTGGTGGCCGGCGACAACGGGAGCAGCGCCGGGCGCGGGGAGCTACGGGGCACGCGCGCCTGCGAGACGAGTAGTGGCGGCCTTCGGCAGGCGCAGGGGAACGTGGTAGGCGCCGGCGGCCACCGCTCAAGCGGCAAGCAAGCGCAAGGTCAGCGCGCGGCAGGGCGCCGTGAGGCGGGCGCCGACGCGCGACGGGCGTAGATGACCGCGGTGGTGGTGCGAAGGCGAGATGGCGGAGCGGCGGAGTGGGGCGGCGACGGCGTGCCCCAAGGTGCGATGGGGGCCGCCACAAGCGCGGCCGGCGCGCTTGGCCGGCACGAGCGTGGCCGGGCCGAGCACGGTGGAGGTCACGGGCCGCAGGAGATGGGGCAGTCGGCGGCAAGGCTGCGCTTCAGCTGCCAGAGCAGGGGCGCGGCGGCGTGGTTGTGCGAGGGCGAGGGGGAGAGGAGGACCGGGGTCCTCACCGCGAGGAGTAGGGACGGGGCAGTGGGGCGTGAGGAGGAGGACGAAGACGAACGGCGGAGAGGAAGCAGGCCGGTGGGGAAGTCCGGCGAGGTGCGGGGCTCCGGGCGGCGGATCGCTGGCGGTGGCGATTCGATCCGAGCGGTGGTGGTGCTCCGGCGACGGAGTGGTAGGGCAAGGTAGCCCGGCTCGGGGCGACGGGATCGAGGCGGCATGAGTTGGGCGCCCGATCCGGATCGCGGGGGAGGAGGGTATCTGGGAAGGTGGGGTTAGGGTTTCGGTGCCCCCTGGAGGGGTTATTGGCACTGGTGCAGGCGGCCTGGTGGCAGTGGGCGGTTGGCCCATCGGGTGGGGGAGGGTTCCTGTGGTTGCCTTTTCCTTTTCTTTTTTATTTAATTTATTTCTCTATTTGCAACATGTTTAGCACCTAAATGATTTTTATAAAATATGGGATCTTGCTCATAAGTTGTAGTGCATTAGATCCTTGCATCAAAAATTAGTTTGGTTGAAATACTAATTCATATTAAATTTAGATTAGTTAAAAGGTTATCAAATGTTGTTGTTTGCCACTGTTTGAGGTTGTTAGGGTCACTCAACTGATCCATTTAATGTTAGTTACAATTTTATAATTGCATCTGAATTATTTTTTACTTAATGAACATTTTAGTTTTCGAATTTGAAAATTTTTATTGTTTGCTTGATTTTGAATTTTAATTTGAATCGGTTTCGAACTAACGCGAGATTAGCACAGAAACCGGGGTGACGTGGCATCTTTAACGTGGGATTACTGTAGCCTGATTATCCGGGCGTCACACCGTCGTCCGTCCCGTCGCACCGTCTGGATCGCCGAACACCACCACGGCCACCGCACCGCACCGCCTCCCCCCTCCTCGCGCTCGCCGTGCTCGCCGCACTTCTGGCGCCCTCGTGCCGGTGCACCCGCGCTCCATCTCCGACCGCCCCGCCCGCTCGTGCCCCGACCATCCTCGATGGTGTGCAACCGCCCAGCGCTCCACCCGACCCTCCCTCGCTGGCTACCGCTCCGCCGCGCCCTACCAGTCGCTCTGGCCGCCAGCGCCGATGTGCGTCGTGCGTGCCCAGCGCCCTCTCGGGCTCATACCCGTTCGGGCGCCCACGCCACTGCCCGCTAGTGTCCGCCCCGCTAGGCCCCGATGGGCCACTGCGAAGGGGCCCCACGCCCCTTTGATTAAAATGAAAATGAAAAACAAAGATAATAAATAATAATAATTAAATTAGTGAATTAATTAACCTAATTAAAACTGTTATGTTAACACTAATAGTCTGTTAGTTAAACAGAGTCAATGACGAATGGGCCCCATATGATAGGGTTGACGAGGTCAACCTGTGGACCAGCTGACATCATGCTGATGTCACGCTGGCACAATAATTGCATTTTCTAATTTAATTAATTCTGTTAATTCTACAAATGAAATAAAACTTTTAAAATTAATATAAAATAATTCATAGCTCGGATGAAAAAACTTTGTACATGAAAGTTTCTCAAAACGACGAGACAAATCCGGATACGCAGCCCGTTTGACCACCACATGTCCCTAGCACAGCAAACACACAACTTTCCCCCTCTGATTCATCTGTCCGAAAACGCGAAACACCGGGGATACTTTCCCGGATGTTCCCCCCTTCGTCGGTATCACCTCCTGCTGCGTTAGATCACCTCTAGCACCGCGTATTGCCATGTTATGCTTTGTGATGCTTTGATTGCTCTGTTATTTATTGTGTTCCCCCTTCACACTTCTTTTGGTGACCCCGAGACCACTTGCGGTACCCACTGTGATCGACTACATCAACGACGACCCCTCCTTCTCGGCGAGCTTCGAACAAGCCCCCCTTGATCACGGATATCGCCTATTCTCTTCTATACTGCTTGCATTAGAGTAGTGTAGCATGTTACTGCTTTCCGTTATTCCTATCCTGAAGCATAGCCTGTCCTTGCTACTACTGTTGATACGTTTACCTGCAATCCTACATACTTAGTATAGGATGCTAGTATTCCATCAGTGGCCCTACATTCTTGTCCGTCTGCTGTGCTATACTACCGGGCTGTGATCACTCGGGAGGTGATCATGGATATATACCATATACTTTATACATGATACATGTGGTGACTAAAGTCGGGTCGGCTTGTGGAGCACCCGCGAGTGATTCACGGATTGGGGGCTGAAAGGACCTTTGTCCCAACGGCCCTCTGTGTGGATCTTTGTGGCGGGCGCGGGCAGGTTGAGACTACCTGGTGAGATGTGGGCTGGCGCTGTTCGGCATTCATGATACTTAACACGCTTAACGAGATCTTGGTATTTGATCTGAGTTGGGTCGTTGACCTTATACGCACTAGCCGCCACGTGGGACAAGATATGGGCAACAAGCGTCGTGGTATCAGCTGAAGCACTTCATGACGTCAGCGACTGAGCGGCACGCGTCGGATTGGACTGGAACGCCCGCTAGGCTAGGTCTGCTTCCGGCCGCGTTCGCAACATGCAGGTGTGCTAAGGGCGAAGGGCCCGGACCCTGTCGCTTAGGTTTAGACCGCGTGCTGACCTCTCTGTTGTGCCTAGGTGGGGCTGCGACATGTTGATCTTCAGCGGCGGGCATGACCCGTAAAAGTGTGTCCGGCCAAATGGGATCGAGCGTGTCGGGTAATGTGGTGCACCCCTGCAGGGAAGTTAATCTATTCGAATAGCCGTGATCTTCGATAACAGGACGACTTGGAGTTGTGCCTTGACCTTATGACAAATAGAACCGGATACTTAATAAAACACACCCTTCCAAGTGCCAGATACAACTCGGTGGTCGCTCTTTAACAAGGCTACGAGGAGAGGATCGTCGAGTAGGAGTACGCTATACGATGCTACTTGGAGGACTTCAGTCTACTCTCTTCTACATGCTGCAAGACGGAGGCTGCCAGAAGCGTAGTCTTCGACGGGATTAGTTATCCCCCTCTTATTCTGGCATTCTGTAGTTCAATCCACTGATATGGCCCTTTACACATATACCCATGCATGTGTAGTGTAGCTCCTTGCTTGCGAGTACTTTGGATGAGTACTCACGGTTGCTTTCTCCCCCCTTTTCCCCCTTCCCTTCTACCTGGTTGTCGCAACAGATGTCCGAAGCCAGGAGCCGACGCCACTGTCGATGATGACTCCTACTACGCTGGAGGTGCCTACTACTACGTGCAGCCCACGGCGGCGACCACTGGAGTAGTTTAGGAGGATCCTGGCGCGGAGGCCTGCGCCTCTTCGATCTGTATCCCAGTTTGTGCTAGCCATCTTATGGCAACTTGTTTAACTTATGTCGTACTCAGATATTGTTGCTTCCGCTGACTCGTCTATGATCAAGCACTTGTATTCGAGCCCTCGAGGCCCCTGGCTTGTATTATAATGCTTGTATGACTTATTTATGTTTTAGACTTGTGTTGTGATATCTACCCGTGAGTCCCTGATCTTAATCGTACACGTTTGCGTGCATGATTAGTGTATGATTGAATCGGGGGCATCACAAGTTCGCATCAGAGCCGACTCCTGTAGGAATCCCCCTTTCCAACTCTTTGGCCGAAGTCGAGTCTAATCATTGAAAAGGTTTTTACTAACATGGTTGTGCGGCTTACGGGCTGACGTCGCCATTTGGTGGTATTAGGATCTTTTATTCCTCGGCCTATACTCTGGGACTCTGACCTCTCTTCTATTCGGGTGAAATGATTTTACTAACTCTGACGCTAGGTTCTCGTAACTACTTCCTCCCGGAGAGCCCCTCACTCCAGATGATTGCTTGGTGCACCGAAGGATTCTGAAGATACTCCGATGTTCCCTCGAGACTTTGTGTCCGCTGCTTTTGCAGTTCCCTACCACTGAAATATCCCTATCGATAAATATATATACCTGCTGTCCTTACTTTTATTCCCAGTTGATCTTGTTATTACAAGATACCCTAAAAATTCTCTCTATTGCCCGAGTATACTTTGTGCCTACTGCCTTGCAATTCCTTGCCACATAAATACCCTTACGGATGATCCCTCGCACTTACCGGGTATCCGCTCATTCCTAGTTGTTCATGTGTTTCACAAAAGTCCTCTAAATACCATTCAAATTTTCTGGAAATCCCGAGCAGCCTATTGCTCTTGATATTCTTGCTTGCTTGCATTATGGTTAATCCAATAAGTCTCGTAATCAGATTGACATCCCTTGTCATTATCATTTGGGTCCGTTGATTCAATATGTTGTGAATGCTCGCAATCCTCAATCAGGTCCTAGAATTCATCTCTCCGGCTCAGACGTCATTTTGGACAGGAGCTAGTTCTCGACCAATCGAATTGCCGTCGATTGTGCCCCTAAGTCTATTCAACTTATCCATCCTTGATCAGAGCATCTGCTTCTGATCCTTCGATTTGGAATCATAATTCCTTTGCATTTAAGCTTCGAATTATTCAGATGATTCCATAACCTGTTGCATTTGCATTCTTTCCTCTTCTGGTTGAGTACCGATACTCACATCAGATCCTTTGTGGACCATCAAGTCCTTTCTTGGATTTTATCTGACAACGTCCTTCATATTCAATCACGTTGGAAGTTCTTTCCTGATACATATTGCCAATGGTAAATCCTAATCTACGAACTGTAGCGATGCTCGCTTTGAGCATTTACTCCTGAAGTTAAGTAGTATATGTTCCTAACATGCCCCGATGGGTTGAACCTATACCTTCCCTAAAACCGTATGAACCCGACAGTTTTCACAAGTTATACCCTCCTGGTGTTTTACCAGATAATTTTCTACCCTACAACTTCTTTGAAGACGAGAAGTGAATGAAAGGTTATGCATTAAAGAAGTGGGAGTCGACCTTGAACCCTGTGTTCATGCCCATGGACATGATGTATACCTTATCATGGAAGCTTCTCTCAAAATAATTATCCCCTTGTTATAAGTTCATCTTGTATCCGTGGACGTGGTTTCGACCATGATTGTTCTCGTTTGATTCCATTTCTCAGACAAGATGGAGTACTTGTCTTCTACAGATCATTTCACGTGTCCACCGTCTACTCTGCTCTACCCTCGAGTATTACACTCCGGTATCTCGAGAATATCAACGACCTACATAACTTCTTGTGAGTTCTTCATCAACGATTATTTCTTGATGATTCCAATTTTCTCCGGGTTTTGAGTTGTTTTTCACTCGAAACACCGATAACTGAATCGAGTCCGTTCTACGGTTCAACTACTCTTTATCATCCTTATTACCTGCGAGTTGTACTCGCTGATGTCATTCCCAACTGATTAGCTACATCATCATCGTCATGTTAAAGCTTAAACTGTGCTACCTGGTCCTTATTCCCAGAGCACAACTTTTGATGATGAGTTAAGCTTACGTCGATCTTCCTTGTCTCACCGTTTCACCTCAAACAACAAGCTTGATTCCGAGTTTGTGTCGTATCCATGGTTTCAATAACTTTTCGCTCCATCCTTCCTTTTGCTTGATGTCGTTGATGAGCGATTATATCTTCATGAAACCTCTCGACAAATGTGTCATGATCATCATCAACATTCTGAGCTCCTCAAGGATATCAATTGAATTCATGATGGGAAATACCATCCTTGCCCTCGATGATTTGTGTTATCATCGACCACTCGATTGCCTTCCGTTCAACACAAACTTTTTCGTGTTTTGTGTTATACCTTGAGATCCTTTCTATCCAGCATTTGTTCTTCTTTACCTTGGAGTATTACCATCTTTTATGTCAAGAATGTTGTGAGAATTTCACCACCTCTTAAGAATTCTTGATGCAGATGATACCTTTTGCCATACCCGTTCATTCCTTGGTCCCCATGTTATTTCTAACCGAAAAAACCGACAATTGAACTTGGGTGTGTGATTTTAAAACTTCTAGCAACCCTCTTGCTTTGAAGTTAATGGTCGGCCGTTCATTCTTAGGCTATTGTTTATTGAATCACCATTCTGACATTGGTCGTGCAACCCAACCCATATTTCGGGCGCACCTTTCAACCAATGTTTAATTGTGTATCTTTTCCTTGAGCATACGTCGTTATATCATTTGATCTGGCAAATGTTATCTCATTGGTCACATAATTGTGGAAATCCATCTTTTGAAAATCTCAATGAATTGTAGCTGAGTCAACCAGCCACCTCCTCACCTCTCCTTGATTTAATGATGAACTCGAGTGTCAGAACTTGCTCCATAGTTCATTTCCCGAGAATGTTACATTGTCATCTCGTCAATTGTGTTGCACCGTTTCTTCCTAGGTATCCTGCCACCAATCAGAACTGAATCTCGGTCTGATATGATGGTTGGAACATATTTCCAAGAGATATAACACTGGTCTTTATGTGACCCGGTAAGGTGATGTCGTGCCTAGCACACCTGGCCGGAGGCCCTATTGTTATAGATTCCTTTTCAGTAAGGTTATCCATTCTTCCATGAGGAAATTGTAAGACTTATTCTACAAGTTATTTCTGATGGATCCTTTGTGTTTCCAAAGTCTGATCTTAACCTGATGACCATGTCAATGCTATCTCGAAGCATGTCTATGGTACTCTGATTTTCAACAAGAACATTTGAAGCCCAATGCTAAATGTTTCCTGCTCACTTATCCAAACACCGTTGTATGGGTAATGTCATGAAAATTTCTCTCCCCTACCTAAAGAGTTTTCTACATTATATCCTGACATGGATATCATGCTCTGCTTGTCCTTGGCAAGGGTATACCCTTGAAATATGTGTTTAAACATATTTTACTTTCCATTGTTCTGTTTAATCTGAAAATTATATTTTCCTTTCCATTGGTTGGTTTAACGTTTCTTGTGATCAATATAATATAAGCAGTAATATTTCCCTGCTTATGGAAACACATCGGTGTACAATTCTGTCAAAAGACCCTGTTACTTTTGTTGATGACATTCCGTTAACCACCGATGGACAAGAACTTTGCCTACTGGTCCGCCTCGTTTAACGAGCAGGAAAATGGTTCTCTTCGTCCCTCGTCCTTGGTACCGACATTGTTGCCAGCATAGCTGACAAGCTATTCACTCACATGCCTCCCTGTCGTGGCTGTGCAAGATGTCACCACCCTTCCTACTTTCAACCCACATGGTGAGCCCATAACCCACAGGTCCACTGGATCGATACCTGACTCTTCTTTACAACCAGGTTGCTAATGTATGCTTTGCACCTGGCTTCGTATCTGATTCACGAGCTAAATTATATACCATTAATCATTCTAAAATCAAACACCATGTTATTCTCGTTGTTCAAACCCCCATTCCAGCTTCTGTATAGTCATCGAATGATTGCCTACCCGTTTGAAACTTTGGTACCATCGTATATTGCACACAACGAATTCATTGAAATACAACTCGTGGGGTGCCTTGTGTATTTTCCATTGACTTCACCGTCAGATGGCCAGCATTGTGGAGATGCATTCTTTCGGAGTTTTTCCCCTTAGTCGCGTTCGTAGGGCGATGGAGATCCCGAAGAAAGGATGACGACTTGATCATGGTGACTTGAAGCAGAGAAATGAAGACATCAACGAAAGGGATCAACCTCTTCGAAAGGGCAGCCAAAACCGAGACGACTCGTTAGGTTTTTTGCTACGAGCACCTTCCCCCCCTTACTCCACCGCTTAAATCTCGGGACAATATTTCTTGTAGTGGAGGAGAATTGTGACGCCCGTGTAATCAAGCTACAGTAACCCTCTGGTAATGATGCCATGTCACCTCGATTACTGTTGCTAATCTCGCGTTAGTTCAGAACCAATCCAAATTCAAATTTGAATTAAAGTCAAAACAATTAAAGTTTTCAGAAGTCAAAACTAAATTGTTCCTAATGTGTAAAAAAATCCATGATAAATGTTGGTGAAGAAATCATCTTTAATAAATATTTAAATGCACAAAGTTAATTAAAATAGCGATAAGACAATTATCTAGAATGCTTATAGAATAATAAGCAAATGCAAAATACCTTATTTAGAGTGCCAAAATATTTGGGGCCTTGACCTATTTAATAACACTAAATTAGTTGTCGTTTCTAAATTTTATGAAACTAAATAATAGAAAACATAAAAGAAATAGAATAAAAATAACAAACAAACGTAGAAACAACAACAAACAAAAAAAGAAACAAAGGAGGCCAACCCCCCGGCCACACTAGGCCTTGGCCCAGATGGCCAGCCCAGCCGCCCGCTTGGCCTATAACCCCCAAACCCCCGACCGAACCCTAGAGCCCCACCCCATTTCCCCCACGATCCCCCCTCTCCCTCCAGCACCGTCACAGGGGCGCACGATCCCCCCACTCTCTCTCGTCCCCGCCCTCCTCCTCAACCCCCCACTGCCCCGTCCCCTATGTTCCCTTGGTGAGGCCCCCGGCCTCCTCTTCTCTCCCCGTCACCGTCGTCCGTCCCGTCACGCCGTATGGATCGCCGAACACCACAACGGCCACCGCACCGCACTGCCTCCCCCCTCCTCTGCTCCAGCTACGCACAGACAGGCGCCCTCGTGCCGGCGCACCCGCGCTCTATCTCCGACCGCCCCGCCCGCTCGTGCCCCGACCATCCTTGGTGGTGTGCACCCGCCCGGCGCTCCACCCGACCCTCCCTCGCTGGCTACCGCTCCGCCGCGCCCTACCAGTCGCTCTGGCCGCCAGCGCCGATGTGCGTCGTGCGTGCCCAGCGCCCTCTCGGGCTCGTGCCCGTTCGGCGCCCACGCCACTGCCCGCTAGTGTCCGCCCCGCTAGGCCCCGATGGGCCACTGCCAAGGGGCCCCACGCCCCTTTTGATTAAAATGAAAATGAAAAACAAAGATAATAAATAATAATAATTAAATTAGTGAATTATTTAACCTAATTAAAACCGTTATGTTAACACTAATAGTCTGTTAGTTAAACAGAGTGAATGACGAACGGGCCCCATATGATAGGGTTGACCAGGTCAACCTGTGGACCAGCTGACATCATGCTGATGTCACGCAGGCACAATAATTGCATTTTCTAATTTAATTAATTCTGTTAATTCTACAAATGAAATAAAACTTTTAAAATTAATATAAAATAATTCATAGCTCGGATGAAAAACTTTGTACATGAAAGTTGCTCAAAACAACGAGACGAATCCGGATATGCAGCCCGTTCGTCCACCACATGTCCCTAGCACAGCAAACACACAACTTTCCCCCTCCGACTAATCTGTCCGAAAACGCGAAACACCGGGGATACTTTCCCGGATGTTTCCCCCCTTCGTCGGTATCACCTCCTGCTGCGTTAGATCACCTCTAGCACCGCGTATTGCCATGTTATGCTTTGTGATGCTTTGATTGCTCTGTTATTTATTGTGTTCCCCCTTCGTTACTTCTTTTCGGTAGACCCCGAGACCACTGCCGGTACCCCTGTGATCGACTACATCAGCGACGACCCCTCCTTCCCGGCTGAGCTTCCAGGCAAGCCCTCCCCCCTTGATCACCAGATATCGCCTATTCTCTTCTATACTACTTGCATTAGAGTAGTGTAGCATGTTACTGCTTTCCATTATTCCTATCCTGATGCATAGCCTGTCCTTGCTACTACTGTTGATACGTTTACCTGCAATCCTACATGCCATCAGTGGCCCTACATTCTTGTCCGTCTGCTGTGCTATACTACCGAGTTGTGATCACTCGGGAGGTGATCACAGATATATACCATATACTTTATACATGATACATGTGGTGACTAAAGTCGGGTCGGCTTGTGGAGCACCCGCGAGTGATTCACGGATTGGGGGCTGAAAGGACCTTTGTCCCAACGGCCCTCTGTGTGGATCTTTGTGGCAGAGCGGCAGGGCAGGTTGAGACTACCTGGGTGAGAGGTGGGCCTGGCCCTGTTCGGCGTTCGCGGATACTTAACACGCTTAACGAGATCTTGGTATTTGATCTGAGTTGGGTCGTTGACCTTATATGCACTAACCGCCACGTGGGACAAGATATGGGCAACCGGCGTCGTGGTATCAGCCGAAGCACCTTGTGTCGCTCGGCGGAAGCGGCTACCGGATTGGACTGGAACGCTGCTAGGCTAGGTCTGCTTCGGCCGATTCGCAACGTGCAGGTGTGCTAAGGCGATGGGCCCGCACCCTGGCGCTTAGGTTTAGACCGGCGTGCTGACCTCTGTTGTGCCTAAGTGGGGCTCGGCGTGTTGATCTTCAGCGGCGGGCATGACCCGAGAAAAGTGTGTCCGCCAAATGGGATCGGCGTGTTGGGTAATGTGGTGCACCCTGCAGGGAAGTTAATCTATTGAATAGCCGTGATCTTGATGCAGGGACGACTTGGAGTTGTACCTTGACCTTATGACAACTAGAACCGGATACTTAATAAAACACACCCTTCCAAGTGCGGATACAACTCGGTTGTCGCTCTCTAACAGGGCTACGAGGAGAGGATCGCCGAGTAGGAGTATGCTATACGATGCTACTTGGAGGGCGTCGGTCTACTCTCTTCTACATGTCTGCCGACGGAGGCTGCGAGCGTAGTCTTCGACGGGATTAGTTATCCCTCTTATTCGGCATTCTGCAGCTCAGTCCACGATATGGCCCTTTACACATATACCCATGCATATGTAGTGTAGCTCCTTGCTTGCGAGTACTTGGATGAGTACTCACGGTTGCTTTCTCCCCCCTTTTCCCCCTTCCCTTCTACATGGTTGTCGCAACCAGATGTCGAAGCCCAGGAGCCAGACGCCACCGTCGATGATGACTCCTACTACGCTGGAGGTGCCTACTACTACGCAGCAGCCCGGCGACGACGACCGGAGTAGTTTAGGAGGATCCTGTGCAGGAGGCCTGCGCCTCTTCGATCTGTATCCCAGTTTGTGCTAGCCATCTTATGGCAACTTCTTTAACTTATGTCTGTACTCAGATATTGTTGCTTCCGCTGACTCGTCTATGATCAAGCACTTGTATTCGAGCCCTCGAGGCCCCTTGCTTGTATTTTGATGCTTGTATGACTTATTTATGTTTTAGACTTGTGTTGTGATATCTTCCCGTGAGTCCCTGATCTTAATCGTACATGTTTGCGTGCATGATTAGTATACGATTGAATCGGGGCGTCACAAGCATGATCACAGCATGTTGAAGCATTATTGCATTATTACTTGGTTAATTATCATGATATTGTTTGTCATTATGAATATGCATGTTGTGAGCTTGCAAGTACATTCAATGTACTGACCTGGCGTGTCATGCCAGATTTTAGGAAAGTCCCGTTGGAAAGGAGCGCTGCTCGAGTCTAGATCGTGTCCACATCGGTGTCCCAGTGCTATGGAGTTTCCGCTACGACGTTGTTCCGCTGCCGCGTAGTTGTTATGATCGAGGCCCCTTTATGTTCACTAAATAATCTACATATTGTACAGCAGCACCGTGTGTGCCGCTTGGCCTCGACTCTGTTGTAATATAAACTCGGGTCCGCTAATAAAGCGGTTGTTTTCTGTACCAAGATGTTGTGTGTTGCCAGAAGACATGGTCTCTGGGCTGGCAATGCATGGTAAACCGGTCGCTCTGAGCCGGGGTGCCACAACGCTTGGTATCAGAGCCGCACTGACTGCAGGCCATGCTAAACTACGACGAGTTAACTGTACGTTAGATACGATTTTAAGTTGAGTGCCGGTAGCAATTGTAGCTGGTTGTTGCATTGCATGCACTTGCTTAATTTTTTTATGCTAACCTGCTAATGGTTGTGAGTGTAGATGGCTCCGGTGTCGCATCCGTGCCAGTTGCAGCTGATGTCGTACATGTCGCCGCACCTCCTTCACAATGTGTGGCGTCGGCTGTACCCCCTCGGAGACGATCCAGTCTATCGTGTGTACCGGGAGCGTCTAGCTGATTCAGTGTATGAGTATCATGTAGTGGTTACTCTGCGCACTAGTTCCAATTCCAGCTCTTACACTCGTACTTCTTGGAGCGGTTACGCCTCTACCGCTTCTCAGGCTGTCCAGTTTGCTGCATTCAAGGTCCTTGTCGAGCTTCGCTACAACGAGGTCCGAATGCAGAGCCACCCAGGTTTCTATTACTACCCTTCTCTGCACGACAATGGTCGTGTCCGTTTCCCTATCATTGATCCGGGGTCTGATAGTGTTGCTAGCCACCTTGCTCGTTACTTCACTGCTAGCTACCTTATGATCCACGAGCTGGCTCGAGAGCTGACTCGTGCCTGTACTGCTTTAGCTGCTGCTTTAGTCACTACTAGATCTGCCACTACTCCATCCTCTCTGGGATTTACTCCTTACATTCCACCCAGTTCTAGTTCCCCTGTTTCACCGGTTACTCCCCCGAGTAGCTCGGTCGCCCCGACGGTGAACCCTCTCAGTGCCCCTGCTGCGTGGGTTACACTTCTCACTACTCCTGTAGCCCCCATGATTCACCCTACCCCTGCCCCTGAGGGAGAGCCCTCTAGGCAGCGTCATCGTGTTACCTTTAACCCAGAGGTCTCAGTTACCTCATCAGTTCAGGATCCGAGTCCGCATCAGGAGAGGACCCCGCAGCACCAGCAGAGCAGTAGAGCAGAGGAGTATCCGCAGTCATTGGGATGATGTCCGGATGTAGTAGCACGAGTCATGATGTTTCGCCGTGTTTTCCTCGTCATTTCAGTTTTTCTCGGGCTTTTGTTGCTGGCTTTTCCCCAATTTAATTTGAATGTTTCTCATCTCGGTTGCCTTGCCTTGGGAAAAATCATAATAGGATGCCGCGGGGAGGCAGCAGCAACGTCATGAGGTACCCCTGTTCGCCGTTCCGCACGACAGTGTGACACTCCCCCGAGCCATACGTTCCACCACCGCCTCCACCGCCAAATCCGCCCTCCACCGAGCAAATTATGCGTATGTTTGAGGAAAGAAGGAACAACGATCTGATTAAAATATTAAGAAGTGTGCAAGCTATGGTTGGACAGAATGGAAATCAGAACGGTCATTACTCCAAGCTGTCAAACTTTTAAAGGACCAAGCCACCCAGTTTCAGTCAGGTTGTTGATCCCTTGGATGCAGACGATTGGTTGCGTACCATTGAGAAAAAGCTTGAGATTGCTCGTACTAAAGAAAATTATAATGTTCCATTTGCAACTCATTATCTTGAAGGCGCTGCTGCCATATGGTGGGAAAATGCAAAAGCCATGTGGCCTGCTGATGAAGAAATCACCTGGGAAAAAATCAAGGAGCAGTTCCCGGAAATATCAAATCCCTACTGGAGTCATGAAGACTAAGCAGCGTGAATTTATCGCGCTCGTCCAAGGAAATCAGGTTGTGGTGAATATTTCCAAAAATTCAATCATCTGGCCCGTTACTCCCTTTATGACGTGGCCACCAAAGAAAGAAAGATTGACAGATTTCTTGGTGGACTAAATCCGCAACTCCGGTGTACTCTCAGTATGTTTGATTTCCTAGATTTCCAAACTCTGGTGAACAAGGCTTTCATTGTTGAAAGGGAGCACAAGCTGGTATCAGATACTAGGCCTGTTAAGAACGACAACAAGCGTAAGTTTGAGCCAAAGAAGGATGGGCAACCAGTGCAAAAGGCTCGTACCTGGCAGCAGACTCAGGTGGAATACAAGCCCAATTGGCAACAGAATGTTAACAAGACCACCACTCAAGTCAAGAATGTCGTGACCAACCCAGTGCACGAGGAGCGCCAGCGCAACAGTTCTTGCTTCAGTTGTCGGAAAAATGGACATTATGCCAGACAATGCCGCAAGAACACCAAAGCAAATGCTCTAGTCAGGCCACAAGTCAACTATGTGGAGTCATGTCCGACCCAGCAAAACTTTACTGGGTACGTACATCACCTCTCCGCCGATGAAGCCCAAGAGAACCCTGAAGTCGTCATTGGTATGTTTTCTGTTAATACCATACCTGCAGTAATTTTATTTGACTCTGGGGCTTCCCACTCTTTTATTTCTCAGAGTTTTGTTGCCCAAAACAACTTTCCTTGTTCGATTTTGGGCAAAAATATGCTGGTACAAACCCCGGGATCTTTAATCAAGAGCAATCTGGTCTGTCGCAATCTGGAAATCAATATCAACGGAGTCAGTTTTCCAACTTTTTGATAATTCTTGAGTCCGACAAGTTGGATGTTACATTGGGTATGAACTGGTTGACCCAATATCAAGTTTGCATAAACTGCACAACCCGAGAAGTCACTTTGACCAGTCAGAATGGGCAGACTACCAATTTCTATGCTCGCAGAAGCATACCCAAGAAAGAGATGGTCTTCACCGCTGTGGCTAAATTGGAACCAATTCCTGTGGTCAGTGAGTTTCCTGATGCATTTCCAGAAGAGCTGCCGGGCATGCCGCCATATCGAGAGCTTGAGTTTGCAATAGATCTTGTGCCCGGAACCGCACCGTTATACAAGAAGTATTATCAGATGGCCTCATCAGAATTAGTAGAGCTAAAGAAGCAGCTTGATGAATTGCTCCAAAAAGGATTTATTCGTCCCAGCTCTTCACCATGGGGATCACCTGCTATTTTCGTGGACAAAAAGGATGGCAGTCTCCGCATGTCAGTGGATTACCGACAGTTGAATGAGGTCGCCATCAAAAATAAATATCCGCTGCCAAGGATTGATGATCTGTTTGATCAGCTCAGTGGGGCCAAGGTATTCTCTAAAATAGATTTACGGACCGGATATCATCAACTCAAGATTAAAAAGGAAGATATTCCTAAGACCGCATTCACTACTTGGTACGGTCTTTATGAATATACAGTTATGTCCTTTGGTCTCACCAATACCCCTGCTTTCTTCATGCTTATGATGAACAAAGTATTCATGGACTTCCTTGACAAGTTCGTGGTAGTATTCATCGATGACATACTCATTTACTCCAAGGGGGAAGAAGATCACAAGAATCACCTCCGAGCAGTGCTAAAACGACTCCGTGACCATTAGCTTTACGCCAAATTCAGTAAATGCGAGTTTTGGCTCAAGCAAGTTGGGTTTCTCGGACATGTACTATCCGTCGAAGGTATAGCTGTGGACCCGAGCAAAGTAAAGGATGTTCTCGATTGGTTGCCACCCACAATCGTAACACAGATTCAAAGTTTCTGTGGATTAGCCAGATATTATCGTTGTTTCATTGAAGGAATTTCCAAGATTGCTAAACCCATGACAGAGCTGCTAAAAAAGGATAAGAAGTTTGAATCGACTGAGGACTGTGAGAAAAGTTTCAACGAGCTAAAGATACGGCTGACAACTGCACCTGTATTAACTCTTCCGGATATCTACCACAGTTTTGATGTGCAATGTGACGCCTCTAGACAAGGACATGGATGCGTACTTATGCAAGACGGCAAGGTAGTAGCATGTGCATCACGACAGCTACGACCCCACGAAGGAAATTATCCTTATCATGATTTGGAATTGGCCGCGGTGGTTCATGCGCTAAAAATTTGGATACACTGCCTCATTGGAAAAAGGTGCCAAATTTTTACTGATCACAAAAGTCTCAAGTATATATTTACTCGGCCGGATTTAAATCTCCGTCAACGAAGATGGCTTGAGTTGGTCAAGGATTATGATCTTGGAATAAATTACCACCCGGGTAAGGCTAACGTGGTTGCCGATGCACTCAGTCGAAAGCCTATCAGCCCAAATGTCATATTGAAATCCTTGCCTCCTGAACTTCAAGAGGAGATCGCTCAGCTTGACCTGGTCATAGTTAATGCTGGCCTCGCTAATGTTTTGGAAGTCACCCCCACACTTGAGGAAGAGATCCTCAAGGCCCAGCCAGCTGACATTGAGCTACAAAAACATGTCAAGAGCCCAATGGCAGGGCAGACCCCGGATTTCTCAAAGGACAAACTCGGTACCCTCCGATTCCGTGGAAGGATTTGTGTACCCAATCAGCCGGACTTCAAGAAGAAAATCCTGTTAGAAGCACATGAATCCTCATATTCCATTCACCCGGGAGGTACGAAAATGTATGAGGACCTTAGACAAATATTCTGGTGGGATGGAATGAAGAGATATTGCCTATTTTGTGATCTGTTGTGACATATGCAACAAGGTGAAGGCAGAGCATCAGAAGCCAGCCGGACTCCTCCAACCGCTGCCGGTTTCGCAATGGAAATGGGATTACGTTTGTATGGATTTCATTATAGGACTGCCTAAGACTCAGCGAGGAAATGATGCAATCTGGGTCATAGTGGACACCTTAACTAAGGTTGCTCACTTCATTCCGATCAGCACCAGATATCGAGCGGATCAACTTGCACAGCTGTATGTATCCAGAATAGTCAGCATGCATGGAGTCCCCCGAACCATCACTTCCGACCGAGGTTCCCTGTTTACCTCCGCTTTTTGGTCACGTCTCCATCAAGCCTTGGGGACATCGTTGAAATATAGTACTGCTTATGATCCTCAGATGGATGGACAGACAGAGCGGGTAAACCAAATACTCAAAGATATGTTGCGAGCCTGTGCTTTAGCCCAAGGACCTAAATGGGAAGACTGCTTGCCATATGCCGAGTTTTCATATAACAACAGCTTCCAGAGCAGTCTAAAAATGTCACCGTATGAAGCTTTGTATGGCCGTAAGTGCCGCACTCCTTTAAACTGGTCTCAAACTGGAGATAGCCGTATCTTCGGAACGGATCTCATGATGGAAGCTGAGCAACAAGTTAAGGAAATCAGGGACAGATTGCAATTGGCCAAATCTCGACATAAGGGTATGAAAAGCACCAACAGATCAGTTTTGAACCCGGAGAACATGTATACCTCTGAGTCACTCCTATGAAAGGAGTCAAGAGATTTCAGACTCGTGGAAAGTTGGCACCTAGATTTATTGGTCCATTTCCAGTCATGTCCCGAGTGGGCTCTGTTGCATATCAGTTGGAACTACCCCCTGAATTTTCGGACGTGCACAACATGTTTCATGTTTCCCAGTTAAGGCAATGTATATCCCTGCCTGAGAAAAGGACTGCTATGGCTGAGGTAGAATTGGCAAATGATTTAATCTATGAAGAGAGACCATTTAGAATTTAAGATCATATGGAAAGAATCACTCACAGTAAAGTAAGAAAATTCTACACAGTTCAGTGGGAGCATCACACAGAGTCAGAATCAACTTGGGAGGTGGAAGAATTTCTACAGTCACATTATACAGAGTGGTTTTCCCAAGCAACCAAATCTCGAGGACGAGATTCATTCTAAATGGGGGAGGTTTGTGACACACTACTTGGGAAAACCTTATACACAGAATGTTACCAGTAGCGCTGTACAAAATCAAACGCTACCGCTACTTAGTAGCAGCGCGCATAAATAAACCGCACTACTGCTGTGACTTTAGCAAAGAGCGCGATTAGCTAAAAGCGCTGCTGTTATGTTTGAACTGGGCGACATGGCTAGCCCAACCTAGCAAGATGCGCCATCTATCGCCCAGCGCTATCGCTACTTTCCTTAGCTGTAGCGCCTTACGTGTGGCGCCATCGCTAATGTAAATAAAATAAAGTAAAAAACAAGTAGAAAAGTAAATGAAAATGAAAGAAATAGAAAAGGAGAAAGGAAAAAATAAAATGTAAAGAAAAATAAAAGAAAAAGGGAAAAAAAGAAGAAAGGAATGGCAGTGAGGGTTTCAGGAAGCGCTACAGAAGATCTTAGTCAGAGCTGCTTTTTGGAAACGCTACCATCTACGCTTCACTTAAACAGCGGTCCCCCGCCCCGCCACCACACTTCTTCCCCAAATCCTCGCCCTGCTCGCCTCCCCAATTCACCGTCGCCCCACTTCGCCGCCATCTCCTGCCGGCGTGGACGTCCGCAACCTCACCGTCTCCTCCCGAGGCTGCCGTCCGCCTCACCGCCGCCGGCCGAGGCCGCCTCAGCCTCACCGCCGCCTCCCGAGGCCGCCCTCGACGTCACTGTCAGGCGCTCTCCACCTCACCGCCTCCCGAGCCCGCCCAGACCGCCACAGTTGCGGTGCCCGCGCCGCCCTCTCCGCCTCTGCCTCCGTCACCGAGCACCTTCCGCCACCGCCTCCCCTCTCTCTGAAGTCCCCACCCTCCCCCACTCCTCTCTCTCTGCATTTTAGAGAAAAAATTAGTAGATCAAAAGTTTGTTTATAGAAAAAAATAGTTTAGAGCAAAGGATGTTAAGTAGTAGATGTTAGAGCAAAAATTAGTTTAGAGCATTAAATTTGGTTTACAACAACAGAAATGAATCAAAAGTTGTGAAATTTGGACATGTGGTTGCTCTTGTATATTTGGACATTTGTTGCGGTGTCGAAGAGGGATATTTGAACACTGCTTTCTGTGGAATGATGTTGAGTGGTTTATGTTTTGCGGAATGTTGATTCATTTCTGTTCCGGCAAATTTCAGGTTCTCGATTTGTCCATTTTTTAGTAAAGGTCATGCCGAAATCTTCCGTGAATTTCGGCATGACTTGTGCTACAAACTAGGACATATCGATTGCCCGGGATTTGCCGCACCAGGAAGGAGTCAACATTCCTGCAAAACAATAGGCCTTTTTTATGTCATTATTCATTCTATTAGGTCTAGAATTAATTGTCTAGATTTAATCATAGGAAACATGGCTAGCAACGATGAAGGACAGGGTTCTGGTGATTGCGACGACGTCTACCGGTCGGCAGACGAAATTTTTAGCCTTACTGACGATCAACCGATGTTGTTGATGGGCCCACCTGTGGCATCGGGGACTGAGATCGACATGCAGACCGGTGCTGAGACTGAGACCGGCGCTGAGACTCAGACCGGCATCGAGACCGGTGCTGAGATTGAGACCGGTGCTACCTCGGGGAGCGGAGCCGGTGTAGAACCGAAAGCAAAGAGGCAACGGCTTCGTAACAAACTCAGGACTACTAGACTGGTGGTCACGGAGGTGGACGACGGCATTTTTGAGCCAAAAGGCGCCCGAGGATGCGAGTCGATGCTATGAAAATCAAATAGGCTGCATCGTACAGACAACCGACACCATCAACAATGAGAAACTACAGAAGATAGAAAATATGAGGAGCTCCCTCCTAAAGAAGTTTCACCAGATATTCTTGTTCCCGGGCCGGAATGAGAAGGATTATGAAGATCCAGACGAGGACCCGACAATAAAGAAGATAAACAAACACGCCATGACCAAGTTTAGCAACGCGTTGGCCGCCTGGAAAACTCGAGTGAAAGCAAGGATCATCGACAAGAAGGAACCCTACTCCGAGATTGTAAAGGATAATCCGATAATCACGGAAGAGCAGTTTCAAATATTCAAGGAGGCTTACAGGCCGGTTGCCAAAAAAGTAAGTACATGAAGGGCTTCAAGAGAGGAACATTGGGAGCCACCACTCGGAGCCGTGGTTACGCGAAAAGAGGTCCAAATGGGCCAAGGAGGACGCGAAGCCGCGAAGTCAGGGCATCCTGCACTTTGGCGGATTTCACCATCCCGCAGGAGCGTGACGCCCCGAGGGCCCGCACCGCGGGTCCCAAAGTGAAGAAGGTTTACGAGACAACACTGGTCATTACGGAGTTCATGAGACTGTTGGTAATTTTAGTTTCTGATCAATTCGACTGCACACATTAGTCATATTTGTAAACGATCCTTGTGCCTTTTGTAGAGAGAGCAGCACCGGATTGCGGCCGAAAGCAACTCGCCGTATAAGGCATTGGCGAGGCCCAAGTGGGACACTCCATTCAACCGGGCGTTAAACATATTGAAATGACAACCGGTGGATACTCGACCGTCGTATGGACGTGTGCACGGTGTCGGAGACGGCGCCATGTGGAAGAAGTACTACCGTGAGACCACGGAGGAGAGAAAGGAAAGACGGGGGTTAACTGAAGAAAACATCGACAAGAAGGTTGAGATTGCGGTTGAGAAGAAATCATCTCGAGCATAGTCAAGAGCGGTAGCTGCCGCAAAACAGGTGGTTGCAGATTTGTCTACTTCCTTGGTGACGGGCGTTTTCACTTGGACAAGGCAAAATCCAGAAAAAATGCAGAGGACTTTCCTTCGACTTCTTGGGAGCACCTGCTCCCTTTGACTGCTCCCGCAGACCGGATGTGCTCGGCGGTGCTTCGCCTTTAGGCTGAGCTCGACGCCTCACGGTATCTCGCTACACCGCCCCTTCAATATAAATGTATAATCTCCTGTTTTCGTTGCCTTTCGGATGTCTCACTTCGCAGACTTTTCTTTGCAGGCCGACGAAACCCCGTGCACCATATTGTACACCATCGGCGACCAGAAGGTGGACGTGGGGAAGGCGACGATAATGGAGCCGAAGGAACCATTGTTCCACAGCCGGCCGGTCCCCCCGAACGTCTTCAAGGTTTCCGTGGGCAGTGTCGAACCAGGCCACGAGAATTTGCCTCCTCCAATCCTACTGGTGGATGACGAGGAGACACCGTGGCGGCTTGGTGATTGTTGCAATGGGTGTGTCCTGTTGTGGCCAAAGAGTCTGCTTCGCCCGAGGCGCTCGGGAGCACACCCACGAGCACGCAGCCTCAGCAAGGTATGAATATCAACACCCCACCTACCCAATTAGCGTCGGGTGTCGGGTTGGGTGATAGCGACGGGTAAGGAGGAGGCTCCATTAGTCGCCGATGACGCCGCCATGGATGAGGATGAGGACGACGGTGGCGCTGAACAAGATGACTATACCGGCGCCTCCTCGTGGTTTGAGCGCCATGAGTCGGTGCCTGAATTGGCGCCTCAACGATTATGGACGACCTTCCAAAGTAAAGAAGTCTAGGAAGAGAGCGAGGAAAGGCAAAAAAGTTGATTCTATGATCCAGCCGCCTCAGCAGCCTCGGCTTCAGGACCGTATAGATATCCCCAATGCGGATAAATGGCATATCCCCGGTCAACCAATCCTACCTACAACAGCGCTAGGGGTCAGATTCGGCGATCTAAGGAGACTTCATGATGATGTGTTGCGGATAGAGAAAGGCCTCATTGCCTCAACAGATCCAGGATACCCACTCTACGTGGTTAACGTTCCGCGGCAAATGTCATACGTCGACAGCTTCCCCGCGGATAAGTTCTTCCTCTGATTCGATTACATATTCGACATGTTTCACGTGAAGAAGCTAGATTTTACGTTTGTCCGCCTTTATGCCTTGCACATGAACTACATCATCGGGTTTGAGCAGTTATCTCATATCTGTGTCGCTGACCCGTACTACATGCACGAGGGCTTCTTGGGAGTCTGCGCAGAGCATCGTGTATACGCGAGGGAATACATGGTCAATTTCATGCTCGCCAATAAGGACAAGGAGGGATTCTCGTGCCTTATCATCCGTGTAAGTCATCCGCTGCTATCCTTCCTTCGATTTCAATCATTCATTTCACGGTGGAGGCTAAGTAATTTGAGGTGTACTTATTTTTGCAGCAGATGGCGGTAGCGCCGTCCTCATCATCCTATACCCCGATTCTCCCACACTCTTTACTTGGACTTGTCAAGAAAATTCACAAAAGGATTACACCCACATCAAGGATGTTCTCGACAAGGCTATGTTTTACTACCAAGCAAGGGGTGGAGAGGTTAGGGACAAGAAGAGAAGGGCGGCAGGTCGCCTTCGCCATAAGACCGACTTCGCTGCATCCAAAGAACCAACGATTCTCTTAATGATGGATTCTATGTCCTACACCACATGCTGGATTACAGACTGGATCACCAGAACCTTCGCATGTCACCTACATCCGGCGATGCCCATATTCTGCAATGGGCAAAGAACATAGGAGATATCGAGGATCATCGACTTCGAGCCGAGTTCTATCACATCCAGCGCGCACTTGCCCAAATCATCATGAAGGAGGTCGTCGGAAAAACAGGGATGTTCTACGAAGAAGGGCAAATGTCGCGGGAAGATGTCCGAACATGGGTAGCCGCTCAGCATCTCGACCCGAAGCCTTTCACTAGGCTCGGGGACTATCTCCCTGACATGGATGGATGGAACGACATGTTGGAGTTATTGTCGATATATGACAATGTGTCTGTTTAGTCCATACTTTCTGTATGACAAAACTTTGAGTTATGCACGGTGAAACTTTATTTGTGATGTAATTAAACCGTCCTCCTCCTCGACTAGCGAAAATCACTCTAGTTAGGGCATTTTGGGGTTCGATGAACTTTGTTATTTATGCCTATGATATGTTGTTTCTATTTTTTCCAAGTCTGTGTCTTTCTGTTGCTCAACTATATATGTTGCATATCATCGACTCATGTGACGATGCAGGTGCATAGATCATCGATGGTGAATAAGTGCTACGCCAGAGTATATATACGATAAGTGGCTGAGTGTCGTGCCTGTGTACCGGTTTCCGGTTTCGAGCGACAGGTAGTAGTTAGTTTAGGTTCACGCTAATGCGAGAGAGGGATACGAACTCATGTACCCAAAGTGATAGCTCTTCTCGCGTATATCATTGTTTAGATGGATGACGATGTATTTGCAAGTAATCGAGACTTGTATCGCTATTTTCGAGATGATGACGAGAGACCACTTTGTGTTGGATGATGATTATGATGATGACATGGTTTGATGAGACTAAATGAATGTATATGCTATGATTACATTTGTATGTGTATGATATGCTAAAGATTATTGTATAAAGCCTTTTCAAATACAAAACAAATACAAAAACAAATATGCAGGGGAAAAAACTAATAAAACTAGTAGTAGCGAGGGGGGAAAATTTAGCAGTAGCGCTTCCCAGTAAACAGCGCTGCAGATAATATCAGCAGCGCCCTTTTCTAAAGAGCGCTACAGCTATTCATGTATAGCATAGCGTGGGACAACAGGAGCTACTGCTATACGTTAGTTGTAGCGCCTTATTAGTAGCGCCGGTCCCTGAGCTACTGAGAGGCCCAAAACCCGCGCTGCTGCTATGCTTTTCCCTAGTAGTGACAGCCTGGTTTTTGCCCTCCGTTATTCGCCTGATTTTTCATTTGAATTGATTTTGAAATTAGGAGTTTTTGAATCTTTTCATATGGACTTAAACACTTGGTTACCCTTGGCTTTCACCCAAGTGCATCATTTCTCTCCCTAACCATCATTCCCTCTCTGATCCTATCCAAAATAATATTTGGAAGATTTTTCTTAAATGAAAAATATTCATTTTTCCTCTCTAAAACCCTAGCTAGTTCAATGAGCTCCAAAGCAACCCCAATTTTTCTGGCTCACAAAAATCTGAGAAAATTCACAAATATTCTTTGAACCCTAGGGCACCTTCCTAAGCAAAAATATTTCATCACTTTTTGGAATATTTTTGCTACAGAAAATATTTTCTGTTCTGGACAGAAATGGTGGTTTCTACAACAACTACCATTTTACTTTCTCCATTGTGCCTGAACTTTCTTGTGCATCATCACCTTAGTAGATGATGGATAGCCTCCAAAGCACAGCCCCCAACTCCCAGCCATTTACCTCTGTAACCTCTCAAAGTTACTGATCAGAAACTTACCTGGCTTGTAAAATCTTCTCTACTGCATCTGGAGCCAAACCAAAGCGTGGTAATCTTCAAAACTACCATGAACAACAAGCAAGACATGATATTTGGACGTTGGTCGGCCTGAGGGAAGAGTTCACGCGCTGACCACGCGTGTTCATGATGCCAGCATGCGTGTTGACGCGCTCCGTGTGCCGCCGAGCGCTCTGTTTCGCGCGTGCTCGCTTCCCCGACCGCCTGAGCATGCCAAACTTTGCCACCATCTTCGTATCAACTCCCTTAACTCCCCCTGGCATTCGCCGACGCCGGAGCTCGCCGCAGTGAGCACGGGCGCGGTCCGGCCAACGCCACAGTGTGCTCTGCACTGTGATCGTCGCTTCCTATTGATCATGTGCTCGTCCCCGTTCGCCTACAGTCCCCGTGTGAGTTGCGTCGCCTTCTCCTCCTCTCACTCACACCGCTCGTCGCCGGGCACAGAGTCCAGGTGTCGCCGGCGGAGCCCGATCCACCCCCCGACGCTTGCCTATAAAAGGAGACACCCCCAGCATCCTCGAGCACCATCCTCCACTCCCACACACTCCACTAACGTGTAGATAGCTGTAGCCCGGCCGGGCAGGCCGCGGGCCGCCGTCCCCGAGCTCGAGCTTGCCGGCGATCCCCTCGGGTCATCGCGGTAGCTCCAGCCCCTCCCAGGCCAGGGCGACCCTTCCAGAGCCTCCACCTCTCTCCGGTGAAGCCGTCCCATCCACTTGGAGCCCCTGGAGTTTCCTCTGCTCGCCGTCTTCCACATCTCCGGCGACCACCGCTCTCTGCCTCCGTTTGTGAGGTCGATTCCGACGCCGTCCGACCAGCCCTAGCTACGCTCTCTCGATCCCTCCCTCTCGTTTGGGCTAAGGAGTCATCGTCGCCGGTGAGAGCTCCGGCGAAACCGCGACCCCCTATGTTTCCTCCTCCCTCTCCCCCTCGCCTGACTAGCGGGGCCCGCTAGTCAGCCACTCTGTATGCGCGTGAAGCGGTACGAGTTGTGGCGCCCTGAGGCTTTACGCCTTCGACGTCACCCACCTAGTATGTTTTATTTAAATTCAAATTCATTTAATTTACAGAGAGTTTCAAACAGCTATAACTCTTCAACCATAAGTCCAAACGAATTGATTCTTTTTGTATTGTGTTCTTTGCAAAGCAATGTAGCAGCTCACCAAAGTTGAGATTTTTCTATGCTGCCTAGATTTTCTGGTGATTTTCAGAAGGGTTCCTGATATTTTCTTCTTGTGTTTAAAATTATTTTCAGAGGGTGAGGCTTGTCTTGAGGATCACCAGAAGGCTTGTGAACCTCATCTGCACTAAGGCAAGCCACAACAACATTTTCATGGTGCCATTTCAATATTTATGATTTTCTTACTTGAATGAAAAGTTTAATCCATTCATTTAAATATCTATTATGTTATTTTTATTCTGTTAATTGCTTGTTTCAGTTAATATGCTTGATTTACAGAATGTTTGAAACTAACTTAGCTGGTAAAAATCTAGGATTCATTTTCGATGATGAAAGAAAAATATTGTGATACAAAGGAGTAATTACTTAAAGTTATTTTCTTGCATGAGTACAATAATAAAAATTTGCTAGAAAATATTCAAGTTAAAGTAAGGTTTTTCCTAACCAGAAACGTGGCATAAGTTGTTGATGATTATGCTTAGTGTGAATATGGCTGACTCAGTCATTTCATTAATATGTGATGCATAGGTTAAGTTGCATTTCATGGCATACTATGACACCGGTTATTTCTACTTTAAGTTGAACCTGCACATAACTCAGCTTGAACATATCGTTGCCAGGTCATGGTGCCACTGAATCAAGATTTTCCCAGTGCAACCACATTTGCCTTATGGGAAGCCTTGATTCGGTCCGTTTTCATGCCTCTGGTCGGTGCCTCCAACTAGGGAAGGTTATGGGCTTGCTTACCCTGGCCCGGTAAGCAGACATAACCTTGTGTGCCCGTTGTTGAGATTATGGTACCGGGTCTCCTTGTGGGATCGTTTTGGCCACGATGATGGTCGTTGTGTCTTTGGTAGACACAGGGCCGCCCAGGACTAGCCCAGTTGGGATTGTGTCGGAGTGGCCGGGAGAATGTCATGGCAATGGAGGGGTTTCGTCGGAATGTCGTTAGTCCACCCGAATGGGAGTGCGAGGCCATGGGTTCCGTGGTGTGGGTATAGTGTGCTACCTCTGCAGAGTGTATAATCTATCGATAGCCGAGTCCACGGTCACGGACACACTCATAGTAGGTCCCACCATGGGTCAATGTTTAATAAATTTTGCACACTAAGTTATGAACTTTGCACTGTTGATGATGGCGGAAAGGCCATCGAGATGTTCGAGACCAAGCATTGGTCGTGGTTGTGATCGTCGTAAGGATCATGAGCCACCCATGTCAAGAACACGATGGTGGTTTGTGTGTGATCCGAGAACGATCACGGTTGGTAAGTCGGTCCCGAGGGACGTTTATCACAAGAGCATGATCACAGCATATTGATACGTTATTGCATTATTAATTGGTTAATTATCACGATATTGTTTGTCATTATGAATATGCCTGTTGTGAGCTTGCAAGTACATTCAATGTACTGACCTGGCGTGTCATGCCAGATTTCAGGAAAGTCTCGTTGGAAAGGAGCGCTACTCAAGTCTAGATCGTGTCCACATTGGTGTCCCTATGCTATGGAGTTTCCGCTACGACGTTGTTCCGCTGTCGCGTAGTTGTTATGATCAAGGCCCCTTTATGTTCACTAAATAATGTACATATTGTTGAGCCGCACCATGTGTGCCGCTTGGCCTCGACTCCTTTGTAATATAAAGTCTGGTCCGCTAGCATCAACAAAGCGGTTGTTTTCTGTACCAAGATGTTGTGTGTTGCAAGAAGACATGGTCTCTGGGCTGGCAATGCATGGTAAACCGGTCGCTCTGAGCCGGGGTGCCACATGTTGGTTGTGTTTTGAGGGAAAGAACAGTTGATCAAGCTAAATTTCTATTGAATAATTTGTTGACTAATGAAAATGGTTGGACACTTCCTGAACCAAATCCTAAGCCAACTCCGAATAAAAGGGGTATTCTATTTCTCAGTCCTGAAGATATGCAAGAGACAATGAAATCTATGAAAGAAAAAGGTATTAAAGCTGAAGATGTTAAGAATTTACCTCCTATTGAAGAAATACATGGTCTTAATTTGCCACCTGTTGAAGAAATACGTGGTCTTGATAACCCGACACATGTAGTAAAGGTAAATTCTCCCTATAGATTTGATGAAGGTGATATTCCTCATTACAATTCTGCTAGCCATTGCTTAGATGAGTTTGATAATTTTATTGTTAAACAAGAAAACTTCAATGCTTATGTTGGTAGACAATTGAAACGCAAAGCTTATATGATTGAACACTTGAGTGATTATATGTCTAGTGTTAAAGGTGAACTTAAACTCATTAGTAAACATGCTTCTATGGTTACCACTCAAGTATAACAAGTACTTAAAGCTCAAAATGATTTACTCAATGAATTAAATAATAAGAAGAATGATAATGTTGTTAGCGTTATGACTAGAGGGGGTAAAATGACTCAGGAACCTTTGTATCCTGTGGGCCACCCTAAGAGAATTGAGCAAGATTCTCACAGAACTAATGTTGATGCACCTAGTCCTTCTAAGAGGAAGAAAAACAAAAATGATAGGACTTTTCATGCTTCTAGTGAACCTGTTGTTGACACACCTAAGAATACCAATGGTATTTCTATTTCTGATGCTGAAACATAATCTGGTGATGAACATGAGCCTAGTGACAATGTTAATGATGATGTTCATGTTGATGCTCAACCTATTAATAACAATGATGTAGAGATTGAACCTCTTGTTGATCTTGATAACCCACAATCGAAGAATCAACGTTATGATAAGAGAGACTTTGTTTCTAGGAAGCACGGTAAAGAAAGAGAACCATGGGTTCAGAAACCCATGCCCTTTCCTTCCAAACCATCCAAGCAAAAGGATGATGAGGATTTTGAGCGCTTTGCTGAAATGATTAGACCTATCTTTTTGCATATGCGTTTTACTGATATGCTTAAAATGATTCCTTATGCTAAGTATATGAAGGATATTGTTAAAAATAAAAGAAAGATACCGAAAGCTGAAATTTCCTGCATGCTTGCCAATTATACTTTTAAAGGTGGAATACCTAAGAAACTTGGAGATCCAGGAGTACCAACTATACCATGCTCCATTAAAAGAAACTATGTTAGAACCGCTTTATGTGATCTTGGAGCCGGTGTTAGTGTTATGCCTCTCTCTTTATATCATAGAGTTGATTTTAATAAGTTGACACCTACTGAAATATCTTTGTAAATGGCTGATAAGTCAACTTCTATACCTGTCGGTATTTGTGAGGATGTGCTTGTTGTGGTTGCAAACGTTACTATTTTAACAGACTTTGTTATTCTTGATATTCCCAAGGATGATAATATGTCCAGTATCCTTGGTAGACCCTTTTTGAATACTGCATGGGCTGTTATTGATTGCAACAAAGGCAATGTCACTTTTCATGTTAATGGTAATGAGCATACGGTACAGTTTCCGAGGAAACAACCTCAAGTCCACAGTATAAACTCTATTGGAAAAATTCCATCGATTGTTATTGGAGGTTTTGAATTTCCTCTTCCTACTGTCAAGAAGAAATATGATATTCTTATTGTTGGGGATGTGCATATCCCCGTTGAGGTAACCTAGTGTTATTCGAAATTTCTCTGGTTCCATGTTATTCGGAATGAGTTTGTTAACAAGACTTGATCAACCTTGTTAGTGGATTCCTTTTGATGAGCATGAGATGGATGAAGTTAGAAAGCACAACACTCTGTACCCTCCTTTTACTTTCTGTTATTTATATTAAATAAAGCAAAAATAGTATTTTTTGTCTGTTTTCTGAATTTTCCGTGCAATGAAAAATACCCCGAAAATAAGAGTTCTCCAAATGCCCTGAAAATGAAATATGATTTTTTTCTAGAATATTTGAGAATATCTGGCACTGACAACACATCAGGGGGAGGGCGCGCCCCCTGCCTTGTGGGCCCCTGGTGGCCCCCTCCACTTATTCCAGCCACCACATACTCCTTCCTCCCAAAAAATCACCAACCAGCTCAAGCACGAGTTCTAGCTCATCTTGCTGCCATTTTTGATCTCCTTGCTCAAAGCTCCACTCACAAAACTGCTTTGGGGGATTGTTCTTTGGTATGTGACTCCTCCAATGGTCCAATTAGTTTTTGTTCTAGTGCTTTATTTATTGCAAATTTTTGCTGCTTAGGTGAGCCTGTTCTTGAGCTTGCTTGTCAAATTTATATGGTCCCAAGTAGTTCTAATGCATGATATAGTCTCTAGGCATTTGTGGGAGTAGTTGCTACCAACTTTGTTGAGTTTGGTTCACTTTTATTTTAAGTTACTAAAAATTTCAGAAATTTTTCAGAGGAAGAAATATGTTTAGGAAAATGTACCAAGGTGGTTCTTCAAGAAATATGTTCATGGAAATATTCCTACAGGCAGCTTGGAGCATCTGGAAAGAGAGAAATAACAAGCACTTCAGAAGCATCACCCGCACTTTGCTCTCCTGGCTTGAGTGTTTTAAGCATGATTTTAGCCTCCTTCGGCATAGAACTAAGAGAGACTTTATTCTCTCCTTTATACAAAACTTAGAACCTCCTTGACTCTTCCACCAATAAAAGTAGCTGCTAATCCCTCCCAAAGTGGAGGATTAGCACCCTGTAACTACACCATGTACATTGTATCCTAGTTTTGAGTAATACAAACACAGTGGAGCCTCTCCCACTGTTTGGTTACTCAAAAAAAGGACCCAGGCCCGCAATACGTGAGCCGGACCATGAACCACCAAGAGAAGCTCAAGTGCGGCCTTGTGAGTGGCTGTTAGAAGATTTCATGGTTCGAGCAGGAATTAAGGAGGAATTTGATGCATATGTGCGTAATGCTGAACTCGAGGGCTTCATGCTAGATAAGTGCCCTCAGTATTATTACCTAACTGATTCCTTTGTGAGAAGGTTCAAATTTTCATCTTCACGTAATTCTCACACTGTCCTATTTGATATCTATGGTAAATATTATACTATGGACTTAGAGGATTTTAATACTGCTTGTAAACTTCCGCAGTGGGGTAGTGCGAGTGAACCTCGCAAATCTGAGTTTAAAGATTTTCTTGCTAGTATCACTGTGGGAGGATCTAGAGAAATAACACAAGCTACCATAGGGAGCATTCATTTTCCTGCTATACATTATTTTGCTCTCTTTATAGGTAGATGCATAAATTGTGAGGATGAGGCATGCCACATGTGTGTCCAGATCTTACTGTTCTCAAGAGTGCTTTTTTAGGAGATAAACAATATAACTTGGGGGCCATTGTTGCACGAAGGTTGCATAATAATGGTTTAAGTGGAGACTTGTCTGGTGGAATTTATGCAACCCGTGTGGCTAATTTTCTTGAGATACCCATACATGAAAATGATATCTAATTGCCTCCCACTTATCTAGGTTATGAGGCTATGGTTCGCCATCAGTTTATTGAGAGGAATGAACAACCTCTCCAGTACCGACTAATGTTTGACAGGCGCCGCATTTCCCATGTTGCTCTCTTTGCTCCTACTTTCTTTGACTTTCAGAAAAAAGGGAGATATATTATAACCAGAGAGGAGGCGAACGAGTATAAGAGGAGGACTGAGGTAGCTCGCCTCCAAGTGGCAGCTCATGAGGCAATAGCTGCTGCATCACAGTACAACCCAAACTACAACTTTGGATATCCGCCAGGCCAGCCGTGGCCCTAGACTAACTTAGGCCAAAAGCCTAAGCTTGGGGGATTACGTATTTCTCACCGACATTACATTCATGTTCACACATTCATTTTAGTTGTCGGTGCTCATACTTTTTCATTGTAATATCCATGCTATTTTATTTTCTTTTTCTCGCTTTCTTCTTGTGTGCTTGAATAACCTTAAGAAAAACCAAAAAAAAATAGTTGTAGCTTTTAGCTAGTTTACTTTTCATGCCTGTAGTAGTAATAATTAAAAGAAAACCCAAAAATATTTCCCGATCTTCTTTTGCTTGTTGGGAGCTTTCCCGTGTAAATAGTTCTGTTTCTTTCCTTTTCTTTGGGGTCGAGAGGAGAAGACCATAATGAAAATGTTGAAGTGGCTCTTATATGCATTATTGTAGATTTAACCAAGAGCCCATATTACCTTGTCTTCTCATGTGTATTAAATGCTTGGAGATTCCAGCTTAGTCCAATGCACATGCACTATTATTATTTGATAATAATAATAATAATTTTCATGATGATATATGATGGACTGATTGAGATGAGAGAAGCTGGTATGAACTCGACCTCTTTTTTTTGTAAATATGATTAGTTCATCGTTCCTGATTCAGCCTATTATGAATGAACATGTTTGCAATGACAATTAGAGATTATAGTTGCTTATGCCATGCTTAATTAGCTACGAGCTTATAATGGTTTACCTTGCGTGCCAACATGCTATTAAAATGGTTGTGATGTGGTATGATAGGATGGTATCCTCCTTTGAATGATTCGAGTGGCTTGACTTGGCACATGTTCACGCATGTAGTTGAAACAAAATCAACATAGCCTCCACGATATTTATTTTCATGGTGGATTATATCCTGCTCATGCTTGCACTCAATGTTTATTAATTTTAATGCATGTTCATGACTGTTGTCGCTCTCTAGTTGGTCGCTTCCCAGTATTTTTCTAGCCTTCACTTGTACTAAGAGGGAATACTTCTTGTGCATCCACTTCCATAAACCCCAAAGTTATTCCATATGAGTCCACCATACCTTCCTATATGCGGTATCTACCTGCCGTTCCAAGTAAATTTGTGTGTGCCAAACTCTAAACCATCAAATGAAATTATGTTTTGTATGCTCGAATAGCTCATGTATCAACTAGGGTTGTCTGTATCTTCCATGCTAGGCGGGTTATTCTCAAGAGGAGTGGACTCCGCTCCTCACTCACAAGAAAATGGCTGGTCACCGGGATGCCCAGTCCCATTCTCTAAGCAAATCAAATCAAAGTAATTGCAAACAAAACTCCCCCAGGATTGTTGTTAGTTGGAGGCACCCGTTCTTTAGGACAAGCTATGGATTGATGCTTGGTTGTGGTGGGGGAGTATAAACTTTACCATTCTGCTTGGGAACCGCGTATAATGTGTGTAGCATGGAAGATATCGAGATCTCTCAGTTGTTATGTTGACAATCAAAGTATGCCGCTCAAAATATCATTCATCTCTAATTCAAAATCGAGCTCTGGCACCTCTATAAATCCCTGCTTCCCTCTGCGAAGGGCCTATCTATTTACTTTTATGTTGAGTCATCACCCTCTTATTAAAAAGCACCAGTTGGAGAGCACCGCTGTCATTTGCATGCATTACTATTAATTTATATTGGGATTGACGATGACTGGATCTCTTTTACCATGAATTACAATTTTTAGTCAGTGCTTGATCTTCAAAGGTGCTTTGCATCTATGTTTTGCGGTCTCATAAAGGGATAGTGAGATACCATCTTCAAAGGTGCTTTGCATCTTGTTATATCATATTATGATTGTTTTGAGGAAGTGTTGTCATCCGAGATTTATTATTATTGCTTGCTAGTTGATTATGCCATTGATATGAGTAAACATGAGACCTAAATGTTATTGTGAATATGGTTAGTTCATAATCTTTTTGCTAAAACTTGAATGCTGGCTTTACATATTTACAACAACAAGAGCAAACAGAGTTTGTAAAAGTTTTTCTTTATCACTTTCAGTTTGTCAACTGAATTGCTTGAGGACAAGCAAAGGTTTAAGCTTGGGGGAGTTGATACGTCTCCATCGTATCTACTTTTCCAAACACTATTGCCCTTGTTTTGGACTCTAACTTGCACGATTTGAATCGAACTAACCCGGACTGACGCTGTTTTCAGCAGAATTGCCATGGTGTATTTTTGTGCAGAAATAAAAGTTCTCAGAATGACCTGAAATTTCACTGAGAATATTTTTGGAATTAATAAAAAATATTGGCGAAAGAATCAAGGCCAGGGGGCCCACACCCTGTCCATGAGGGTGGGGGGCGCGCCTACCCCGCTGGGCGCGCCCCTGCCTCGTGGGCCCCTGGTGGTCCACCGACCTCAACTCCAACTCTATATTCACGTCCGGGGAGAAAAAAATCAGAGAGAAGGATTCATCGCGTTTTACGATACGGAGCCGCCGCCAAGCCCTAAACTCTCTCGGGAGGGCTGATCTCGAGTCTGTTCGGGGCTCCGGAGAGGGGAATCCGTCGCCATCGTCATCATCAAACTTCTTCCATCACCAATTCAATGATGCTCACCGCCATGCATGAGTAATTCCATCGTAGGCTTGCTGGACGGTGATGGGTTGGATGAGATTTATCATGTAATCGAGTTAGTTTTGTTAGGATTTGATCCCTAGTATCCATTATGTTCTGGGATTGATGTTGCTATGACTTCACTATGCTTAATGCTTGTCACTAGGGCCCGAGTGCCATGATTTCAGATCTGAACCTACTATGTTTTCATGAATATATGTGTGTTCTTGATCCTATCTTGCAAGTCTATAGTCACCTATTATGTGTTATGATTCGTTAACCCCGAAGTGACAATAATCGGGATACTTACTGGTGATGACCGTAGTTTGAGGAGTTCGTGTATTCACTAAGTGTTAATGCTTTGGTCTGGTACTCTATTAAAAGGAGGCCTTAATATCCCTTAGTTTCCAATAGGACCCCGCTGCCACGGGAGGGTAGGACAAAAGATGTTATACAAGTTCTTTTCCATAAGCACGTATGACTATATTCAGAATACATGCCTACGTTACATTGATGAATTGGAGCTAGTTCTATGTCACCCTATGTTATAACTGTTGCATGAAGAATCGCATCCGACATAATTATCCATCTCTTATCCAATGCCTACGAGCTTTTCACATATTGATCTTTGCTTAGTTACTTTACCGTTGCCACTGTTACAATTACTACAAAACTGCTATCACATTTTTGCCACCGCTATCACATTTCCATACAACTTTGCTACTAAATACTTTGCTGCAAATATTAAGTTATCCAGGTGTGGTTGAATTGACAACTCAACTGCTAATACTTGAGAATATTCTTTGGCTCCCCTTGTGTCGAATCAATAAACTTGGGTTGAATACTCTACCCTCGAAAATTGTTGCGATCCCCTATACTTGTGGGTTATCACTAATCATCCAAGATGCCCCTTCACTTCAAAGGTTGATCCTTGATTCTATTTATTCAGCGTTGCAAATAACCGTCCTCTCTGCGCCTAAACTGGAGACCTTCTCTGTAATACATGATCTCTGTGCTCATTTCAAGATGGTGTTTGGCTCCACCTTTCTTCAGGTACTTTATATTATCATCTACACATGTAACCATTAGCTGCATTTTAAATTTCTTCGCATAAGTTATATATCATCTCGGAGTACACATTTTGTACTAATATTATGTTCTATGCTCAATGAAGAGTTTCTCCATGGATAGCCTATCAAAGGTGCTGGATTCTGTCAAGATTTTATATATCCAAATGAATACTTTTGATCTAAACAAGATTATTGGCTTGCTGCAATGCTTTCCATGTCTGGAGAAGTTGTATATAAAGGTGATAATTTCACGCACATTGGAAGCCCGCATATAGTGTACTAGAATTAACCGTTCAGTGGTTGCTTTTTCCACACTCTTTTTTTAGACCTTAACTGTTTCAATCTTCATGTCTATTTAGGAAACAGGACGGGGTAAGAAAGTTATAACCAATCGATGGATTCGTAAGCATCGGGATTTCCTCACTTCTCATGACATTCGATTGAAGACAATAATGCTAGAACGATATGTAGCCAACCATGCAAACACTAGATTTGTCACATTCTTCTTGCTGAATGCGACGTTACTATTGTACATCAGGCTTAAGTTTATCAGCAGCATGGTTTTGACGGATGGGGATGTTGAAGAGCAAAAAAGGAGTTTCAAGTGGGCAAAAGAGCTTCTGAACATGCTGGGCTTCTATTTACAACATATTGTGGTCATAATCCAGTAAATTTTACGACCCATGATGTTCATTATATGGACCTGACCAATCCATTTGACTATGACTGCCAAAAACAGTGCTGGAGTTAGATGTTGTTGCCCTTTTCAACCTGGGTTTTGTTTAAACCCTCGTGCTTTTGTATAGTTTGTAAGCTGGAGTTATATGTTCTTGCCCTTTTCAACTCGGCTGTGACTATCATATTTTCTTTGAGACAAGGAAAATGGCTTGCCATTTGTTTAATTTAGAGTGCAATATTATAACAAATCCCAACCAAGGGAAATAATATCACTCTCGTCGGCTGCTTGAGCTCACTTTGCATTACAGAAACAAAGTGATTAGCCCCCACCAGCACCCACAAAATTATTTCAAACTAGCACACCAATGGGCTGTAAATTTTCGTAGGAAAGGCTACAAGACCATAACAGATTTGGATTCTGACATTTTGGACCCATGAGGAAATAGCCTATCCAAGGTGGCGTCGACTTACTAGCTAGTCAACAAACGATTCTTCCTACCAGCCGTTGGATTGACATCCAACATCTTTCGTGTATCTTCTATCTCTTGTCTTCTTCCTCCAGCCGCCAAAACCAAACCACCCCGTCGGCTCCGCCTGCTCCCGCCTACCATGCTGGCTGCACCTCCGCCGCCCAACCGTACCCTCCAACGTTGGCCAGTCCCTCCCTCTATTCCCAAGCAGGTCCTATTATTCTCCGGCGAGGTCTCCCCCAACACGCACTCTGCACCAACCACCAACCTCATACTCCCTCCGCTTTAATCGACCGGCGATCTTCCACGGCTCCTGCTGTTCCGGCCCGAGGCCTAGCCGTCGCCCTCGGCCTTGGTTCGCTCGCCGTGCACGGTGTGCCGCCCTCTTGCGTTGTCAACATCGTCAACAATCGAGAGGAACAAGGAGATGACTGTATGTGCAGAGGATGACAGTAGGGACCCACCAGCGTCATGGCAGTATGCAAGCATGTGCCTCGTTATTACAAGCCCAAAAAATGGTTCCTCCTAATGGTTGGACATCTGGGCTCACGCCATTGTCAACGTAGTAAATAAACGAGAGAATTACACAACGAGCGGCTGACACCAGGGACCCAGCAGGTCGCGCAGTTGTTATTTACTTTTTTAGGAACAAGCAGTTGTTATTTATACTAGTTTTAGCGATGGATAAGGGTCACAATGGGGCTGTGCGGGGGCTGTGGCCCGTTTAGCCAGGGTTTTATTTATGTTTACCACCTCATGAGCCCAGTTGTGTTTTTTTCTTGCTGAAAATGGCTAGCCCAATTCTATTTTTTTAAAGAAGTACCCAAACGAGGTCTACTTGCTTTATCAGCCCTGCTGGGCTGCATATCTTTCAAGACGAGGAGAGTTTTTTTGGTTTGCCCAGAAATGGGTTGTACATTTTTTAAAAACATCAAACTTGGAATTAGTTACAACTTTTTTCATTACAAGATTTTAAATTCCATTGATTTTTTTGCGTGGGCAATTATTTGGATTTTATATTTATATAAATTATTTTTCAAAATAGTTTGAATGTGACTCGATATTTCGGGATTAAAAATAGTTGACCGCACCGAAATATGCAAAATTTCGTATAATTTTTAACTGTGGCCCCAATATGGGCGTAATGCTAACAAAAAGAAGATTATCGGTGTACAAAAAGAGGGGTACACTTTTTGTACCCCTATGATCGCAGCACGGCAATGAGCCACGCCCACGACCACACCAAGCAGGGCAAGGGAGGTGAGCCAGGGTAAGACCGAAGTCCAAGGTAGCTGGAACAACGCCAAGGCCAAGACCATGAAGAGCAAAGCGACGAAGCGGGCTCCCCCCGGCAAGATCCTTGTCGGGGTCAGCCTTAGCAGCCCCGGCAAGACCCTTGCCGTGGCAGCTCGCTCCATGCCTAAGGAGCGAGTCACCCTTGAGTCCACAGCCCCCACCATGGTCCACTATGTTAGGGGAAGGGCTCGGGAGACACCTTTGTGGTGGCATGCAGATCTTTGTGAAGAAAAATTCAAGATCAGATGAGCACTAGAAGACGACGACCCTTGGCAAGATCCCAGCCAAGGAAAACCACGAGACCCCCGGCAAGCGTCTTGCCGGGGACGACAACGGGCGCCACGGCAAGACCCTTGCCGGGTCCCCGGCAAGGCCCTTGCCGAGGACATCTACAGGGCCACCGTCAGACCCGCGCCGACCATGTCTCCACCGCCGTTCACATGCAACTGCCGACCCAACCAACTGGGTAGGCACCTGCGTGGCGGCATGCAGATCTTCGTGAAGACCCCACCACCGCGCCACCACAGCTGCCTGCCTGCCTACATGGCATCGCACGCACCGCGTCACCACAGCTGCCTGCCTGCCTACATGGCATCGCACGCACCGCTGGCCAGAGCGGCGACGGACGGGACGGACTTCGCCCCCGTCCCCGATAAAGCAAGAGGACACCTAAGCAGACGCATTAAGTGCGCCTTGTCCTGTAATGCGAGGGATAACCTCGCAACACTATGCCCTTTCCACCTCCTGTGTGCCACTGTGGCAACCCCTTTTCCCTATAAAAGGAGGCCCGAGGCGACCAAGAGAGGGATTCGGCTTTTTGGAGCTCCTCACGCCCCATAGCTAGTTCAAGAACACAAATATACATCCACCAAAGCAGGAGTAGGGTTTTACGCATCTTCGCGGCCCGAACCTGGATAAACGAACCGCGTGCTATCTGTTTGATGCGCTCTTCTCTCAATCGCGCACCCCGCTAACCGTAGTAGGGATTCTTGTGATCCCATAGGTGTCGTTTCCACCAACATCTTTGGCGCGACAGGTAGGGGTTGTAGTTGTGAGAATCGGCTTTAGCAGTTAGTTCAGCGCTTCTTCATTGCCATGGCGCCCAAGAAGAAGACAACGGTGACGGTCGGCCCGTCGGGAGCCGGACGGCCCGTCCCGACGCGGGCGAGCAGCGGACCGTCGCGGAGAGGACCCGGGGCGCAGCTCGCGAGCACCAGCACCACCCCGGCAGCCGGAGCTTGGGAGGCAGCGACGTTCGCGTGCTTGGCGATGAGCCGCGCGTCGCCAAATCTAAAAATGGAGCCAGGCCCTCCGCAGGCGGCGCGGCCCCCCCCCCCACCAAAGGCGCCGTAGCACCGCCCGAAGGCGGCGCGGTGGCCTCGAAGACTCCCACGCCGGCGCCCACGGCATACTCCTCTCAAGCTGCGCGCGACGAACGGCGTCGTCATGCCGAAGGTCCCGGACGCCGCCGTGGAAGGAGCCCCGAGCACCACTCCCGGGACGCAGAAGACCTGCCCGCTCGCCGAAGCACTGGCGAAAACGGCGTGCGACCACGGGACCGTGATAGAGCTCCTTCTGACATGGATAGAAGTCGAAGCGCGTCGCGGTCCGTGCAGGTTTCACTGCCGTTGACGCCAGCAGAGGCCCTGGCGCGCGCGTAATTGCTCCTCGACTTTCCTCCCGTTACGGGGAAACTCGACGAATGGAGAGCTACCATCCGAAGCCTTGTTGCCGTCGCCAACAAGGACGAACCAAGTCTAGCGGGGCCCCCGGGTCGACGCTCCGATGGAGTCCCACGCACCAGCCGCAGGAGGACCGGCGGCGCCGCGGCCACGGTGCATTCGTCCCCTCCTCGCCCGGTACCGCCGATGTCGACTCGTCGCGACGTTACGGGTGACGACATCTCCATAGCGTCGTCCGACCCATGGACCCACTGTGACCAGCGTCAAGTTCTTCGGGAGTGAGCCCATGAAGACGCTCGAACCACCATCGAGTGCCGGCGCGGAGCGCGCCACTAGTCAGACAGGCGAGCAGGGCCTGCTGTGAACCACCCAGCACCGGAGAGCCCTGCAGGTCTACCTTACGAGGTAGGCTGTCCGGCTTTTACCCGTGAGCTGCGGCAGTTCCAGTGGCCCACTCTCCGTACTTTCAAACCTGACGTTGGCGAGAAGTACAACGGCAAGAACCACCCTTCGGAGTTCCTCAGCATCTACACCATCGCGATGCAAGCTGCCGGAGCCCGCGACGATAAGGTGCTTGCGAATTACTTTCCATTGGCTCTTAAACCCAACGCCATGTCATGGTTGATGCACTTGCCAGTAGACTCTATTTCCTCTTGGTCGGATTTGTGCCATGAGTTTGTTGAAGCCTTTACTGGAGGCCACCAAGCCCATGGCCAAGCAAGCGACCTGCACGTCATCCCCTAGAAGGGAGGCAAGAGTCTGCGCAAGTACATACAAAGATTCAGCTGGGTACAGTACAATATCCCTGATGTTCATCCTGCCGCAATAAGCAGCGCGTTCCATCAGAACATGCGCAACCGCAAGATGCGCGAAGAGCTGGCAATGAACAAGGTGAAGGATGTGGCCGAACTCGACGTCCTTGCCGACAGATGTGCCCGGGCTGAAGAGGGAAGGAAGTACCCTGGCGAAGATGCCGGCATGGAAACCGACTCTTCAGACAAGGATACTGCCGCCCCGACGAAGAAAGGCCGACGCCGCAACAGGAAGCGCAAGGGTAAAGTTGTGCTTGCCGTCGAGGAATCTGATGACACCGGCTCCCCCAAGAAAACCAAGGCAGATGACCCCGACAAGGAAATTGCCGGATGTGTCGCCTGCCGGGCCTTGGCGGCTGCCGAGAAGCCAGGGAACTCCGACAAGCAATATTGCATGATCCATCGCACCAAAGGCCATGACCTCTAGAACTGCCGACAGGTTGAGCTGCTTGCTGAGAAGGAAAAAGCAGAATATGAGAGGCGGGACAAGGAGAAGGGCCAGGACGGTGCTGAGAGCTCCGGCAAGAAGCGTGACGGCCAGGCAGGCCGCCGTGATAAGGATAAACAGCAAGAGAGGCCCGCCCGGGGCCGCGACAAGAAGCCAGAAGACGATGATCAGGAAGAGGACGACGAGTCCGGTGACCAAGAGTTTCAAAAGGCTACAGAGGCCATGTGCGTCGATGGCGGCGCCATGCTGCATACCTCTCACCGCCAGCTTAAACAGTGGGCGCGTGAGATTACAGCAGCAGAGCCGTCGTTTGATGCCCAAAAGCCGCTGAAGTGGTCCAGCACACCTATCATTTTTGACACTGAGGATCACCTTGACCGCACTACTGCGGTCGGGTGCTTTCCGTTGTTGGTTTCACCGACAATATGCAACCTCAAGGTGACAAAGATGCTAGTCGATGGCGGGGCTGGTCTGAACTTAATCTCGCCTGCCGTGATCAAGAAGCTCCAGATTCCCGACGGAGACCTCGAAGAAACGGGCACGTTCCAGGGGATCAACCTGGGAAGGAGTAAACCAAAGGGGAAGGTCATGCTCCCTGTGACCTTCGGGAGTGATCTGAACCCGGGAAGAAGTTACAACCCAAGGACCCTTTCCCATTACCGCGCATCGACCAGATTGTTGACTCCACGGCTGGGTGTGACCTGTTGACATTCCTCGAAGCATACTCCGGCTACCACGAGATCTTCATGATGATAGAAGACGAAGAGAAGAGAACATTCATCACCCCATGTGGTACGTATTGTTTCATACGGATGCCTTTCGGGTTGAAGAGTGCTGGCTCAACATTTGCAAGGGCGGTCCAGATTGGTTTTGAACCCCAGCTCCATAGAAATATGGAAGCTTATATGGATGATATAGTGGTCAAAACCAAGAATAGGGCGACCCTCTTACCGGATTTACATGAGACATTTGCAAACCTACGCAAGATCAACCTCAAGTTGAACCCTGAGAAATGTGTCTTTGGCGTCCCGTCCAGCAAGCTTCTCGGGTTCTTTGTGTCGCAGCGTGGGATAGAGGCCAATCCGGACAAGATCAAGGCTATAGAGCAGATTGAGGCAGCCAAGCGGGTCAAGGATGTGCGCCGGCTTGCTGGTTGCGTTGCCGCCATGAGCAGGTTCATCTCCAAGTCCGCCGAGCGTGCCCTCCCCTTTTTCAAGATTTTGAAAAAGGCGGGCCCGATGGAGTGGACACCAGAAGCCGAAGCGGCATTACAAGATTTGAAGAGGTATCTCTCCTCTACGCTAGTACTAGTTGCGCCTAAACCACATGAACCGTTGCTGCTGTACTTGGCGCAACGAACCAGGTGGTCAGCGCCGCACTAGTGGCGCAGAGAGAAGTCGACGATGAGGTGATAACAGCAACAGAGCCTGATGCCATTGGTGTAGAGACGACGCAGCCAGTTGGAGTGCTGCCGAGGAGGAAAATGATGCAGCACCCGGTCTACTTTGTTAGCTCCCTCCTGCAGGGGGCTAGATCAAGGTACTCCGGTGTGCAGAAACTGCTCTTCGGCCTTCTTATGGCCTCGAGGAAGTTGCGTCAATACTTCCAGGCGCACAAAATCACTGTCGTCACTCGCCTCCCTCTACAACGGATATAGCAAAATCCAGACGCGACTGGAAGAATTGTAGAGTGGGCACTAGAGCTGTCCAGCTTTGGCCTCAAATTTGAGAGTACCTCGACGATCCAAAGTCGAGTCCTGGCGGAGTTCGTTGCAGAATGGACCGCGACGCCTTATGAAGAAGCTCAGGAGACTGTCCTCCCCGGCAAGCAGGCAAGTTGCATCTGGTTCATGTACTTTGATGGAGCTTTCTCCTTACAGGGCGCCGGGGCTGGCGTACTGCTTGTCGCGCCCACTGGAGAGCACCTCAAGTACGTGGTCCAAATTCACTTCCCCAGGGAGGCGTCGACAAACAATAATGTCGAGTACGAAGGGCTGCTTGCTGGTCTCAGGATCGCGGCAGACCTCAGAATCAAGAAACTCATCGTCAGGGGCGACTCGCAACTTGTCGTCAAGCAAGTCAAAAAAAACTACCAGAGCCCGTTGATGAAGGCCTACGTAGATGAAGTGAGAAATCTGGAAGAGCACTTTGATGGTATACAGGCAGAGCACGTTCCCCGAGCGGAGAACGACATTGCCGATTACCTGTCAAAGCGCGCTGCCCTCAAGCTGCCTGTGGAACCAGGTACCTTTGTGCTTCAGCTAACTCAGCCATCCGTTGATCCATTAGCAGAGCAGAGCAAGAGAAGGAAATCAGGGCCCGGCAAGTACTTTCCCGCCGAGCTCCCCGGAGCCGCCGGCGAATATGTTGCCGGAGACGCTGAGCGTGTCATAGGGCGATCAGCTCCGGCAGAGCGTCAAGCTCTTTCCATAGAGACGGCCACCCTTATGATGGAAGAAATGCCTTTGGTTCTCACCGTTAGCCTCAGGCTCCGGCATGGGCGCAGCATACCAGCCGATTCCTCCAAACAGGGGAACTTCCTGAGGAGCAGGAAGAAGCAGAAAAAGTAGCCCGCCGATCTGCTATGTATCAGTTCGTCGATGACGTCCTATACAGGAAAAGGCTGAACGGTGTGAAATTGAAGTGTATCCCTCGAGAGGAAGGACTGGGGTTGTTGGCGGAGATACACGGAGGCATATGTGGATCCCACATAGGGTCGAGAGCCCTTGCCGGCAAGGCATTTCGGCAGGGCTTCTTCTGGCCCGCTACCCTCCAGGATGCGACGACACTAGTCACCAAGTGTGAAGCATGTTAGTTCCATTCAAAGAAGCTTCATCAGCCAGCTCAAGCCCTTCAAACCATTCCTCTCTCCTGGCCCTTCTCGGTCTGGGGGCTCGACAGACTGGGGCCCTTCCCCCGCGTTGTCGGGGGCTTTGAGTACTTGTACGTCGAAATCGACAAGTTCACAAAGTGGCCAGAGGTGGATGCAGTGAGGAAAGTTATAGACCAGTCAGCCGTCAAGTTCCTCAAGGGGCTAGTATGCCGTTTTGGTGTACCCAACAGGGTCATCACCGACAACGGCACGCAGTTCACAAGCCCCACCTTCATGCAATACATCCAATACCTCGACAGCAAAGTCTGTTTCGCTTCCGTTGCTCACCCATGAAGCAATGGTCAAGCTGAGAGGGGAAACGCTGAAGTGCTGCGAGGCCTGAGGACAAAGACCTTTGATAGGCTGCACAAGAGTGGAAGGTGCTGGATTGATGAGTTGCCGACGGTTCTTTGGTCAATCAGAACAACACCAAATCGAGCCACCGGCCAGACACCCTTTGCCCTGGTATACGGGCGTAAGCGATTCTCCCACGTAACTCAGATATGGGTCACCTCGAGTGCTCGCTATGATGAGTTTGAGCAAGAGCGATCATGCAAGATGACGAACGCCCTTGAGGAAGATCGCCTTCGGGCGGCTATGAGAGCAGCATGTTACCAAAGAAGCCTTGCGCCGCTACCATAGCCGCAAGGTCCATGCCCGAAGCTTTGAGGAAGGCGACCTTGTTCTTCGGCGCGTTCAATCGGCCAAGAATACCAACAAGTTGACGCCAAAATGGGAAGGCCCTTATTGGGTAATACGAGTTACCAGGCCCGGCGTAGTCCGCCTGGAGAGTGAAGATGCCATTCCAGTGAGCAATTCCTTGAACATTGAGCATCTTCGCTAGTTTTACCCATAAGGCGCGGTTTGCCGGGCCCCCCGGCAAGCCACTTTTTGTACAAGCCTTGCCGGTAAGGCATGTAACCCTTTGTACAAAGCCAGGCGCAGACTCTGAGCATAAATAAATGAAGAGCTGGCGCCCTAAGCTATAGCATGCATGCTAGGTCGAGTCTCGTCCTTGGTTAGGGTTGATAGTGCTCAGCAGCGGCTAAACCCTAGCTTAGAGGTCGAGTGTGCGTCTCTTTATCCTTCTTTGTCCTCTTTGGTTCGCAGGACACACGAATATCCTTGCCGAGCCGCTTGGGAAGAAAAAGGGGCAGACCAGCATCCGGTCCCCGGCAAGCCAGTATTACCGGGGACTGCAAGAGCAAAGATTCACCCACGGCAAACCGGGGTTGCCGGGGGCTACAGATTCAGATAAGTTTTCCATCCCTTATCATGCATAACCTTATGGACTGAGGTATGTGAAACCTCGTTTTATCCTTAGGCTACCGTGCTCCCCTAACTCTAGGCCCTAGGGCTCGCCTCGACCGAAGTTTGGTCGAGTCGCGCAGCGAAGGGTGAAACAGGAGCCTAAACCCACTTCATCCCTGCCTCGCCAAAGGCGCCGGAAAGGTCGAGCGAAGTGGGGGACGGCGAGGCTGTTGCAAGCGAGAAAATGTTTATCTTAGAGATATCAAGGATTTATTCCTTGTCGTGGGTTCCACCATAAACAAATAACCCGGGAAACATCCCTTTTTCATTAAAAAAACATCCCGCTCATGTACAGTCCGTAGGGAATGAAAAACATGAACAAGGGGATTACATGTTTTAAATTCAACAAAGGCCCGAAGGCTTACAAACTAAAAAGAGATAAGGTGCCCGTAATCCCTTTCTTGTCCCTCTCCTCAGGAGGCAGGTCAAGGAGGCAAGAAGGGAAAAAGGGGCGCCTAGGCGAGGTACGAGCAGTGAAAGGCGCTAGGAGAACATCCCGGCGGCCACCCCGACGAGAGGCTGGTGATGATGATGACGGTAGAAGAGCTGGAAGACGAGGTGGCAGGACCGGCAATACGCGACGAAGGCGTCGATGCCTGCGTACTCCAAATTGACGGCCCGCCATCCGCCTTCCCCGCACCTCCTAAGCCAACCACCCAAGGAGACGACCCCGAGGAATTCGAGGGGCTTGGTGCAGATGCTGCTGCTGCCAACATCGCCCCGGGACGACGGGACCGACGCCTAGTCGGACCCGTCATCCTGCCGCCTACCACCCTCGTCGTCGTTGTCGCTGTCCTCCTCGTCACTCTCGCTCGAGGAGGAATCTTCTTCATCAGAAGAGCTCTCTACGCAGCACTTCGGGCGAATTCCAAGATCTCCAAAGACCTTGACGGAGAGCACGCCACCCTCCATAAACTTAAAGAAGAGGACGAGCCCCACCGTCAAGCTATGGATACGAGAAAACATTTTCCATCCCCGACGGAGATACATCACGTGAGGAGCATGGAAGTCGACGCGGACCCGCGTACCGGTGATTCCGCAGCCCCTCATGTGCAGCCACAACGACTGAGGCGGATCCAGCTCCATCTCCCGCGTGAATGGAGTCGGGAGGCGAAGGCGACGGCCCGGCGGCCGGCGCAGCCTGACGAAGAACTCGCAGGGGTTGTCCCCAACGTGGCCCTCGATCGGAGGAGGAGCCGCTGGTGGGGGCGAGGCCGGCGCGCCACCCCGTCCTCCTCTTCCCGAAGGCCATGCCCTGCCTGCCTCGCCCACGGCCTTTTCTCTCCCCTTCCTCATGGCCGGCTCTGCCACCGTGGGCGCAGGAGGAGGAGGGACGCGTTGTCGAGCGGCAACCCTCGCCGCCACCGTTGAAGGACCGGGATTTCATTTCTCCATGACGAATGGAAGAAAGGAGCAGAAGCAGAAGGAAGAAGAAGATGGAAGAATTCGGGATGCCATCCCCCCTTCCTGCTCTTTATAAAGGAACGGGGTTGGGGTTCGGCCGCCCCGCTCGGCCAATCAAGACACAGCAGACGCAGGGAACCAGGACCGACCCGCTGCCCCAACCAGCGACGGCCCGGTTTCCCGCCTCCACCGTTTGCCACCCCAAGCGGATGGGAGATGCGTGGCCGGTGTGCAGAACCAGGGGGACAAGTGAGGCGACCTCTCCCTGCCCCGTGATCATGGGGAGTGGATGCCTTGGGGACCGCGCCTCGGCCCCATTCAGTAAATGGGCCGCGCCTCCACGCCTCCCTCCGTTTACGGGAAGGCGCGAGCCGCCTCTTTACTATGATGTGACGCATGCGTGCGGAAACCGCCCCATGCATACCGCCCACATCACACACGCCCCTTCGCGCCGCGCAACGCGCGCGAGTCGTGAGAAGCGCAGTGCGCGAAAAATCTTACCACGGTGAAAACCGCCCCTCCTGCCCGCGCACCGTTCTGGGCCTAGCCCAACAACGCGTTGCGCTTATGTGTGGCCCAGGCCCGGGGCTCCTGTCGCTGTACAAAAAGAGGGGTACACTTTTTGTACCCCTATGACTGTGCACGGGCGGTCAGAGCCACGCCCGCGAGCACACCAAGCAGGGCAAGGGAGGTGAGCCAGGGTAAGACCGAAGTCCAAGGTAGCTGGAACAACGCCAAGTCCAAGACCACGAAGAGCAAAGGGACAAAGGGGGCTCCCCCCTGGCAATATCCTTGCCGGGGTCAGCCTTAGCAGCCCCGGCAAGACCCTTGCCGCGGCAGCTCGCGCCACGCCTATGGAGCGAGTCACCCTTGAGTCCACAGCCCCCACCATAGTCCACTATGTTGGGGCAAGGGCTCGGGAGACACCTCTGTGGTGGCATGCAGATCTTTGTGAAGAAACATTCAAGATCAGATGAGCACTAGAAGACGACGACCCCTGGCAAGATCCCAGCCAAGGAAAACCACGAAACCCCCGGCAAGCGCCTTTGTCGGGACGACATACGGCGCCACAAAGAAGACCCTTGCCGGGCTCTGCAAGGCCCTTGCCGAGGACATCTACAGGGCCACCATCAGACCCGCGCCGACCAAGTCTCCACCACCGTTCACATGCAGCTGCCGACCCAACCAACTGGGCAGGCACCTTCGTGGCGGCATGCAGATCTTCGTGAAGACCCCACCACCGCGCCACCACAGCTGCCTGCCTGCCTACATGGCATCGCACGCACCGTTGGCCAGGGCGCGTGTCAACACGAGGAGGAGTGGCGACGGATGATACGGACTTCGCCCCCGTCCCCGATAAAGCAAGAGGACACCTAAGCAGATGCATTAAATGCGCCTTGTCATGTAATGTGAGGGACAACCTCGCAACACTGTGCCCTTTCCACCTCCTGTGTGCCACGGTGGCAACCCCTTTTCCCTATAATAGGAGGCCCGAGGCGACCTGGAGAGGGATTCGGCTTTTTGGAGCTCCTCACGCCCCATAGCTAGTTCAAGAACACAAATATACATCCACCAAAGCAGGACTAGGGTTTTACGCATCTTCACGGCCCGAACCTGGATAAACGAACCACGTGCTATCTGTTTGATCCGCTCTTCTCTCAACCCCGCTCCCCGCTAACCGTAGTAGGGATTCTTATGATCCCATAGGTGTCGTTTCCACCGACAAAGATGGGATCCAAAAAATTCTTAAGAATTAGCAAATGGGCTGTAAATTATTTGAAATAATGGAAGATGGGTTGTACGCTGTTTTCCATATATTTGAGGCTGACTTGTGCGCCTACTAATCTTGACACATACGCTTTCCTAAAAAAAAGGTTGACGCACACGCAACGCCGTGTCAACTTTGTCAACACACGAGAGCAGTGACTATTGGATGTCCATCGAACGGCCGACGTGCTTCTTCAATCTCGCTTTCCCGCTCCAAATGGCCAAACAAGCGCCGGCTGGATTGCTCGCTCGCCCTCCCGCAGCCGGGTTATGCTGCCGCCAGAGGCCTCACCACTCCATCGACTCCCATCGCTGGCCTAGCCATCCTCTACTCACCCACACCTGTTGTTATTCTTCGCGAGGCGATTTAACCAAGAAACCTCGCATACTCCGCTGCGGGAAACAACTGCTGATTCTTCCCTGGCTCTGTGCCATTCCCTTCCTAGGTCTCCACGTCGTGCACCGCCCTGGTGCTCCTGGTGCGTTGTGGTCAATGCGGTCAACGAACGACATCCATCAGAAGTGGAATGTACATGGAGAGGCTGACAGCTGGGTCCATGGCCGCACGCAAGGAAATGCCTCCTTATTACGCGCAAAACAATGATTCTTCCACCTGACAGTTGGGACGCACCGAAAGGGCCTCTATATTTCGCAAAAAAATGTTCCCCCCACTGACAGGTCGGACCCACCAGCTATATCTTTGCACGCAAGGAAGTGCTTACTTATTATGCACAAAAAAATGAATACTACCCCTGCTAGCTGGGCCCACCATATGGGAAGCTAACTTGTGGGCCTACTACGGTGACACGAACGGAGGGCTTTGTCAACTTAGTCAGCATGAACGATTCTAGCTCTAGTGATTGTATGATGTCCATCCAACGGCCGTAGTGCTTCTTCAACCTTTGGCCTTCTTGCCCCAAATTACCAAACCAAAGGCTTGGTCGTGCTGCTGCTTCTGCCTCCCGTGGTCGGCTCAGATAAACACGCCCAAGATGCGGCCCTATCCTAAAGGAACTCGAAGGTCCCACCAAGGATAGAAGCGCATCTTGAAGACGCTTTTGCAAGGTGGATATCATACATCAACATTACATAATAGTGGGGATACAACCAAGACATACCAAGTCACATGAATACAACAATACATCATACAAGATCAACATCCGACTACGGATGAATCATAAACAGAAACTCAAACAATATCCACGCTGCTAGCCCAGGCTGCCGACCTGGAACCTATCCCGTGAATGAAGAAGCAGAAGAAGGACTCCAAAACAAGCAAACATCGCTCTCGCGTCATGGTCATGGCATAACCTGTACCTGCAACTGTTGTTGTAGTAATCTTTGAGCCACGAGGACTAAGCAATCCCATTACCATGGGTATCAAGACTAGCAAAGCTTAATGGGAAAGGAAGGGGTAAAGTGGTGAGGTTGCAGCAGCGACTAAGAAATGTAAGGTGGCTAACTTACGCAAAAAAAAAAGAGCGAGAAGAGAAGCAAAGCAAGCGGTCGTCAACTAGTAATGATCAAGAAGTGATCCTGAACTCCTACTTACGTCAGACATAACCCAGAAACCGTGTTCTCCTCTCGATCAACCCCGAAAGGGGACACTCACGGTTACGCACACGGTTGGTGTATTTTAGAAGAGTTTACTTCAAGTTTACTACAACCGGATATTAAAAAATACCCATCTACCACATAACCGCGGGCACGGCTTTCGAAAGTTCAAACCCTGCAGGGGTGTCCCAACTTAGCCCATGATAAGCTCTCGCGATCAACGAAGTATATTCCTTCTCCCGGGAAGACCCGATCAGTCTCGGAATCCCGTTTACAAGACATTTCGGGAATGGTAAAACAAGGCCAGCAAGACCGCCCGATGTGCCGACAATCCCGATAGGAGCTGCACATATCTCGTTCTCAGGGCAACACCGGATAAGCGAAGCGTAGAGGTACCGACGTAACCCAAGTCGACAAGGGATGGTCCCGGACGGTGCTCTAGTTTGGACCAACACTTAGACAAGCATTGGCCCGGGGGGGCTGAAATAAAGATGACCCTCGAGAGAGCGACTCCCAAGGGAAAATAGGTGGTGGTGAGGCAAATGGTAAAACCAAGGTTGGGCCTTGCTGGAGGAGTTTTATTCAGAGCGAACTGTCAAGGGGGTCCCATAAATCACCCAACCGTGTTATGGACGCAAAATCCGGGAACATAATACCTATATGACGGAAACTAGGGCGGCAAGAGTGGAACAAAACACCAGGAATAAGGCCGAGCCTTCCACCCTTTACCATGTATATAGATGCATTAATAATATAAGAGATATTGTGATATTCCAACATAAACATAATCCAACACGAAGCAATCTTCATCTTCACCTGCAACTAGCAACGCTATAAGAGGGGCTGAGCAAAAGCGGTAACATAGCCAAACAACGGTTTGCTAGGAAGGGTGACAAAGGTTAGAGGTTCATGGCAATTTGGGAGGCTTGAGCAGCAAGTGGTAGGTAACGCCGCTTAGCGATAGAACGAAGCAACTAGCATACCAATGATAGTAATGAGATCCAAGGTGACGGTCATCTTGCCTGAAATCCCGCTAGGAAGAAGAACGGGTCCATGAAGAAGACAAGCGGACGTGTTCGAACGAATCCTCACAACTCCGGAACGAAACCGAAGCTAACGAGAAGTAGCACAACCGGAAAGAAGCAAACAACATAGTAAACACACAAGCATAAACATGGCATGATGCATAATCAAGTACGATGCATGTCCGGTTTAATGAGGCATGGCATGGCAAAGTGCAACAAACAATACTACAAATTAAGTGGAGCTCAATATGCAACGAGTTGCATATTGACGAAACACCACATGCAATTATTTATTTTGATCTCGTTTAAGCTACCAAACAATGTTAAATGTTGTTAAACATGGCAAGAGGTGAAGCATAATAAAACTACCTATCTAGGCAATATTAAATGAGGCCGGAACAACAAACAACAATTCCGGAAAATCCCCATATGCATATTTAGAATTTGGTACTGTTCTGCTCTAAATCATATTTTAATTTTGTTAAACAAGAAAATAATGCGCAGCAAGTTAATCTAGGCATTTTCCACCCCATTTACATATAAAGTTTATTTAAAACCGAGCTACGGTTATTTAGTTATGAAATAAATCATTTTAACATGGCATTTGAGAAAATTTAAAGAAACAACATTTTAAACATTTTAAACAAGGATGAAAATGGCATATTATGAAACTAGACAAAATTCTAAGCATTTTACATGTTAAAATCATTTTAATCCGATGCACCGTCTGTGAGTTATTACATGCATGAACATGAGGGTGCAATCTGTAAATATGCAGTTTCTGGATAATTGGACAAATTCGCAGTAGGGAAAAAAACATGGCATGGGCTGAATCTAAGGCAGACTGGGCTGGGGGAGCTGCTCACATCGGGCCTTGGCTGAAGCAGGCCGGCTGGGAGGAGGAGGCCAGGCAGGCCGGATCTGGCGCAGCTGGGCCTTGCTGCTGAAGGGCTTGGAGATCGGGATGAGGCCGGCTTGGATCGATGCTGCGGTCAACGCTCGATGCAGGGAAGCAGGGCGCGGTCCTCTACTCGACAGAGAGCAGAAGCAGAGCAGCGGTGCAGCTCAATCCGGCGAGGACGGCCGAAGGGCGCTTGAAACAGGCGACGGCAGGAGGGACTTGGCGGGGCACCCCGGCGAGGAAGATGGACGGCGGCGCCGGGTAGGATCTGGCAGAGGCGAGGGAGTTGGCGCTCGAGACGGACAGGAGGGCGCCATCCTCGTCAGGAGCTGCTGAAGACGACTGCGACAGGGAGAGAGAACTACGTGAGAGAGAGAGTGGGCAGAAAGCAGAGGAGGCAGGGAAGGAGGGCGGCGACAGAACCTGCTGGTCGGGTGGTCGTTAGTGGAGCTGCTGCTCAAGTCGACGACGACGACGAGGCCGCCGGAGGCGTGGGTTGGAGTAGAGGAGGAAGGGGGGCGCGTGAAGGAGGCCAGTGGAGGAAGGGCATCTTAGGCGCACTCGGGGTCAACGACGACGAGCGCCTTGGGGCTCGGCTGTGGCTCTTTGGTGGCGCATTCCGGCGATGACGACCGGAGCAGAGGAGTCGAGGCCGCGGCGGGGTCAAGCTATTGCATCCATGGCGTCCTGTGGAACAGAAAGAAGAAAGGGGATTTGAGGAACCAAAGAGAGACAACTCGAGGGGGAGAGAAGGAAACAAGGGCACGACCTGGCTGGCGGCTGCTGGACTCCGGCGAGGTGATGGTCCGGCGCAGACGAGGTGGCGGAGGGGCTTGATCGGGAGCTCCTCTCCTGATCCAGACGGATTGAGGAGGCTGCCGCTGCAGGAGGCACCTCGTGGACGGCTGGTGGAGCGGATGGATGATCGAGGAAGGCTTGGGAGGAGCTAGCTGGTTGGGTGGAATTTTGGATCGGGGAAGATCCCGAGGAAGGAGAGGATGGACAGAGGTGGCGGCGGCTAGGAGGATGGGACAGCTCCCCTAGATTTTAGGGTTGCTCTATTGATATTGTAAGTAGGCTAGGTTTAGGGGGGGTATTTGGTCCCTCCGATTAAGTCGGACGGTTCTGGATAAATAGGCTAGGGAGACCAAACAAAGAAAACGGAGATATCTGGTAGATGTTCGGGGATGATCCGAAACCAACGGTAATGACAGCCTGGGTCGGGTTCGGGGAAGTTTACGGACGCGCGCGAGGGGGCTGCGAGCTGGCAAAAGAGGTTAGGTGGTCACGGTCAAGAGGGAAGCGAAAACCCGATTGGTCTTGGAACAGTCAACAAAAGCAAAGGGGACGCGACAACTACGAACGGGTGCAAGCTTTATGAAAACATGCAGATGCAATGCGAATGATGCTATGAGATGAGATGCACGCCATGAACAAAATGCAAAACAAAAGACAAAAACCCAACCACGAAGGAAAATATCATAACACATCTCCGGAAAAAGGCAAGAGCTGGAGTTACTAATATGGAAAGTAGTATCCGGGGCGCTACAACACTCCACCACTACAAGAGGATCTCGTCCCGAGATCTAGGATGGCACCGGAGGGAAAAGAAAGAGGAAGATAAGAGGTAAAACTAAGTTGCTTCTTCGACAAACGAGTGAAACCATGAACCTTGAGATGTTGAGCAAAATGAAAGAAATAAAACAACAAAGATGAGCAAAATTGAAAACACTCCATTAGAAAAGAGGAACAAGGGATACGACGAGAACCAAGAGGTTTAGTGATAAGATAGATATTGAAACCACTCCGGTTAAAACTAGATAGAGAAGGAATAAGATTGATATAATTTGGGCAGCACTCCGACTGAAAGAAGAAGGAAAACTTGATAAGATGAAAAGAACTTGAAGAGATGACACAACACTCCGGTTAAATGGATAAGCATTTAAAGAACACGGTCCTCACAATTCGAGATGATGAGTGAAGAGAGCAACATCACCATGCCTCCGGAAGAAAGAATAGAAGATAGATCATTGGAATAAAAGAATGGAGAAGAAAATTCCAACTTCTGCCACAAATGAGCTTGGAAAGGACCCTTCCAAGAAGGTTAGAACAGAATTGTTGGAAAACCAACAACGAAACGAATAAGCTTGTAGTGGGCTTATGGAAAACATCTCAAAATGATGAGGTGACAACCCGCCATTAACAGAAACAATTGATTAGTTGAGATCAATGAAGATAAGAGAAACTTCTTCACCGAGATGAGAAGGAGAAAATTGGATCATTGATAAGCACCACAAATAGTTACATTCCTTAAGGAAGGCTGTAGGTGAAATATAACCCAATATAACTCCAACAAAAAGATTGATTGGTTGAAAAGATCTCTTGAACGAAGAGAAAATGATGGATTTAAAATACCTCATTCTTGACAACATATGAATCATGAAACATGAAGAAAATTGCCAAGAGTGACATAACACCACCTCAAAAGATAAGGTAGGAAGAGTTGCACTTTGGAATGCAGGAAGAAGAATATTTGAGCTCTTCCAACAAGAACCTTGAGAACACTTCGAGAATGAATTAAATCCTTGATGAACCACCACGAAGAAACTCCATGAAGAACTCCAGTAATAAAAGGATGATAAAAAGAAAGAGAAGTTGAAAACACAGGGTGAAGCCTTGCGATGATTTAGAAGGAGCTTCGTGATGAGATAATGCCGAAAACTTGGAACTCCGGAAAAGAAAGACGAATCAACTCGAACCGAGAATGTGACATGATGAACAACTCTGGAAAGAAGAAACTAGATCACTTGCATGAAACAATAATAAGAATTACGTTATGCGTATCCTTCACCAATTTAAATGATGATAAGCAACGGATGTGACATACTACTTATTCTCGTAGAAAGGATTAAGAGAGATATAGCGCAAACTTGAGAAGGTATTGATGGAACCACCGGTGGAATTTGCAAACAACGAATGAATTAATATGATAACGGAGGAAGTGAAATCTTGAACGAACCACCATAAGAATTGAAAATGAACGACGAAAAGATAAAGAAACACCAGGAAGAATTAGAAAATGAATGAAGATACTTCAGAGAATTTAGATACAAGTGAACGCAGAGATCCCGAGCTGATTAGATAATACTTGAATGATGCACCGGTATGTTTTGGAGAACGAGAGCTGAAAGCCTGAATGAATAATTCTGAGATGATGGGCTCCAGAGAATCAAACTGAAAAGACTCCTGAAATGCTCCATATGGTTGAAAAGAATTCTCACAATCAAAAACAATTATGAGAGGATGGCATCAAGCTAGAACCATGAATCTTGAAGAGAATGGAGCAAGATTTAAGAGAAACTCTTCTTCGGTCTTCAAATGTTGAGAATGACGATGAGAAACACCACCATGAATTGTTGAGGCACTCCGGAATGAAAATTGGAAAGGTTAGACCAACGATGAAAAGAATTTGAAAGATCTTGGAGAAAGACATATGACTGAAGAAAATTCATTCTTACGTCAAACTTTGAGAAGAATTTGGGAATAGCTCCTGATAATTAGAAGAGTTAGGTAAGATCCTGGGAAAAGACCTGTGGGTTAGGGCCCACTCGAAAGAAACATCGTTGAAGGATTGCTTGAAATAAAGATTGCACCGGTAGAATTAAATGACTTGAATGAGATAATAATCTCAAAATAACTTGAACGGATCTGGAATGAAAAGACGAGCCTTCTGAGATATCTTCAACACTCCAGAACAAATGTATAGCGAGAAGTGAATGATTAAGGGGTGCAACGGCATGAGAAATCATTAGAAACGAGGAAAGGAATATGGTGAATATCGAAAGCTTGAATTGGATCCACCGGAGAAGAAACAACAATGAAGGATGATGAACTTGAAACTGTTGAGCATCTTCATGGGAAATCACCGGATAAGAACATTGATTTGAAAAGAGTGAAGAGACTTCACATGAATAAATGGATACTTGATTAAAATATATAAGTCCTTGCAGAAAAGGGTGGGAGGGTGGGAAAACAAAGACAACTTGGGACGGATGAAACAAACACCGTTGAGAAAAACTTAGAGTTGATCTTGCGGATGTTGAAAATGATCGGATCCACTTGAAGAGAAGCACGCCGGTTGGAAAGAATTGACATCACAATCTCGATGATCAAAAGGATTAGTACTCCCATAGAAATATGAGAACACCGCTTAGGAAAGGTATGGATTCAACATTTGACATCGAAGCAACTCGAATACCACAAATAAAACAAAACAAAGGATTTGGCTTGCAGAATAATCCGGAACAAACACGTATGATAGAGATTTACCCAATCCCATATCATGCATCTGTCGGAAAGATATTCTAGGAGCTACTTGAATTCCCACCTATAAACTCCCGAAACTTTCTGGTTATGCAATCTGGTGTTGGGGATACAGGGGACACAAAATATATCACCCAAACTAACAATACCTAGATCCAAATTGTATCCATCCTTCAACACATAACCAAGAAAACTCCGAAATCGTGGTACCTCAACCTTCAAAAGCATCCGTTATACAAGCTATGGCAATATTCCTAACTCCCCAAGATCTGGGTGGCGCCGAGGTTATCTCATCAACAACTGCATAAAAGAGATTTTCGATGTCGGCAAAACTCGTATTCCGTAATCTGCAACGATAAAATTGTGACGACAACACCTCGGAGCTCAACTCCCCGGACACCGCCACAACCCCTAATGTCGAGGCACCAAGAACAATGTTCTCGCCACAAGACTATCGGAACGATCCCAAGATACCCGCTGATCCTAAAAAATTTAGTGAAATTTGAGGAGAGGAAGGACAAAACATCTACGTCAGAAGGCATCACCAGAGCGATGAAGGGACCGAGGAGTAAAAGAATCCTACCTCCGATATATATAATCCTAAGACTCAAAATAGTTTTCTTCTAGACTCAACAACGGCCAAAAATCAAGGGGACCCTATGGTTTGTCGAGGCTCTGATACCAACTTGTCACGCCCAAGATGCGGCCCTATCCTAAAGGAACTCGAAGGTCCCACGAAGGATAGAAGCGCATCTTGAAGACGCTTTTGCAAGGTGGATATCATTACATCAAAATTATATAATAGTGGGGATACAACCAAGACATACCAAGTCACATGAATACAACAATACATCATACAGGATCAACATCCGACTACAGATGAATCATAAACAGAAACTCAAACAATATCCGCCCTGCTAGCCCAAAGCTGCCGAATCGAACCTATCCCATGAATGAAGAAGGTAAGAAGGACTCCAAAACAAGCAAACATCGCTCTCGCGGCCATGGTCATGGCATAACCTGTACCAAACTGTTGTTGTAGTAATCAGAGCCACGAGGACTCAAAGAATCCCATTACCATGGGTATCAAGACTAGCAAAGCTTAATGGGAAAGGAAGGGGTAAAGTGGTGAGGTTGCAACAGCGACTAAGAAATGTAAGGTGGCTAACTTACGCAAAAAAAGAGCGAGAAGAGAAGCAAAGCAAGCGGTCGTCAACTAGTAATGATCAAGAAGTGATCCTGAACTCCTACTTACGTCAGACATAACCCAGAAACCGTGTTCTCCTCTCGATCAACCCCGAAAGGAGACACTCACGGTTAAGCACACGGTTGGTGTATTTTAGAAGAGTTTACTTCAAGTTTACTACAACCGGATAGTAAAAAATTCCCATCTGCCACATAACCGCGGGCACGGATTTCGAAAGTTCAAACCCTGCAGGGGTGTCCCAACTTAGCCCATGATAAGCTCTCGCGATCAACGAAGGATATTCCTTCTCCCGGGAAGACCCGATCAGTCTCGGAATCCCGTTTACAAGACATTTCGGCAATGGTAAAACAAGGCCAGCAAGACCGCCCGATGTGCCGACAATCCCGATAGGAGGTGCACATATCTCGTTCTCAGGGCAACACCGGATAAGCGAAGCGCATGTGTAATCGACGTAACCCAAGTTGCTAAGGGATGGTCCCAAGACGGTGCTCTAGTTTGGGCCAACACTTAGACAAGCATTGGCCCGAGGGGCTGAAATAAAGATGACCCTCGAGACAACGACTCCCAAGGGAAAATAGGTGGTGGTGAGGCAAATGGTAAAACCAAGGTTGGGCCTTGCTGGAGGAGTTTTATTCAAACCGAACTGTCAAGGGGGTCCCATAAATCACCCAACCGCGTTAGGGACGCAAAATCCGGGAACATAATACCGATATGACGAGAACTAGGGCGGCAAGAGTGGAACAAAACACCAGGCATAAGGCCGAGCTTTCCACCCTTTACCAAGTATATAGATGCATTAATAATATAAGAGATATTGTGATATCCCAACATAAACATAATCCAACATGGAGCAATCTTCATCTTCACCTGCAACTAGCAACGCTATAAGAGGGGCTGAGCAAAAGCGGTAACATAGCAAAACAACAGTTTGCTAGGAAGGGTGACAAAGGTTAGAGGTTCATGGCAATTTGGGAGGCTTGAGCAGCAAGTGGTAGGTAACGCAGCTTAGCGATAGAACAAAGCAACTAGCATAGCAATGATAGTAATGAGATCCAAGGTGACGGTCATCTTGCCTGAAATCCCGCTAGGAAGAAGAACGAGTCCATGAAGAAGACAAGCGGACGTGGTCGAACGAATCCTCACAACTCCCGAACGAAACCGAAGCTAACGAGAAGTAGCACAACCGGAAAGAAGCAAACAACATAGTAAACACACAAGCATAAACATGGCATGATGCACAATCAAGTATGATGCATGTCCGGTTTAATGAGGCATGGCATGGCCAAGTGCAACAAACAATACTACAAATTAAGTGGAGCTCAATATGCAATGAGTTGCATATTGACGAAACACCACATGCAATTATTTAGTTTGATCTCGTTTAAGCTACCAAACAATGTTAAATGTTGTTAAACATGGCAAGAGGTGAAGCATAATAAAACTACCTATCTAGGCAATATTAAATGAGGCCGGAACAACAAACAACAATTCCGAAAATCCCCATATGCATATTTAGAATTTGGTACTGTTCTGCTCTAAATCATATTTTAATGTTGTTAAACAGGAAAATAAAGTGCAGCAAGTTAATCTAGGCATTTTTCCACCCCATTTACATATAAAGTTTATTTCAAACCGAGCTACGGTTATTTAGTTATGAAATAAATCATTTTAACATGGCATTTGAGCAAATTTAAACAAACAGCATTTTAAACATTTTAAACAAGGATGAAAGTGGCATATTATGAAACTAGACAAAATTCTAAGCATTTTACATGTTAAAATCATTTTAATCTGATGCAGCGTTTGTGAGTTATTACATGCATGAACATGAGGGTGCAATCTGTAAATATGCAGTTTCTGGATAATTGGACAAATTCGCAGCAGGGAAAAAAACATGGCATGGGCTGAATCTGAGGTGGACTGGGCTGGGGGAGCTGCTCACATCGGACCTTGGCTGAAGCAGGCCGGCTGGGAGGAGGAGGCCAGGCAGGCCGGATCTGGCGCGGCTGGGCCTTGCTGCTGAAGGGCTTGGAGATCGGGATGAGGCCGGCTTGGATCGATGCTGCGGTCAACGCTCGATGCAGGGAAGCAGGGCGCGGTCCTCTACTCGACAGAGAGCAGAAGCAGAGCAGCGGCGCAGCTCAATCCGGCGAGGACGGCCGAAGGGCGCTGGAACCGGGCGACGGCAGGAGGGACTTGGCGGGGCACCCCGGCGAGGAAGATGGACGGCCTCACCGGGTAGGATCTGGCAGAGGCGAGGGACTTGGCACTCGAGACGGACAGGAGGGATCCATCCTCGCCAGGAGCTGCTGAAGACGACGAGGACAGGGAGAGAGAACTACGTGAGAGAGAGAGGGCAGAAAGCAGAGGAGGCAGGGAAGGAGGGCGGCGACGGAACCTGCTGGTCGGGTGGTCGTCAGTGGAGGTGCTGCTCAAGTCGACGACGACGACGAGGCCGCCGGAGGCGTGGGTTGGAGTAGAGGAGGAAGGGGCGGCGCGTGAAGGAGGCCAACGGAGGAAGGGCATCTCAGGCGCACTCGGGGTTAACGACGACGAGCGCCGTGGGGCTCGGCTGTGGCTCTGTGGTGGCGCGTTCCGGCGATGACGACTGGAGTAGAGGAGTCGAGGCCGCGGCGGGGTCAAGCTATTGCATCCATGGCATCCTGTGGAACAGAGAGAAGAAAGGGGATTTGAGGAACCAAAGAGAGACAACTCGAGGGGGAGAGAAGGAAACAGGGGCACGGCCTGGCTGGCGGCTGCTGACTCTAGCGAGGTGATGGTCCGGCCGGCTCCGGCGAGCCGGTAGTGCTCTGGCGTAGATGAGCTGGTGGAGGGGCTTGATCGGGAGCTCCTCTCCTGATCCAGACAGATCGAGGAGGCTGCCGCTGCAGGAGGCACCTCGTGGACGGCTGGTGGAGCGGATGGATGATCGAGGAAGGCTTGGGAGGAGCTAGCTGGTTGGGTGGAATTTTGGATCGGGGAAGATCCCGATGAAGGAGAGAATGGACAGAGGTGGCGGCGGCTAGGAGGATGGGATAGCTCCCCTAGATTTTAGGGTTGCTCTATTTATATAGAAAGTAGGCTAGGTTTAGGGGGTGTATTTGGTCCCTCCGATTAAATCGGATGGTTCTGGATAAATAGGCTAGGGAGAGCAAACAAAGAAAACGGAGATATTTTTTAGATGTTCGGGGATGATCCGAAACCAACGGTAATGACAGCCTGGGTCGGGTTCGGGGAAGTTTACGGACGCGCGCGAGGGGGCTGCGAGCTGGCAAAAGAGGTTAGGTGGTCACGGTCAAGAGGGAAGCGAAAACCCGATTGGTCTTGGAACAGTCAACAAAAGCAAAGGGGACGCGACAACTACGAACGGGTGCAAGCTTTATGAAAACATGCAGATGCAATGCGAATGATGCTATGAGATGAGATGCATGCCATGAACAAAATGCAAAACAAAAGACAAAAACCCAACCACGAAGGAAAATATCATAACACATCTCCGGAAAAAGGCAAGAGCTGGAGTTACTAATATGGAAAGTAGTATCCGGGGCGCTACAACACTCCACCACTACGAGAGGATCTCGTCCCGAGATCTAGGATGGCACCGGAGGGAAAAGAAAGAGGAAGATAAGAGGTAAAACTAAGTTGCTTCTTCGACAAACGAGTGAAACCATGAACCTTGAGATGTTGAGCAAAATGAGATGCGCGCGTGAGGGGGCTGCGAGTTGGCAAAAGCTGGCGCGCGCGTAGTTGCTCCTCGACTTTCCTCCAGTTATGGGGAAACTCAACGAATGGAGAGCTACCATCCGAAGCCTTGATGCCGTCGCCGACAAGGATGAACCAAGTCTAGCGGGGCCCCCGGGTCGACGCTCCGATGGAGTCCCATGCACGAGCGGCGGGAGGACCGACGGCGCCGCGGCCACGGTGCATTCGCCCCCTCCTCTCGGCATCATGGATGTCGACTGTCATGACGTTACGGGCGATTTACATTTCCATAGCGTCGTCCGACCTACGGACCCACTATGACCAGCGTCAAGTTCTTCGGGAGCGAGCCCATGAAGACGCTCGAACCACCATCGAGCGCCGGCACAGAGCGCGCCACCAGTCAGACAGGCGAGCAGGGCCTGCTCTGAACCACCCAACACCGGAGAGCCCTGCAGGTCTACATTACGAGGTAGGCTCTCCGGCTTTTACCCGTGAGCTGCGGCAGTTCCAGTGGCCCACTCTCCGCACTTTCAAACCTTATGTTGGCGAGAAGTACAATGGCAAGAACCACCCTTCGGAGTTCCTCAGCATCTACACCATCGCGATGCAAGCTGCCGGAGCCTGCGACGATAAGGTGCTTGCGAATTACTTTCCATTGGCTCTTAAACCCAACGCCATGTCATGGTTGATGCACTTGCCAGTAGACTCTATTTCCTCTTGGTCGGATTTGTGCCATGAGTTTGTTGGCGCATTTACTGGAGGCCACCAAGCCCATGGCCAAGCAAGCGACCTGCACGTCATCCCCCAGAAGGGAGGCGAGAGTCTGCGCAAGTATACAGAGATTCAGCCGGGTCAGTACAATATCCTTGATGTTCATCCTGCCGCAATAAGCAGCGCATTCCATCAGAACGTGCGCAACCGCAAGATGCGCGAAGAGCTGGCAATGAACAAGGTGAAGGATGTGGCCGAACTCGACGTCCTTGCTGACAGATGTGCCCGGGCTGAAGAGGAAAGGAAGTACCCTGGCGAAGATGCCGGCGTGGAAACCGACTCTTCAGACGAGGATACTGCCGCCCCGACGAAGAAAGGCCGGCGCCGCAACAGGAAGCGCAAGGGTAAAGTTGTGCTTGGCGTCGAGGAATCTGATGACGCCGGCTCCCCCAAGAAAACCAAGGCAGATGACCCCGACAAGGAAATTGCCGGATGTGTCGCCTGCCGGGCCTTGGCGGCTACCGAGAAGCCAGGGAACTCCGACAAGCAATACTGCATGATCTGTCGCACCAAAGGCCATGACCTCCAGAACTGCCGACAGGTTGAGCTGCTTGCTGAGAAGGAAAAAGCTGAATATGAGAGGCGGGACAAGGAGAAGGGCCAGGACGGTGCTGAGGGGTCCGGCAAGAAGCGTGACGGCCAGGCAGGCTGCCGCGATAAGGATAAACACCAAGAGAGTCCCGCCCGGGTCCGCGACAAGAAGCCAGAAGACGATGATCACGAAGAGGACGACGAGTCCGGTGACCAAGAGTTTCAGAAAGCTACAGAGGCCATGTGCGTCGATGGCGGCGCCTCGGTGCATACCTCTCACTACCAGCTTAAACAGTGGGCGCGTGAGATTACAGCAGCAGAGCCGTCGTTTGATGCCCAAAAGCCGCTGAAGTGGTCCAGCACACCTATCGTTTTTGACAATGAGGATCACCCTGACCGCACTACTGCGGTCGGGTGCTTTCCGTTGTTGGTTTCACCGACAATACGCAACCTCAAGGTGACTGAGGGAGTCCTGGATTAGGGGGTGTCCGGATAGCCGGACTATCATCATCAGCCGAACTATCATTTGCCGGACTATCATCATCGACCGGACTCCAAGACTATGAAGATACAAGATTGAAGACTTCACCCCGTGTCCGGATGGGACTTTCCTTGGCGTGGAAGGCAAGCTTGGCGATACGGATATGTAGATCTCCTACCATTGTAACCGAATCTGTGTAACCCTAGCCCTCTCCGGTGTCTAAATAAACTGGGTGGCTTTAGTCCGTAGGACAACAATCACAACAACCCTTACAATCATACCATAGGCTAGCTTCTAGGGTTTAGCCTCCTTGATCTCGTGGTAGATCCACTCTTGTAAACATCCACAATATCAATATCAATCAAGCAGGACGTAGGGTTTTACCTCCATCAAGAGGGCCCAACCTGGTAAACATCGTGTCCCTTGTCTCCGTTACCATCCACCTAGACGCACAGTTCGGGACCCCTACCCGAGATCCGCCAGTTTTGACACCGACATTGGTGCTTTCATTGAGAGTTCCTCCCGCCGCCACCGATAGGAAGGATGCCTCCTCCGCCTTCAAGGACGGTATTTTCGCCAAAGGAGCCTTGGCCGCCGCCAAACTATCCGGCTAGGTGGTTTTCTTATGACCGCCGTCCGCCATCGCTCGACAACGACCTCTCAAGTCGTTAAAAGCAATTTTCACGCCAGCTCGGAATTCGCCGAGCGGCTGGATCCAATAGAGCTCTCGCCAGAACGAGCTCTTGATCGCATCGCCGCCTCGGGAGTCGCTACTGAGACACGATCGATTGGGCTTAAACCGATCCGAGAGAAATTAACTCTCCCAGTCACCCACCACGCTGCAAGGTAGAGGAACAATGCGGCGACGCTTCTCCCGTATTGAAAACTAGTCATGTACGGATCCCGAACCCCCATGCCGGATTCCCGCGAGGGACGGGCTTTGATCAAACATCGAACTTAAAGTCGCATCGGACTGCACTCGCTGGACAACGCCCAGAAATCCAAGCTTCCAAAATTGGAAACTTCGCCTTCGAGCCTTGAGATGGGTAGGGTTCCGGACTTAGTTCCACCCACCCGCCCGCACATATGCGATCTAACTCTAATTCGCAAGAGCCTGCCGAGACAAGACATCACCATCGAGCCGATTCTCCCGCTATGGACAGGATAAAGGACTCGCCGAGAGGAAAACGCAATCTCGCCTCTTCGCAATAATTGCACGGACAAGGGAATCCTAAACGCCATAAGTCGCCATGACATTACACGCTTTGTTGACTTGGAGACCATCGTACAAAAGTACTGTATGGATGGAGAGCGCTCGAAAACCAAAAGTAAATTTTGGGATAATCCGTCCCAATACATCCCTAGTCCGGAACCAAAGGGTGCATCATTATCAAGCACCTGGGCTGAATACCAAAAAACCAAAACCCCCTAAAGGGTACGGAATAGTACTGGAGGGCTGGCTAAACGGACCCTACAAAATTCATAGCACAGAGGGCGCCACTCCAACTCATAGCCTTCGAGCATGTTGGATACTACGGCAGGTGGCCAAAAGTGGCTAAGAGCTTCTAGCTTCATAATCCCAGCCCAAAGAACACCAAGACGGTGTTAATAGTCGTCGAGACTTTCGCATCCAATAACATGCGAAAATGACAACTCCGCAACCTTGCCGAAGTCTACCAAGTAGCAACAATAAATCCATGGAGCGACACGGCTATTACCTTCAATGCCGGATTTAACCTAAATTCGAACTGCCCGGCACCACCGCATTGGTCCTCAAATTGATAGTAGACGGCTTTACGCCTTACTAAGGTACTCATGGATGGCGGCAGCGGACTAAACCTCATCTATGAGGAAACCTCCAAAAATGGAAATAGATCGAACCGCATTGAGCGAAGCAGCACAACCTTTAGAGGAATAATCCTCACCGGAAGAATGCTACACAGAAAAATCACGCCGGACGAGTGTTCGCCCCCGGACAATTACAGGTCCGAGGAGGTCACATTTCAAGTGGCTCCATTCAGCAGCGGATATCATGCTTTATTAGGACGAGAGGCATTCACAATTTTTCAAGCTATACCCCATTATGGGTACATGAAGCTTAAAATGCCCGGTCCCAACGGAATTATCACTATCGCTAGTGATCCAAACATAGCACTCCGCGCCGAAAATAAGACAGCCGCACTAGCCCTCGAGGCACTATCCGAAGCCCTAGGGGCCGAGGGCCTCACCGCGATGCGCTCCACGGTGAACAGGGACGATGTGATACTTGATAAAAGATCCAAGCCCACCTCTTTTAAACCAGCGGATGAAATAGTCAAATTCCAGGTCCACCCAACGGACCCCACGAAGACGGCCTCCATCGGGCACAATTGAACCCTGATGTAGACGCCAGACTGCGAGAATTCCTTCGAAAATTGGGACATTTTGCCCGGCACCCTCGGATATGCCCGAATCCCACGCAGATTGGCGTAACACAGCCTAAACATCCTAAAGGATTCAAGCCACCAAACAGGCTCTTCAACGGTTTTTCAACCCAAAAGACAGGCAATGGGAGAAGAGCTAGCCAAGCTATTGGAAGCCGGATTCATCGAGACATCAAGCACCGGATTGGCTAGCAAACTTGGTAATGGTACCAAAGAAGGACAAATCTCGGCGCCTATGTGTCGATTTCAAAGACCTAAATAAGGCCTGCCCAAAGGATCCCTTCCTCCCCAAGATCGACCAAATCATCGATGCCACCGCAGGACACGATTCATTGTGCTTCCCGGACGATACTCCGCTATCACCAAATCAAGATGGAAGAAGCGGATCGTCGCAACGGCATTCATTACTCCATATGGACCATTCTCGCTTCAACACGATGCCCTTCGACTTAAAAACGCCGCGCAACATATCAGCGCATGATTCGTACATGTCCGCTATCCAGATCGGCAAAACAGTAGAGGCATACGTGACGACGAGTCGCCAAAACTAAACACGCCGAAACTCTAGTAGACGACTTGAGGCTCACATTCGATAGCCTCGAGCATATGACATCAAGCTGAACCGAAAATGTGTTTTCGGCGCATTAGCCGGAAAGCTGCTGGGCTTCATCGATCCGTAGAGGAATTGAAGCAAACCCAGCCAAGATCCGAGCTCACACAGCTAGATATCCCAAAAGACCTCAAGCAAATACAAAATTGATCGATGCGAGCGGCTCTAAGCCGCTTTATCTTCCGCTCAGGAGAAAAGGCATTACCTCTATCGCCTCCTCGACAAGATCAACACTTCGAGTGGACGGATGCTGCCACCGCCGACTCAAGAAATAAAGGCCATATTGGCAACAAATCTGATCCTCGCTGCGCCAACCCGGGCGAACCAATGTTGTTATACATCGCAGCTACGCATCAAGTTGTAAGCGCGTACTCGTCGTCGAACGAGAAATGTAGGGCATAAATTCTCTTCAAAAACCAGTATACTACGATCCACCGTGTTAACCCCTGCAAGTCTCGCTACCCGCACTATCGAAGATAGCATACGCAGTGTTCATGGCATCCCGAAGCTCGACACTACTTTCAAGAGTGTTCGATAACAATGGCCTCAAGTACCACTTAACGACATTATAAACAACCGCGACGCGATGGGCTGGATTGCAAATGGGCCATTGAGCTCTTACCATTTGATATATCTTACAAACCTCGCGAGCTATAAAGTCACAAGTTTTGGCTGACATTGTCGCTGAATGGACCGGGCCAACTCCCTAAAGAATACGGCGATACTCCAATTGATTATGCACTTCGACGGCTCTAAAATGTTAGCCGGATCGGGGGCTGGCGTCAGATTGACGCCCCGACCGAGACACACCCAATACGCATTTCAGATAATGTACACGGACTCAACAACGCAGCCGAATACGAGGCCCTTTACACGGTCTCCGGATGGCAATTCCATGGGCATTCAACGCCTAGAGGTGCGCGACTCAAACCTCGCAATATCCCAAATAAACGGAGACTTTGACGTCAAAGATCCGAAAATGGCAGCATATCGTAACGCTGTCCTAAAAATGTCAGCCCGGTTCGAAGGACTTGAATTCCATCACGTAGCCCGGACAATAACCAAGCAGCCAACGATCGGCACGCATTGGCGCCAACGCGATGCTGTCCCTCCTAAGATCTTCCCGAACGGCTCTTCAAGCCATCCGCATTATGGGAAGAGGAGTCCGAACTAACAATCCGGAACAAGCCGCACTAACCGGCGATCTAGCCGATGACATAACACCTTCCGCCCACGACATAATGGCAGTAATTGCCCGCGGATGAACCATTCTCGCCTACTTGCTTAGGCAGGAGCTTCCTCAAGACCAAAATGAGGCCCGCTGCATTGTCCGCGATCTAAAGCCTACAAGGTCTATGAGGGAGAACTTTATAAGAAAAGCACAACCGAGTTCTTCAAAGGTGTATCTCAAGAGGAAGGGCGAAACCTCCGGCTGAAATTCATGCCGGACTAGGCGGACACCACGCCGCAGCTCGGGCCCTTGTAGGAAAGGCATTCCGCACAGGATTTTATCGGCCGACGGCTCGAGCAGATGCTCGTGACTTAGTCCAAAGATGCGCGGTTGTCGCTCTTTGCTAATCGAGCCATATGCCACCCACCGCCTCAAAACTATACCAAGTACCGGCCGTCATGTCCGGGGCTTGACATGGTTGGACCACTTAAAGGGGGAACCCACAAGCAAAGGTACCTATTGGTCATGGTGGATAAATTCACCAAATGGATAGAGGCCAAGCCAGTTAAAACGGCAGAGTCCGGACCAGTGATAGACTTTATATCCGGGTAGTACACCGCTATGGTGTCCCCACAGATCATCACCGATAACGGCACGAACTTCACCACCCATGAGGTGAAATCATGGTGCAAAAATATGGGCATCAAGCTCGACACGCTCACCTATCATCCTCAAACCAACGGTCAAGTGGAACGAGCAAATGGTCTAATAATGAGCGCATCAAACCCGCACTAGTGCGGTCCTCACGAAATCTGACATGCACCGGGTAGAGGAGCTCGACCAGACTGGGCTGCGGACAACGCCTAACCATACCACCGGATTCACACCATTTTTATGGTATACGGCGCAAGCAGTTTTGCCCTGCGACATCATTCATGACTCACCTCGAAAGCGCATGTACGAAGAAAGAGAAGCCAAGTTGGATCGGCAGGACAGCTTGGACACATTGAGGAAGAGCGCGACGTCGCCAAGGCTCGCTCCGCATTCTATCAACAGCAGGCTCAAGATACCAAAGCAGAGAAGTACGGGCCAAGACTTACAACGCTGGCGAACTGGTTCTACGCTTTGCCGGACAAGAAAAGGACAAGCTCAAGCCCAAATGGGAAGGCCCTTCATCATCGATCAATTCCTGACCGCGGAGCGCATCGCCTATGAAATGCATCGGATAACCGACTCGAGCCGAACCCATGGAACGCAGCCCGCCTCCGACGATTCTATGTTTAGCGCCGACTAAGAGTTCGCCCCTTCCCCGCCCAATTTTTTTTTTTTATTTATTTCAGCTGCCTTTTGTTTATCTTTTTCTTCTCAACCCTATTCATCCAAGCCTTAAAGGTCTTTACCCGCAAGCGTCACAAGACAATTGATGTGCTACCCGACTCATTATACCGGGGCTTCTTTAATGAAGTTTAATTATACGGGCTTTATGCCCAGACATGTGTCAAGCCTCCACATGTACCTTTTATTCACCATTATATGCATCGATATGACTTAAGTTTTGGCCAAGCTGGGTTGCTCGGCTCTGCTTACCCCTACGCTCCCGATTGTTCAGCTAGGAGGTAAAGGAGCACCTCTGCGATTGTAATCGCGGGTCACCGGATGTGTACCTCGACCGGGTGAAGCCGAAGCTAGCGTTTTAAGGGAATATTCGGTCGGTGACTTAAAAGATGATTTTTATCCACTTATTTATCTGCCCCTCAGATGTTTTCTGCTTTTTTCGCAGTCCGACATGCACTTTAGGGCATGCCACCCCAAATGGAAAGGAAACCTTAACGAACTATTCTCCCCGGAAGATGTTTCTTACTAACCATGTAATATAACATAACTAGTTGGGCACTTGTCCGATAAAGCACTGATGACCCCTACGCCTGGTCTCCATGCATACCCGGTTGTTTCATAACCGAGAAGGTATTCGAACACACCCGACCCTAGGGTCCCGAGGTCGGCTTAAAAGGTCGGCAAAGACAAACGATCTACAATCCGCTAGAAGGCATTTTGTATGTCATTTTATAATACATTGTCAAATCGATCGATTGTATTCTTCCTCAATCCCATCTAACAAAGTTGTCTAATTTACAGTCCTGTTGGGAAAATTTTATGCCAACTCCACTTGGCGTATACTAAACTCACAGGATCTCCTTCCCATCGGGCCCCACAGTCCGACTTCGCCATGTGGTTGGGATCCGCCTTCTTGTACCGCTGCCTTCACCATGGCCCAGGCCTCCCTGGCACCTTGCCGGCAGGCCGAAATCTTCCATACATGGAAGCGCTGCCGCACTCCCTGCAGCTTCTCCGCAAGCTCCCCAAGACCCTCGGGTATGGAGAAGGCTGAGCATAACGCCTGGACGACGCCACTCATAGCCTGCCAAACTCGTTCGATCAATTGTAACAATTCGGGAAGTTGATCACCCGTTGTTACGGGCATCTCCTCCGCAGGGCGACCTGTGAGCATACCTACAGATATATTCTGTCAAATTGACTTCCTCTGCCGAACTCTTCTTTTCAAAGGAGTTCGCTCAAGCACTTACTATATATGCCGCGACGAAGCCGTTGATTCTCCTTAACGGAGCCCGACAGCTCGGCCCGAACGCTTTTCAGCTCTTCTCCAAGCTGGGCATGGGCATCCCGGAGCATGTTCCTTTCATGTTGCACCTTATGCAGCACCCTCTCGCCGCCTTTAGTTGGCGAGAAGTTCTTGCCTGTCCGGATCTTGTCCGCAGCACCTGCAATGTCATTTTTAGACTTGCGCAACGGCCAAGCGCTACTTATCTTTCTAAAATAATGCGTACTACGGAGAGGTCATTGCGCTTCCTCCTGCGCCGTAAAATGCGGCCTCAGTTGGGCCTTGCACTCTTGCAACTCCCGAGATAGTCGGTATTCTTCTCGGTAAGATCCTGCATTTCATATGATCCTTAAATCAGTTAATATAACTACTTTAGGTCTCGGGGGCTCTTGGCATATACAACTATTAAATTCTCTTACCCGTATGTCTTTTACATACCGCTCCGTGGCTCGTAAAACTATCTTGAGCAGCACGAAGGTGTGCGTCCCCGTGTTAAAGGAATTCAACGCCGGGAGATGCACGCACACGAATACTGTCCGCGGCGCTGTGATTCAGGGTACTTCCACCTCGACTTGGTGGCGGACAGTCTTCGGCATGCTCCGTCGGAGGAACGTCCGGATCGCGCTTTGCGCCGCCTCCCCCTCCTGACCGGGTGCGGGGCCCGCCTGGTAGAGGTTGGATTGACAACTTCCACGCCCGCAGTCCGGCGGACGCTTTTTCCCTATAAAAGTCATGAGCACTCAAACGCTTCCTAGAACGTTGTTTAAAGATAATGAATTGTGAGCTACACCTTTGTGGCGACGTTTCAGTCCGCGCCGCCCTCTTCTCGCTTACCGTCCGAATCGCCCTTGTTGGTCAGCCACCGCGGCTCGGCTTCGCCTAGGGGCGCCTCCTGCAAGGCCATCATATACGGTGGTCAGAAATAAGCAAGGAAGGAATGACGGTATCGGGCTTCGCCGCAATTACCGGGAAGCCGGATATAGTCCGGATAGTCGCCGTGATGGCGACTAAAACGTTGTCCATGCTAAGCTGGTGGAACACCCGCTGATTAGCTCCACCTTTATGACCGGATCCTCTTCGAGGCCGGATCCCGGATCTCTCTCGATCCTCGGCCGCGGAGCCGACTCAGCATTCCTCCACAGTCCGGCGCTGTTCTCGCGCCGAAAGAAGAACACAATGTAAGAAACTTAAGTTTCGAAAGGCACGGGTCGGACACGCTGAGTGTTCACTTACCCAAGGCCGGGGATTGTTCATAGAAAACCCATTTAACGGGTTCGTCCAAAGGAAATCCTCCTTCTCCCCCTTATACAGGCTGGACAAGATCGTCGCCAGATCTTCGGCCGATTCCGGCACTTTGCGGCCATGACGGGTGGCATCGTCCTCCCCGTTGAAATCCCACATGGGTGGCCCCAGTATTGTAGTGGCTGCACCCCACAGAATGCATGTTGCCATGACTCATCATGGTCAACCGGCATGGGCCAAGAACCTTATTCGCCCATCGATAATGGACGCCTTGTCTTCCTCCATCCGGGGCTCATGGACGCCAACTAAGGCGTTTTCAGAGGAGCATTGCTAAACTCCGGAGGCCGATCCAACAGGGTCCGCAGTGGGCGCGCCTTCTATATAAAACCATTCAAGGTCAGTCTTGGGCGCCTTCTTAGGGGTTCCGGATGGATATCCGTCCCGCAATGCGCCATATTTCGGCGCCGCCCACTTGATATATGGACCCTCGTGAGAGAGGGTACAAGGCAAAACAACCTCTTCCACAGCGCCAAGTGGGGCTTGATGCCCAGAAAAGCTCGCAGAAGAGCTACGAACCCGCAATATGCAGGATTGAGGCGGGCGTGAGGTGATGGAGCTGGAGTCCGTAGAACTCCAGGAGCCCGCGGAGGAATGGATGTACAGAAACCGAGCCCCTTATCGATAGGGGACGAAGCATACCCGCCCCCCTTTGTTGGGATTAGGGTAACCTCGCTTGCTTCCCACCTTTGTAGGTGGCAAGCCCGGCTCAACCGGAACCATGAAGGCCGGAGGAGATATCCCCATTTGGAGCTTCACCAGCTCGTTGTGTGAGACAGAGCATCTCCTCCAATCTCCTGGCAAAGGGCTGGGAGCGCGAGAAGAGGAGCCACGTTGACGGTCCATGATGGAATGGATTCTTGGTCGAAAGCGCCCGATGAGTATTTGCGAGAGGAAGATGGTGATTTGGATCTGGCTATCCTTTGAGGCGCTCGCCCAACCAGCAGTATGTTCGCCTAAGACTTATGGAGGCCCCATCGCTAATGCTGCTCCACGCCCAAATGTGATAACTTGCTTCAAGTGTGGAGAGACGGCCACTATATCCGTGAGTGTCCCAAAACAACCCCTACCAAGTTGGAAAGTCTGCTGGCCGTGGCAAGCCAGCAGAAAGGTGCCCTGTTAAACCAGTTGCCACCGCCAGGCCATGTCAACTATGTTTCATGAAGAAACCTATGAGGATCCCAACGCCGCCCTCGGCACGCCTTGTTAATTGCCATCCGCAACTGTTCTTTTGATATCGAGCATCTCATTCATTTATTTCTGAGCTATGCTCGACCGCACAACACCACATTCTCGTGACATGCATACCTCCATGGAAATTCAAACTCCTGGTTCTAGATGGCAAACCTCAGAATAAGTCATGGGAATGAAATTCTTGTCATGATTAGTCTTTCTTGCATCTCTAATAGCTCTTAAGTCCTCGGACATAAACATCATCTTGGGTATGGACCGATGTCACCCATTATGCTAAGATTGATTGCTCTACTAGAACTGTTCAACTCACCCATCCTTCGGGCAAGATGTTGAATGTTTTAACCCGAGTGTCTAAGCGCCAGCTTTACTCCTTAAATGCCAACCCCTTCCGCATCTCAAGATATTTCGATAGTCCGTGATTTCCTGATGTCTTTCAGAGGAACTGCCAGTGTTCCACCCGACAGGATGTCGAGTTCGTGATAGATCTTGTTCCCGGAACCGCCCCAATCTCTAGAAGACCTTATAAGATGGCACCCCTAGAACTAGCTGAACTTAAGAAACAACTCGATGAGTCCTTGCAAAAGGGTTTCATCCGCCCTAGTTCATCTCCATGGGCTTGCCCTGGCCCTCTTCACAAGAAGAAGGATGGTAACGGATCGGATGGTTGTAGATTACCGACGCCAATTTGGTCACCATCAAGAACAAGTATCCGCTCCCCGTGATCAACGATCCGTATGATCAGCTCGCTGATTCTCGCTTTTTCCAAGATGGATTTGAGGTTGGGCTACCATCAAATCAAAATCAAGAACGGGACATTCCTAAAACGGCTTTTTTACCTTATGGCCAATACGAGTAGTACACCATCATGTCCTTCGGATTAACCAATGCTCCAGCCACCTTCTCTCGTTAATGAACTCAATCTTCATGGAGTATTTGGAATTGGTATACCTCGATGATATACTCATCTACTCCAAGAATGAAGACATGCTTAACATCTACGGCTAGTATTGATGAAACTTCGAGAGCACCGCCTTTATGCCAAATTCTCTAAGTGTGAATTTGGTTACCGTAAGTGACCTATCTAGGCCATGTAATCCGGTAAGGGCATTGCTGTCAATCCCGAAGCAGTTCAAGCCGCCCTTGATCGACTCCACTGAATCGTCAAGCAAGTTCGAGTTTCTCGGCTTTACGAGCTATTGCCGCCGCTTCACGAGAATTTCTAAAGTTGCTAAACCTCTAACCAAACTCCTCAAGAAAGATAAAAGTTCGATGGACGCCATAAAGGCGAAGTTCAGCTTTCAGAACTGAAAAGACGCCTCGACATCTGCCCTGCATTTGTTCCACCAGATTTTTCTAAGGACTTTATTATCTATTGCGACGCTTACATAAGGACTAGGTTGCATACTCATGCAAGATCGCTATGTGATTGCCTACGCTTTACGCGGCCCACATGAGGATAACTACCCCATTACACGATCTAGAGCTTGCAGCAGGTTCATGCACTCAAAATCGACATTATCTTCTTGGTAATCATGTAAATCTACACCGATCACCAAAGTCTGAAATATCTTCACCCAACCGGATTTGAATCTCAGCAAAGACGTTGGTCGAGTTGATTACAGATTACGACTAGGAATATCTTACACCCTGTGCAAATAATGTCATATTGACGCTCTAAGTCGAAAAATCTTATTGTAACAACCTGATGTTACAACAAAGTAGAACCGCTGTTGCTGTACTTGGCGGCAACGAACCAGGTGGTCAGCCGCCGCACTAGTGGCGCAAAGAGAAATCGACGATGAGGTGATAACAGCAACAGAGCCTGATGCCATTGGTGTAGAGACGACGAGCCGCTTGGAGTGCTGCCGAGGAGGAATGATGCAGCACCCGGTCTACTTTGTTAGCTCCTCCCGCAGGGGCTAGATCAAGGTACTCCGCGTGCGTAAACCGCTTTTGGCCTTCTTATGGCCTCGAGGAAGCTGGCCACTACTCCAAAGCGCATTTAAATCATCGTTGCCACCGCCTCCCTCTACAACGGATATAGCAAAATCCAGACGCGATCGAAGAATTGTAGAGTGAGCATCGGAGCTGTCCAGCTTTGGCCTCAAATTTGAGAGTACCGACGATCCAAAGTCGAGTCCTCGCGGAGTTCGCGTAGAATGGATATGAAGAAGCTCAGAGACGCCCTCCCCGCAAGCAGTGCAAGTTGCAATCGGGTCATGTACTTTGATGGAGCTTTCTCCTCACAGGCACTGGTCGGCGATCGCTTGTCGCGCCTAATCGGAGAGCACCTCAAGTACGTGGTCCAAATGCACTTCCCCAGGGAGGCATCGACAAACAATACTGTCGAGTACGAAGGGCTGCTTGCTGGTCTCAGGATCGCGGCAGACCTCGGAATCAAGAAACTCATAGTCAGGGGCGACTCGCAACTTATCGTCAAGCAAGTCAAAAAAGACTACCAGAGCCCGTGATGAAGGCCTACGTAGATGAAGTGAGAAAGCTGAAAGAGCGCTTTGACGGTATACAGGCAGAGCACGTTCCCCGAGCGGAGAACGACATTGCCGATTACCTGTCAAAGCGCGCTGCCCTCAAGCTGCCTGTGGAACCAGCTACCTTTGTGCTTCAGCTAACTCAGCCATCCGTTGATCCATCAGCAGAGCAGAGCAAGAGAAGGAAATCAGGGCCCGGCAAGTACTTTCCCGCCGAGCTCCCCGGAGCCGCCGGCGAAGATGTTGCCGGAGACGCTGAGCCCGTCATAGGGCGATCAGCTCCGGCAGAGCGTCAAGCTCTTGCCGTAGAGACGGCCGCCCTTATGATGGAAGAAATGCCTTTGGTCCTCATCACAGCCTCAGCTCCGCATGGGCGCAGATACCGTCCGATTCCTCCAACAGGGAACTTCCCGAGAAGGTGAAGAAGTAGAAAAGTAGCCCGCCGTCTGCTATGTATCAGCTTTGTCGATGACGCCCCTGACAGAAAAGGCCGAACGGTGTGAAATTGAATCAGATCCTCGAGAGGAAGGACTGGGCTGTTGGCGGAGATACACGGAGGCATATGTGGATCCCACATAGGTCGAGAGCCCTTGCCGCAAGGCATTTCGGCAGGCTTCTTCTCGCCCATCGCCTCCAGATGCACGATGCTAGTCACCAAGTGTGAAGCATGTTAGTTCCATTCAAAGAAGCTTCATCAGCCAGCTCAAGCCCTTCAAACCATTCCTCTCTCCTAGCCCTTCTCGGTCTGGGGGCTCGACATACTGGGCCCCTTCCCCCGCGCTGTCGGGGGCTTTGAGTACTTGTACGTCGAAATCGACAAGTTCACAAAGTGGCCATAGGTGGATGTAGTGAGGAAAGTTGCAGCCCAGTCAGCCGTCAAGTTCCTCAAGGGGCTAGTATGCCGTTTTGGTGTACCCAACAGGGTCATCACCGGCAACGGCACACAGTTCACAAGCCGCACCTTCATGCAATACATCCAATACCTCGACAGCAAAGTCTGTTTCGCTTCCGTTGCTCACCCACGAAGCAATAGTCAAGCTGAGAGGGCAAACGCTAAAGTGCTGCGAGGCCTGAGGACAAAGACCTTTGATAGGCTGCACAAGATTGGAAGGCGCTGGATTGATGAGTTGCCGACGGTTCTTTGGTCAATCAGAACGACACCAAATCGAGCCACCGCCGTACACCCTTTGCCCCGTATACGGGCGTAAGCAGCTTCTCCCTACGTAACTCGATACGGTCACCTCGAGTGCTCGCTTATGATGAGCTTGAGCAAGAGCGACTGCGGCAAGATGACTCAACGCTCCTTGAGGAAGATCGTCTTCGGGCGGCTATGAGAGCAGCATGCTACCAGCAAGCCTTGCGCCGCTACCATAGCCGCAAGGTCCATGCCCAAAGCTTTCAGGAAGGCGACCTTGTTCTTCGGCGCGTTCAATCGGACAAGAATACCAACAAGTTGACGCCAAAGTGGGAAGGCCCTTATCGGGTAATACGAGTTACCAGGCCCAGCGCAGTCCGCCTGGAGACCGAAGATGCCATTCCAGTGAGCAATTCCTTGAACATTGAGCATCTTCGCTAGTTTTACCCATAAGGCGCGGTTTGCCGGCCCCCCCGGCAAGCCACTTTTTGTACAAGCCTTGCCAATAAGGCATGTAACCCTTTGTACAAAGCCAGGCGCAGACCCTGAGCATAAATAAATGAAGAGCTAGCGCCCTAAGCTATAGCATGCATGCTAGGTCGAGTCTCGTCCTTGGTTAGGTTTGATAGTGCTTAGCAGCGGCTAACCCCTAGCTTAGAGGTCGAGTGTGCGTCTCTTTGTCCTTCTTTGTCTTCTTTGGTTCGCAGGACACACGAATATCCTTGCCGAGCCGCTTGGGAAGCAAAAGGGGCAGACCAGCATCCGGTCCCCGGCAAGCCAGTATTACCGGGGACTGCAAGAGCAAAGAGTCACCCACGGCAAACCGGGGTTGCCGGGGGCTGCAGATTCAGATAAGTTTTCCATCCCTTATCATGCATAACCTTATGGACTGAGGTATGTGAAACCTCGTTTTATCCTTAGGCTACCGTGCTCCCCTAAGTCTAGGCCCTAGGGCTCGTTCCTGGGACCGAGTTTGGTCGTAGTCGCAGCAGCGAAGGGGTGAAACAAGGAGCCTAAACCCACTTCATCACTGCCTCCGCCAAAGGCATGAGAAAGGTCGAGCGAAGTGGGGGGACGGCGAGGCCTGTTGCCGGGCGAGAAAATGTTTATCTTAGAGATATCAAGGATTTATTCCTTGTCGTGGGTTCCACCCGCAAACAAATAACCCGGCAAACATCCCTTTTTCATTAAAAAACATCCCGCCAGTATTGGCAGAGGGAATGAAAACATGAACAAGGGGATTACATGTTTTAAATTCAAAAAGGCCCAAGGCTTAAAAACTAAAAGAGATAAGGTGCCCGTAATCCTTTTCTTGTCCCTCTCCTCAGGAGGCAGGTCAAGGAGGCAAGAAGGGCAAAAGGGGCGCCTAGGCGAGGTACGAGCAGCGAAAGGCGCCAGGAGAACATCCCGGCGGCCACCCCAACGAGAGGCTGGTGATGATGATGACGATAGAAGAGCTGGAAGACGAGGCGGCAGGACCGACAATACGCAACGAAGGCGTCGATGCCCGCATACTCCAAATTGACGGCCCGCCATCCGCCTTCTTCCCCTTCCCCACACCTCCTAAGCCAGCCACCCAAGGAGACGGCCCCGAGGAATTTGAGGGGCTCAGTGCAGACGCTGCTGCTGCCAACATCGCCCCGGGATGACGGGACCGACGCCAGTCGGACCTGGCCATCCTCGCCGCCACCACCCCTCGCTGTCATAGTCATGCTGTCCTCCTCGCTACTCGCCGAGGAGGAATTTTCGCCATCGAAGAGCTTTCACGCAGCACTTCAGCGTAATTCCAAGATCTCCAAAGACCTTGACGGAGAGCACGCCTCCATTAACATAAAGAAGAAGACGAGCCCCACCGCCAAGCTATGGATACGAGAAACATTTTCCATCCCCGACGGAGATACATCACGAGAGGAGCATGAAGTCGACGCGACCTGCATCACCGTGATTCCGCAGCCCCTCATGTGCAGCCACAACGATCGAGGCGGATCCAGCCCATCTCCCGGCTGAATGGAGTTGGGAGGCGAGGCGACGGCCCGGGCGGCATGCGCAGCCCCTGACGAAGAACTCGCAGGGTTGTCCCCAACGTGGCCTCGATCGGAGGAGGAGCCGCTGGCGGGGCGAGGCCTGCGCGCCACCCCCCGCCCTTCTTTCTTCCCCGAAGGCCAGCCTCTGCCCTGCCTCGCCCACGGCCTCTCCCTCCCCATTCCTCATGGACTGCTCGCCACCGTGGGCGCAGGAGGAGGAGGGACGCGTTGTCAAGCGGCAACCCTCGCCGCCACCGTCGAAGGACCGGGATTTCATTTCTCCATGACGAATGGAAGAAAGGAGCAGAAGCAGAAGGAAGAAGAAGATGGAAGAATGTAGGATGCCATCCCCCCTTCCCGCTCTTTATAAAGGAATGGGTTAGTTCGCCGCCGCCGCCAATCAAGACACGACAGCGCAGGGAACCAGATGCATTCGCTGCCCCAACCAGCGACGTGCCCGGCTTCGCCCACCGCTTACCCCAAGCGCATGGGAAATGCGTGGCTGGTGTGTAGAACCAGAGGGACAAGTGAGATGACCTCTCCCCGCCCCGTGATCGTGGGGAGTGGATGCCTTGGGGACCGCGCCTCGGCCCCATTCAAGAATGTCAGGCCCACGCCCCTCTCGCTTACGAGGAAGGCGCGAGCCTTTTACTATGATAGACACATGCGCGGAAACCGCCCCACGATACCGCCCACATAACGACGCCTCATACAAGGCCACGCGAAGTCGTGAGAAGCGCAGGCCAAAATCTTACCACGGTGAAAACCGCCCCTCCTGCTCACAAGAGCTGCCGGCCTAGCCCAACAACGCGCTGCGCTTTATGTGTGGCCCAGCCCGGGCCTCCTGTCGGTGTACAAAAAGAGGGGTACACTTTGTACCCTATGACTGCGGCACGGCAGTCAGAGCCACGCCTGCGCACCACACCAAGCAGGCAAGGGAGGTGAGCCAGGTGAGACCAAGTCCAAGGTAGCTGGAACAACGCCAAGGCCAAGACCACTAAGAGCAAGGACAAAGCGGCTCCCCCTGCAATACTCCTTGCCGGGTCAGCCTTAGCAGCCCCGCAAGACTCTTGTCATGCAGTCACAAGCCACGCCACGGAGCGAGTCACCCTTGAGTCCACAGCCCCCACCATGGTCCACTATGTTTGGGCAAGGGCTCGGGAGACACCTCTGTGGTGGCATGCAGATCTTTGTGAAGAAACATTCAAGATCAGATGAGCACTAGAAGACGACGGCCCTTGGCAAGATCCCAGCCAAGGAAAACCACGAAACCCCCGGCAAGCGCCTTGCCGGGGACGACAGCGGGCGCCACGGCAAGACCCTTGCCGGGGCCCCGGCAAGGCCCTTGCCGAGGACATCTACAGGGCCACCGCCGACCCGCAGACCGACCAAGTCTCCACCACTGCTCACATGCAGCTGCCGACCCAACCAATCTGGGCAGGCACTGCGGGCGGCTTGCGATCTTCGTGAAGACCCCACCACCACGCCACCACACTGCCTGCTCCGCTTACATGGCATCGACGCACCGCCGCCATGCTGCGGTCAACACGAGGAGGAGCGCGATGGACTTCGCCCCGCCCCGATAAAGCAAGAGGACACTCTAAACTGCACGCATTAAATGCGCCTTGTCATGTAATGTGAGGGACAACTTGCAACACTGGTCTTTTCCACTTCCTCAGAGCCACGGTGGCAACCCCTTTTCCTATAAAAGGAGGCCCGAGGCGACCTGGAGAGGGATTCGCTTTTGGAGCTCCTCACGCCCATAGCTAGTTCAAGAACACAAATATACATCCACCAAAGCAGAGTAGGGTTTTACGATCTTCACGGCCCTGAACTCGATAAACGAACCGTAGGCATCTCTGCTTGATCCGCTTCTTCTCAACCCCGCCCCCCGCTAACCGTAGTAGGATTCTTATGATCCCATAGGTGTCGCTTTCCAATCGGCAAAGATGGGATCCAAAAATTTCTTAAGAATTAGCAAATGGGTTGTAAATTATTTGAAATAATGGCGTAGGGTTGTATGCTGTTTCCATAGATTTGAGGCCGATTTGTGCGCCTACTAAGCTTGACACATATGCTTTCCTAAAAAGGTTGACGCGACACGCAACGCCGGTGTCAACTTTGTCAACACACGAGAGCAAAGGACTATTGATGTCCATCGAACGGCCGTCGTGCTTCTTCAATCTCGCTTCTTCCCCGCCCAAATTACCACACAAGCGCCAAGGGACTGCTCGCCTCCGTCTCCCCCGCAGTCGGCTATGCTGCCACAGAGGGCCTCACCACTCCATCGCATTCCCATCGCTGGCCTAGCCATCCTCTACTCACCCACTCCTGCTGTTATTCTTCGGAGACGGCAGATTTAACCAAGAACCTCAGATTCTCCGTGGGAAATAACCGATTCTTCCCTCGGCTCAGGCCATTCCCTTCCTAGGCTCGACGCTGCACCGCCTGGTGCTCTCAAAAGGTGTGGTCAATGCGGTCAACGAATGACATCCATCGGAAGTGGAATGTACATGGAGAGGCTGACAGCTGGGTCCATGGCCGCACGCAAGGAAATGCCTCCTTATTACGCGCAAAACAATGATCCTCCACCTGACAGTTGGGATGCACCGAAAGGGCCTCTATATTTCACAAAAAAACATTCCCCCCGCTGACAGGTCGGACCCACCAGCTATATCTTCGCACGCAAGGAAGTGCGTTCTTATTACGCACAAAAAAATGAATACTACCCCTGCTAGCTGGGACCCACCATATGGGAAGCTAACTTGTGGGCCTACTACGGTGACACGAACGGAGGGCTTTGTCAACTTAGTCAGCATGAATGATTCTAGCTCTAGTGATCGTATGATGTCCATCCAATGGCCGTAGTGCTTCTTCAACCTTTGGCCATCTTGCTCCAGCCGCCCAAACCAGCGCCGGTCGTGCCGCGTGCTCCTGCCTCCTGTGGCCGGCTGTGATGTCACGCCCAAGATGCGGCCCTATCCTAAAGGAACTCGAAGGTCCCACCAAGGATAGAAGCGCATCTTGAAGATGCTTTTGCAAGGTGGATATCATTACATCAACATTACATAATAGTGGGGATACAACCAAGACATACCAAGTCACATGAATACAACAACACATCATACAAGATCAACATCCGACTACGGATGAATCATAAACAGAAACTCAAACAATATCCATGCTGCTAGCCCAGGCTGCCGACCTAGAACCTATCTCATGAATGAAGAAGCAGAAGAAGGACTCCAAAACAAGCAAACATCGCTCTCGCGTCATGGTCATCGCATAACCTGTACCTGCAACTGTTGTTGTAGTAATCTGTGAGCCACGAGGACTCATCAATCCCATTACCATGGGTATCAAGACTAGCAAAGCTTAATGGGAAAGGAAGGGGTAAAGTGGTGAGGTTGCAGCAGCGACTAAGCAATGCAAGGTGGCTAACTTACGCAAAAAAAGAGCGAGAAGAGAAGCAAAGCAAGCGGTCGTCAACTAGTAATGATCAAGAAGTGATCCTGAACTCCTACTTACGTCAGACATAACCCAGAAACCCTGTTCTCCTCTCGATCAACCCCGAAAGGAGACACTCACGATTACACACACGGTTGGTGTATTTCAGAAGAGTTTACTTCAAGTTTACTACAACCGGATATTAAAAAAATTCCCATCTGCCACATTACCAGTGGGCACGGCTTTCAAAGTTCAAACCCTGCAGGGTGTCCTAACTTAGCCCATGATAAGCTCGTGATCAACGAAGGATATTCCTTCTCCCAGAAGACCCGATCAGTCTCGAATCCTGCTTACAAGACATTTCGCAATGGTAAAACAAGGCCAAGAAGATCGCCTCGATGTGCCCACAATACCGATAGGAGCTGCACATTTATCGCTCTCGTGGCAACACCGGATAAGCGAAGGCACAGGTACCGACGAAACCAATTTGCTTAAGGGATGGTCCCAAGACGGTGCTTTAGTTTGGACCAACACTTAGACAAGCATTGGCCCGGGGGCTGAATAAAGATGACCTCGAGAGAGCGACTCCAAGGGAAAATAGGTGGTGGTGAGGCAAATGGTAAAACCAAGGTTGGGCCTTGTCAGAGAGTTTTATTCAAAGCGAACTGTCAAGGGGGTCCCATAAATCACCCAACCGCTGTTAGGGACGCAAAATCCGGGAACATAATACCGATATGACGGAAACTAGGCGGCAAGAGTGGAACAAAACACCTGCATAAGGCCGAGCCTTCCACCCTTAACCAAGTATATAGATGCATTAATAATATAAGAGATATTGTGATATCCCAACATAAACATAATCCAACATGGAGCAATCTTCATCTTCACCGCAACTAGCAACGCTATAAGAGGGCTGAGCAAAGCGGTAACATAGCCAAACAACGGTTTGCTAGGAAGGGTGACAAAGGTTAGAGGTTCATGGCAATTTGGGAGGCTTGAGCAGCAAGTGGTAGGTAACGCAGCTTAGCGATAGAACGAAGCAACTAGCATAGCAATGATAGTAATGAGATCCAAGGTGATGGTCATCTTGCCTGAAATCCCGCTAGGAAGAAGAAAGTCCATGAAGAAGACAAGCGGACGTGATCGAACGAATCCTCACAACTCCGGAACGAAACCGAAGCTAACGAGAAGTAGCACAACCGGAAAGAAGCAAACAACATAGTAAACACACAAGCATAAACATGGCATGATGCACAATCAAGTATGATGCATGTCCGGTTTAATGAGGCATGGCATGGCAAATGTCACATCCCAGTTAGACCATGCATTAGGGTGTGCATCATGTTTAAATTTCATTTGAATTTGAAATGGGGAAGGCAGGAAACCCCGTAACACCCCTTAATTCAACTAGGGTTTACTAAAAATTATTTCAATGAACCTGAAATGCCCTTCAAAATGCTCATCATCTTTGCTTTGGTTCAGAGCCTATGTCAAAAGTGGTGCATCATTTTCTAGGTCAACCAAAGGTCCTTGGATTAATTCATAAGTTTTTGAACTTGAGCATTTCAAATTATATAAAATATTTTAAATGTCCAAAAATTGCCAAACCAAAATGTTTCATGTTGGAAACATTCCAACAAAGGACCAGGAGCATTTTGGTGAATTTTAAAACTTTTTTGGTATTTTAGAAAACTCCACAAAGTTGCAGGAAATTAGAAACAGATAAAAGCAGGAAAGACTTACCTGGCGCCTCTCACTCCCGCCCACCTGCTGCCCAGCCCAGCAGAGCTGCCAGCCAATGAGCTGCTTGGCTCGGCCAGCAGCCAGTGTGCTCGGGCGGCGGCACCGCATGGGTGCCACGCACCTGGTCGCCGCCGCCTTCCTCCACTAAGCTGCCACCGAGGATCGCCTCTCTCTCCCCCGAACCCCCGACACCTCCTCTCCTCCCGCCCTCTCCATCGTGTTCTCCGCTTTGGCACGCCGCTGGCCAAGACCATCGCCAGAACTGTGGTTCCCGCCGTCCGTGCTCCTCCTCACCTTGTCCAGAGCTCCGCCACTCCACTACCCCTAACCAGCCGAGCCTCGCTTGCTCAAGTGAACCGAGTCCACCCCACCGACCTCGACCGAGTTCGCTGTCACGGAGATCCTTTCAACGCCGCTGGCCGCTTCCTGGGTCCGTCCCCTCGACTGGAGAGCTTCTACGCCGCCTGTGAGCCCATCTACCTCCCCTTCCTCTCTCGCTCTCGCAGGCAGCGTAGCAACCAACCACGCCACCCGCACTCCGCCGGTGGAGCTCGTCAGCCGACGTGCTCCCGGTCACTCTCCGCCACCCCATGGTGTCCATCACACTCACCGCACCCCATGGGGTCTAACCATGCACTCCCAGACTCACCGAACCCTCTAGCCCCGAAGTTCATCTTCGCCGAACCTCGCGGCCGCTTAGCCTGCCGCCGCGCCAACTCCGCCACCCCGACCCCAACTGCTCCACCAATAGCTGCTGCTTGTTCTAGCTATCCGTAGCCACCTCCGCGACTCATTTGGTCACCGAATCACCAAAGAACTTCCTCCGCCGGCTGGTTCGCCGGCGGCTAGTCGCCGGTGCAGCCGACGTGGACCTTGACCACGTGGGCCTCGTTGACTTTGACGAGTCATCGATGATGGGGCCCACTCGCTAACTAAATAGGTTTAGTTTTAATTAAACATTAGTTAAGCTAATTACCCTCGACATGCGGGACCCACTGTCAGTTTGACCTGGACGCCTCGTTGACTCGACGCCATGTCGACGCATGGTCGACGATTAATTTAATTTCTGGATTTATTCTAATATAGGAAATTCCGAATATAATTCAAATTTCAAATGCTTATAACTTTTATCTCAGAACTCCAAATGCAAAGATTTATATATGAAAATTTATCAGAAAAATCCATTCTATCCATTGGTACAGGTTTCATGCATGTTAAAACAAGTTAACCTTGCTGTTTAACCAGAATAAGATAATGCACCTTTAGGGCTATTTCAATGAGCTATCATTTGAATCTTTGATTCAAATGAGTTCATCCCTATTATTTCAGCTTGCATTAGGCCAACACACATCCATATTGCCATGTCATAGCATGCATCATATTGTTGCATATTGTCATGTGTGTTTACTTTCAGATGCTTTTCGTGATAGGTTCTCGCCTCGAGGATAACCTCGACTATCCATCCAAGGGCAGACTTTCACCCCTGCTCCATCGTGCAAGCAACTCATTGATCATTCCGATACAAACCCATGTTCTCGCTTCTGCTCTCGCTTATGCATTAAGACAACGCGATTCAAACTGTTGTGTGTCATGTAGTTGAACCCACTTCCTTTGCATGACCTGTCATTGCCACAAGAATTCAGATGAAACCCACTAGTATGTGTAGGAGTTGATTGAGCCATGTTTGTGATTCCTACCATGCTATGCTTGCTATGCTTAGAGTTGTGTCAGTCTGCTCATCGGGATGATGAACCGGAGTGAAAGGTTGTGTTGGTTCGAGAGTGAAAGTGTTGAACACGCTTTTGGTAAAGGTATCGATGAGAGGCCATGTAGGAGTACATGGTGGGTTGTTTCATTGAAGCCGATCCTAAGAACTGAGATCTGTGTTTGTGATCCATGAATTAGCTACTACCACGCATTGGGCCCAAACCAATGGACCCTCTCGGCTTCTTAACCACCCTTGTTCTTAGTCCGGAGTTGCAAGTAGTTTCGTGTTTGTAGCATGTCAATCAAGACGCATACGCTGACCTTAGGGGTGGGTAGTTATGCGGTAGGCACGCGGGTCTGCGTACCGAAAGTGCCCGCTTGGTATCTCGGGAACCCCGCACACATCGCTCGGGGCTGTATGGGAAACCTCGCCGACTCCTCATGGATGGAACCCGAATAGGCGATAAACCCGACTAGGGACTTGAGTGTTTAGGTAGGCTGTGGCCGACACCCACGCTGGGCTTCCGCTGAAGGTTTAGTACATGTCGTGGTAAACGGCGTAAGTGGTGAGAGCGCAGGTGAAGAAGTACACCCCGCAGGGTTTAATATGATCTATTCGAATAGCCGTGTCCACGGAGAAGGACTTCGGGGTTGCCTATATCAGTTCATAGACAAGTAAATGGATACTACTAAAAGCCTCAAGATAAGTGTGAGTATCAGGATGGCCTCGTGGGATGACGAGAGGATCCACGTGGAGTATTGTGATGGTGATTAGTGGACTCAGCAGCACAAAATGCTTTACAAAGTGGTGTCACGTGAGGATAGCTTAGCCAAGAGTCAAAGCTGGCTTGTCAAATAACTCCACCACCTTCTTGAGAATGTGCATGTATGATAGGATTCTGTAGTAAGACTTGCCGAGTACCTCCGCACTCATGTTTGCTTAATTAATGTTTTTCAGAGGACAACACTACCCTCCGATGGATTCTATGTAGATCTCGACTGACGAGTGAACTAGCCACCTGTGGTGCATCTAAGACTTGTGAAGGGCCATTGTAGATAGAAAGGCTCCAACAAGCTTTCTTTCTTTCTAGAGTCCTGCATCGTGACTAGTTTGCTTCCGCATGTGCTTGTATGATTGTATGATTTGAGTGTTGGGTCATGTGACCCCTACCTGTATGACTATAGCATGTATGGCCTCTGAGCCTTTTAAATAAAGTACTTGAGTTGTAGAGTTTTGTTGTGATGCCTTGTTGTATTTACTCATATCGGGCATATTATGCAGTATGATTGAAATGCTTGGTATGAGGGGATCCGACAAACTAGTTGTTTATCCTTGGCAGCCTCTCATATGGGGAAATGTAGTCTCGCTTTCGAGCGATAGTAGTCCGCTACAGCCCGGTTCACCGAGTCCTGCTAGCCCAAAGACTACCGCTGGACACTTGATCTGGCCGGCATGTGTTTCACTTCGCCTTATGTCCTGTTCCTTCGGGAAATGTCACGCGGTGGTATTCGAGTCCTGCCTAGCTCGCTACAGCCCGATACCGGAGTCCTGTTAGCCCAAAGGCTACAGCCCTAATATATACGCTGATGACCGACATGCTCGATGTGATTCATGTATGCCTGTCCCCATAGGTTAGCGCCGCTGGGTTCACGACCAGCCATGTCGGCCCGGTTCTTTGTCATGTGGATGCTAGCGACACTATCATATACGTGAGCCAAAAGACGCAAACGGTCCCGGCCATGGTAAGGCGACACCCGTGGGAATACCGCAGCGTGAGGCCACAAAGTGATATGAGGTGTTACCGCCAGGTCGATGTGACTTGGAATCGGGTCCCGACAGCTGGCATCGAGCAGGGCTGCCTGTAGGTTCGCTAAGCCAAACTGGTCAAGTTGAGTCTAGAAATGCTTTAGTTATATGTAGGGAATTGATTGTGGAGGGAACGAAGGCTCTTTTTACCCTTTACCTTATGCCCTCCGATCCGAGTCATCCTCTTCTCATTCGACGGGGTATAGGACTAGGCTCTTCTCTCTATCAGGTTCACGTGTTACTAATCCGTAGTAACTTATAGGATTGTTGGTTACATCCTCGCCAGCTGCTACTAAATTTTTAGTATGCTATCGCTGAACCGTAACCTTGATATGATGTTGTTGAGTGGTTTTGCAATCTGATTTTGAATGTCTCAAATCTGATTTTGAGCATTTACAGATGTTATGCTGCCCGATTTTCCCTAGAAATTCTAATGTCTTTGCATTGTGGTTGTGCTTTCAGATGGCCACCCGTCCCCAGAACCAAGTGGTTCGTCTGACCCGTGCATCGGGTGTGTGGACACGGCAATGTTGGTTAGGGTGATGATTGAGACTGGTTATCGATGGTATCCTGAATATACCGTCGAGGAGCAGTTTAGGGATTTCAACCAAAGCCAATATCTATGCACGGTCCGGATTTATCCATCTTATCCCGGAGCTACTGAACCACTTCACCGTTCTTATGGGCTCGGATCACTATTGGAATGTCCGCAAGATGCAGCCTATTCTATGATGACTATTATTCGAGCTGTAACTGCCTGTTGGGCAACATCGATTTCCGCTACATGCCAAGATCCCTTCCCGGGCGCATGGCTACCTTCGTGGTTTGTACAGCGATGCATCCCATGAGGACTCACCTTCGCACTACTACCGAGATGTCGAGGACAAGGACCGTGAGAACCGGCCTTGCGATGGAGCTTTTTAATGCCCGCTCGATCACGGGCTACTCGACTAGGTTTGCACCTGCAAGCCGGATATATGGACATGAGGGACTTGTACTGTAAGGGCGAGTCTGCCAGACTTTATGGAGTGGCGTGAGGTTGGGGGCATCACCTCCTCGTGGGCCTGCCCTCCACCGCTTGTTGGACCACGGCCACATCCGAGTCCTTATGGTCCACAGCCCCACAGATTGTCTGCTTCCTGATGATCATGTTCCACTTCCGTGCTTGGGTGGTGACTTCTATGAGGACTACTATGGAGCTGCCTGAGTTAGTAGTAGTATTCCTAGTGTTGTAATAGTTGTATTTCCACCGCCCCATGCGTGACTTGTGGAATATGACTTAGTGTGTATCGCTCCTAAGTGTAGAAAATAATGTATAGGAGTTGGAATGCTTCCATGAGATGTAACGCCTTTCCTTATAGTTGTACTCCGTCAGTTTGTACTAAACTATGAATGGTGTGTATGACCGCTGGTATATATATGGCAGTTTTATATTACCATGTCATACGGATGAACATCTTTGCATTCCATGCTATCCATTACCTTCCGCACTTCCTTGTTAAATTCTGCCATCCTGGTTTAAACCTTTGCTTTGTTTCCTAGGATGGTCAACACCGCAAAACACTCCTGCTGCTCCGGAGCAGGGAGAACCAGTGCAGCCAGGAATGTGAATCTGCCGCAACCGCCATCTTTGGCCGAGGTTATGCCGAAGCGTAACGCAATAAGCGTGAGACCAATCGCCATCGGAGCGGATTGAGCAAAACACCGCACGCCAGCCAAGAAATGATGTGGTTTCACTCAATGACTTCGCTGTCTGTATCCCCAAAGTTCAAATATTCCGCCGAGCCTCTCGACGCTGATGATTGGCTTCGCAGATCCACCACAAGCCGCGCTCCGCCCACGTGGCTGAGGCTGACAAGGTTACCTTTGCCGCTTATCATCTTGAAGGCCCCGCTAGTCTCGTGGGAGAATTATGAGGCTATGCGTCGGTTGACAAGTTACAACTTGGGCTGAATTCAGTGCCGCCTTCCGTGAGCATCATATCCTGTAAGGTCTTATGGACCGCAAAAGGGAGGAATTCTGCAGTTTCACCCAAGGTAGGTCGACAAAGGATGCCTACAGCCGTGAATTTGGGAAGTTAGCACGTTATGCTCCCAAGAAGTTTCTACCGACGCCAAGAAGGTGCAAGGTTCCAAGGGACTTAGCCCCTGAGCTACGCCGAGACCTTCGTCTGCATGAGTGCACCTCTTTTCCGGTTAGTCAATAAGGCTATCACACAAATCAAGCAATGGATTTTGAGGCTTCACGCAGCACATCCGTGACTCGATCTTCATCCGCTCGATCCCGTGGCGCCGGTTTGGATTCCAAATACGCTCTACCACCCAGTGTTCACCCCGAGGCCATCCTTGAGGCGCCGCCCCAACCAGCAGATGTTCGCCTAAGACTTATGGAGGCCCCATCGCTAATGCTGCTCCACGCCCAAATGTGATAACTTGCTTCAAGTGGAGAGACGGCCACTATATCCGTGAGTGTCCCCAAACAACCCCAACCAAGTTGAAAGTCTGCTGGCCGTGGCAAGCCAAAGAGAAAGGTGCCCTATGTTAAACCAGCTTGCCACCGCCAGGCCATGTCAACTATGTTTCATCAAGAAACCTATGAGGATCCCAACGCCGCCCTCGGCACGCCTTGTTAATTGCCATCCGCAACTGTTTTTTGATACCGAGCATCTCATTCATTTATTTCGAGAGCTATGCTCGACCGCACAACACCACATTCTCGTGACATGCATACCTCCATGGAAATTCAAACTCCTGGTTCTAGATGGCAAACCTCTAGAATAAGTCATGGAATGAAATTCATGTCGACAGATTAGTCTTTCTTGCATCTCTAATAGCTCTTAAGTCCTCGGACATAAACATCATCTTGGGTATGGACTGGATGTCACCCATTATGCTAAGATTGATTGCTCTACTAGAACTGTTCAACTCACCCATCCTTCGGCAAGACAGTTGAATGTTTTAACCCGAGTGTCTAAGCGCCTTTTACTCCTTAAATGCCAACCCCTTCCGCATCTCAAGATATTTCGATAGTCCGTGATTTTCCTGATGTCTTTCAGAGGAACTGCCAGTGTTCCACCCGACAGGATGTCGAGTTCGTGATAGATCTTGTTCCCGGAACCGCCCCAATCTCTAGAAGACCTTATAAGATGGCACCCCTAGAACTAGCTGAACTTAAGAAACAACTCGATGAGTCCTTGCAAAAGGGTTTCATCCGCCCTAGTTCATCTCCATGGGCTTGCCCTGTCCTTCTTCGTCAAGAAGAAGGATGGTACGGATCGGATGGTTGTAGATTACCGACCCGCCAATTTGGTCACCATCAAGAACAAGTATCCGCTTCCCTGTGATCAACGATCTCGTATGATCAGCTCGCTGGATTCTCGCCTTTTCCAAGATGGATTTGAGGTTGGGCTACCATCAAATCAAAATCAAGAACGGGACATTCCTAAACGGCTTTTGTTACTCGTTATGGCCAATACGAGTACACCATCATGTCCTTCGGATTAACCAATGCTCCAGCCACCTTCTCTCGTTAATGAACTCAATCTTCATGGAGTATTTGGATAAATTGCCGTGGTATACCTCGATGATATACTCATCTACTCCAAGAATGAAGAAGAAGCATGCCAACATCTACGGCTAGTATTGATGAAACTTCGAGAGCACCGCCTTTATGCCAAATTCTCTAAGTGTGAATTCGGTTACCGTAAGTGACCTATCTAGGCCATGTAATCTCCGGTAAGGGCATTGCTGTCAATCCCGAAGCGAGTTCAAGCCGCCCTGATCGACTCCACCTGAATCGGTCAAGCAAGTTCGAGTTTCTCGCTTAGCGAGCTATTGCCGCCGCTTCGAGAATTTCTAAAGTTGCTAAACCTCTAACCAAACTCCTCAAGAAAGATAAAAGTTCGAATGGACGCCACAAGCGAAGTTCAGCTTTCAGAACTGAAAAGACGCTCGACATCTGCTCCCGCATTTGTTCCACCAGATTTTTCTAAGGACTTTATTATCTATTGCACGCTTACATAAGGACTAGGTTGCATACTCATGCAAGATCGCATGTGATTGCCTCACGCTTCGACAGCTAAGGCCCACATGAGGATAACTACCCCACACACGATCTAGAGCTTGCAGCAGGGTTCATGCACTCAAAACTGGCGACATTACCTTCTTGGTAATCGCTATAAATCTACACCGATCACCAAAGTCTGAAATATATCTTCACCCAACCGGATTTGAATCTCAGCAAAGACGCTGGTCGAAGTTGATTACAGATTACGACTTAGGAATATCTTACACCCTGTGCAAAGCTAATGTCATGGCTGACGCTCTAAGTCGAAAAATCTTATTGTAACAACCTGATGTTACAACAAAGTCAACCATTTCTCCACGAGGAATTTCGTAAGCTTAATCTCCACATTGTTCCTCGAGGATTCCTTTCACCCTCGGTGGCTAAACCTATTCAAGGCCGCCCGTGAGCATCATATCCCGTAAGGTCTTATGGACCGCAAAAGGGAGGAATTCTGCAGTTTCACCCAAGGTAGGTCGACAAGGATGCCTACGCCGTGAATTTGGGAGGTTAGCACGCTTATGCTCCCAAGAAGTTTCTACCGACGCCAAGAAGGTGCAAGGTTCCGCAAGGACTTAGCCCTCGAGCTACGCCGAGACCTTCGTCTCGCATGAGTGCACCTCTTTCCGGTTAGTCAATAAGGCTATCGCACTAAACGGGCAATGGATTTTGAGGCTTCACGCAAGCACATCCGTGACTCGATCTTCATCCGCTCGATCCGTGCGCCGGGTTTGGATTCCAAATACTGCTCTACCACCTAGTGTTCACCCCGAGGCCTATCCTTTGAGGCGCCCCCAACCAAAAGATGTTCCGCCTAAGACTTATGGAGGCCCCATCGCAATGCTGCTCCACGCCCAAATGTGATAACTTGCTTCGTGTGAGAGACGGCCACTATATCCGTGAGTGTCCCCAAAACAACCCCACCAAGTTGGAAAGTCATGCACGTGGCAAGCCAGCAAGAAGGTGCCCTATGTTAAACCAGCTTGCCACCGCTCGTGGCTCATGTCAACTATGTTTCTGCTAAGAAACCTATGAGGATCCCAACGCCGCCCTCGGTACGCCTTGTTAATTGCCATCCGCAATCGTTTTTTGATACCGAGCATCTCATTCATTTATTTCGAGAGCTATGCTCGATTGCACAACACCACATTCTCGTGACATGCATACCTCCATGGAAATTCAAACTCCGGTTCTAGATGGCAAACCTCTAGAATAAGTCATGGGAATGAAATCTTGTCGACAGATTAGTCTTTCTTGCATCTCTAATAGCTCTTAAGTCCCTGGACATAAACATCATCTTGGGTATGGACCGGATGTCAGCCCATTATGCTAAGATTGATTGCTCTACTAGAACTGCTCAACTCACCCATCCTTCGGCAAGACAGTGAATGTTTTAACCCGAGTGTCTAAGCGCCGCTTTACTCCTTAAATGCCAACCCCTTCCGCACTCAAGATATTCCGATAGTCCGTGATTTTCCTGGATGTCTTTCAGAGGAACTGCCAGTGTTCCACCGACAGGATGTCGAGTTCGTGATAGATCTTGTTCTCGAACCGCCCCAATCTCTAGAAGACCTTATAAGATGGCACCCCTAGAACTAGCTGAACTTAAGAAACAACTCGATGAGTCCTTGCAAAAGGGTTTCATCCGTCCTAGTTCATCTCCATGGGCTTGCCCTCTCCTCTTCGTCAAGAAGAAGGATGGTACGGATCGGATGGTTGTAGATTACCGACCGCCAATTTGGTCACCATCAAGAACAAGTATCCGCTTCCCTGTGATCAACGATCTGTATGATCAGCTCGCTGGATCCTCGCCTTTTCAAGATGGATTTGAGGTTGGGCTACCATCAAATCAAAATCAAGAACGGGACATTCCTAAAACGGCTTTGTTACTCGTTATGGCCAATACGAGTACACCATCATGTCCTTCGGATTAACCAATGCTCCAGCCACCTTCTCTCGGTTAATGAACTCAATCTTCATGGAGTATTTGGATAAATTGCCGTGGTATACCTCGATGATATACTCATCTACTCCAAGAATGAAGAAGCATGCTAACATCTACGGCTAGTATTGATGAAACTTCGAGAGCACCGCCTTTATGCCAAATTCTCTAAGTGTGAATTCGGTTACCGTATGACCTATCTAGGCCATGTAATCTCGTAAAGGCATTGCTGTCAATCCCGAAGCGAAGTTCAAGCCGCCCTTGATCGACTCCACCTGAATCGGTCAAGCAAGTTCGAGTTTCTGCTTAGCGAGCTATTGCCGCCGCTTCCGAGAATTTCTAAAGTTGCTAAACCTCTAACCAAACTCCTCAAGAAAGATAAAAGTTCAATGGACGCCACAAGGCGAAGTTCAGCTTTCAGAACTGAAAAGACGCTCGACATCTGCTCCCGCATTTGTTCCACCAGATTTTTCTAAGGACTTTATTATCTATTGCGACGCCTGCACAAGGACTAGGTTGCATACTCATGCAAGATCGCATGTGATTGCCTACGCTTCTGACAGCATGCCCACATGAGGATAACTACCCACACACGCATCTAGAGCTTGCAGCAAGGGTTCATGCACTCAAAACCTGGCGACATTACCTTCTTGGTAATCGCTATAAATCTACACCGATCACCAAAGTCTGAAATATATCTTCACCCAACCGGATTTGAATCTCGCAAAGACGCTGGTCGAAGTTGATTACAGATTACGACTTAGGAATATCTTACACCCTGTGCAAAGCTAATGTCATGGCCGACGCCTAAGTCAAAAATCTTATTGTAACAACCTGATGTTACAACAAAGTCAACCATTTCTCCACGAGGAATTTCGTAGCTTAATCTCCACATTGTTCCTCGAGGATTCCTTTCACCCGGTGGCGTAAACCTACCTTACGGATCAGATCATCAAAGCACGTAAGGTAGATCCGGAATCTCCGATCGGAGAAACATCAAGAAAGGAGTCGCAGATTGTTTCTCCATTGATGAACAAGGTGTCGTGTTCTTTGAGACCGCCTAGTGGTTCCTAAGGTGCGAACCCGAGGCGATTGATCCTTAAGGAAGCTCATGACTCTCCTCTCACCATTCATCCCGTAGTACTAAAATGTATCAAGACCACGCCGAGGTTTTGGTGGACTAGGATGAAGAGAGAAATCGCTCAATACATTGCTAATTGCGATGTCTCGCGTCGAAGTTAAAGCAGCATCAACGGCCTGCTGGTACCCTTCAACCTTTGGAAATTCCTGAATGGAAATGGGATAAAATCGTATGGATTTCATTACCGGTTTCCAGACCAAGAGAGGGAATAACGCTATCTTCGTTGTCGCTGATCGCCTTTCCAAAGTAGCCCACTTCCTACCCGCTCGGAGAGTATAACCGCTAGCCAGCTAGCTGATTTGTACATCTCTAATAGTGTCTCTTCATGGTGTTCCATTAGAGATTAACTCGCACGTGGAAGTCTCTTCACCTCTCGATTTTGGGAAAGTTTCCAAACGCTATGGGAACTCGCCTCTTTAGCACCGCTTCCATCCTCAATCAAGTGGTCAAGTAGAACAAGTCAATCAAATCCTAGAGGATATGCTTCGAGCTTCACATCTCTTTCGCATGAATTGGGAGAAATGCTTCCATTCGCCGAGTTCGCTTATAACAATAGTTATCAAGCCAGCTTGGGCAAAGCCCCTTCAAGTTCTTTATGGACGGAAATGTCGAACGCTCTTAACTCGGTCGAAACCGAGAGACAACTCTTGGTCCGGACATGATTCAGAAGCGTAAGAGCAGGTTCGTTGTTCGTGAGAAATTGAAAACAGCCCAATCTCGCCAAAAGAGCCAATATGATCGCAAGCATAAGCCTATGGCTTATGAAATTGGCGAGAAGGCTTACCTCCGGTTACTCCTTTGAAGGAACCCATCGATTCGGTATCAAAGGCAAGTTGGCCTCGTTACATTGGACCCTTTCGATTCTTGCCAAACGAGGAGAAGTTGTCTACCAATTGAACTACCCCGATCTTCCAAAGTCCATGATGTCTTCCACGTTTCCCAACTCAGCGTTGCTTCTGATCCTATCCGTGGAGTGGACCACGAAACGCTTGATCTCCAAGATAACCTCACCTATCGAGAATATCCCGCTCAGATTTCGATCGAGCCGAGCGCATTCACCGACGCCGGAATATCAAGTTTCTAAAGGTTCAATGGTCAAACCATTCCGAGCAAGAAGCAACTTGGGAAAGGGAGGATCGCTCACGACTTGAGTATCCCACCTTTTCGAACAGATCCTAAATCTCGGACGAGATTCTTTTGAGTGGGGGTGAGTTGTCACATCCCGCTTAGACCATGCATTAGGTGTGCATCATGTTTAAATTTCATTTGAATTTGAAATGGGAAGGCAGAAACCCCTGAACACCCCCTTAATTCAACTAGGGTTTACTAAAAATTATTTCAATGAACCTGAAATGCCCTTCAAAATGCTCATCATCTTTGCTTTGGTTCAGAGCCTATGTCAAAAGTGGTGCATCATTTTCTAGGTCATCCAAAGGTCCTTGGATTAATTCATAAGATTTTGAACTTGAGCATTTCAAATTATATAAAATATTTTAAATGTCCAAAAATTGCCAAACCAAAATGTTTCATGTTGGAAACATTCCAACAAAGGACCAGGAGCATTTTGGTGAATTTTAAAACTGTTTTGGTATTTTAGAAAACTCCACAAAGTTGCAGGAAATTAGAAACAGATAAAAGCAGGAAAAGACTTACCTGGCGCCTCCCTACCCAGCCCACCGCTGCCCAGCCCAAGCACGGCCAACGAGCTGCTTGCTCGCCAGGCAGCAGTGCTCGGCGGCGGCACCGCATGGGTGCCACGCACCTGGTCGCCCCACCGCCCTCCTCGCACGCCGCTGAGGATCGCCTCTCTCTCCCCGAACCCCCTGACACCTCCTCTCCTCCGCCCCTCTCCATCGGTCCCCGCTTTGGCCGACGCGCCACGCCAGACCATCGCCAGAACTCAGGCTCCCCGCTGTCCGTGCTCCTCCTCACCTTGTCCAGAGCTCCGCCAGACTCCACTACCCCTAACCAGCCGAGCCTCGCCGCTCAAGTGAACCTGAGTCCACCCCACCGACCTCGACCGAGTTCGCCATCGCGGAGATCCTTTCAACACCGCCCGCCTGGTCCGCCCCGACTCAAGAGAGCTTCTACGCCGCCTCGTGAGCTCATCTACCTCCCTTCCTCCTCTCTCGCCTCGGCAGCGAGCAACCGAACCACGCCACCAGCACTCCGGCCGCGGAGCTCGTCAGCCGACGTGCTCTCGTCACTCTCCGCCACCCCATGGTGTCCATCACACTCACCGCACCCCATGGGGTCTAACCATGCACTCCCTGCGACTCACCGACCCTCTAGCCCCGAAGTTCATCTTCGTCGAACTCCCGGCCGCTTAGCTCGTCAGCGCGCCAACTCCGCCACCCGACCCCAACCGCTCCACCAATCACAAGGCTTGCTCCCAGCTATCCGTAGCCACCTCCGCGACTCATTTGGTCACCGGAATCACCAAAGCACTTCCTCCGCTGTCGGGCTCGCGGCGGTTAGTCGCGTGCAGCCGACGTGACCTTGACCACGGGCCCTCGTGACCTTCGACGAGTCATCGACGATGGGGCCCAGCCTCGCTAACTAAATAGGCTTAGTTTTAATTAAACATTAGTTAAGTTAATTACTCGACATGCGGGACCCATCGTCAGTTTGACCTGGACGTCCTTGTTGACTTCGACGTCATGTCGACGATGGTCGACGATTAATTTAATTTCTGGATTTATTCTAATATAGGAAATTCCGAATATAATTCAAATTTCAAATGCTTATAACTTTTTATCAGAACTCCAAATGCAAAGATTTATATATGAAAATTTATCAGAAAAATCCATTCTATCCATTGGTACAGGTTTCATGCATGTTAAAGCAAGTTAACCTTGCTGTTTAACCAGAATAAGATAATGCACCTTTAGGGCTATTTCAATGAGCTATCATTTGAATCTTTGATTCAAATGAGTTCATCCCCTATTATTTCAGCTTGCATTAGGCCAACACACATCCATATTGCCATGTCATAGCATGCATCATATTGTTGCATATTGTCATGTGTGTTTACTTTGCGATGCTTCGGATAGGTTCTCGCCTCGAGGATAACCTCGACTATCCATCCAAGGGCGATTTCACCCCTGCTCCATCGTGCAAGCAACTCATTGATCATTCCGATACAAACCCATGTTCTCGCTTGCTCTCGCTATCTGCATTAAGACAACGCGATTCAAACTGTGTGTGCTGCGGTAGTTGAACCCACTTCCTTTGCATGACTGTCATTGCCACAAGAATTAGATGAAACCCACTAGTATGTGTAGGAGTTGATTGAGCCATGTTTGTGATTCCTACCATGCTATGCTTGCTATGCTTAGAGTTGTGTCAGTCCGCTCATCGGGATGATGAACTGGAGTGAAAGGTTGTGTTGGTTCGAGAGTGAAAGTGTTGAACACGCTTTTGGTAAAGGTATCGATGAGAGGCCATGTAGGAGTACATGGTGGGTTGTTTCATTGAGCCATCCTAAGAACTGAGATCTGTGTTTGTGATCCATGAATTAGCTACTACCACGCATTGGGCCCAAACCAATGGACCTCTCGGCTTCTTATCCACCCTTGTTTCTTAGTCCGGGAATTGCAAGTAGTTTCGTGTTTGTAGATGTCAGGCATGACGCACGCTGACCTTAGGGTGGGTTGTGTTGGTAGGCACGGGTCGTGTACCGAAAGCCGCTTGGTATCTCGGAACCCCGCACACATCGCTCGGGCTGTATGGGAAACCTCGGCCGACTTCATGGATGGAACCCGAATAGGCGATAAACCGGACTAGGGACTTGAGTGTTTAGGTAGGCTGTGG